>CM039625.1:28326848-28926848 GCA_022457165.1 Juglans mandshurica | reverse complement strand
AAGACGCAACATCAAACATGTTCCTAACTTTACATCATCGGAATACCTCATATCTTGATATCAACACTTAGTTGCACAAAAAATATGTTTTCACCCAAAAATTTCAACTTCGTCCAACTATACGAGAACGCTGCACACAGAGTATTCCATTTGAAAACTAAAACCCAACTGAACCAAGTAAGCAAGACAAACTCGAACGAACCTAAAACGACCCAAAATGCAAATGAACAGCCAAGACTCATCTCTAGTGGTAAAAGAAAGGCATCATTATCATAAGAAAGGCAGCCAAGACTCGTCTCTAGTGACAAATCTAATCTGGACAGATCTGAAGAGAATCGCAAAAGGAAAACTTCAAAAAATTATCATAAGAAAAATAAATTCCATGGAAACAACGAGTAAAAATAGAAATCAGTGTAAAAACAGAAAGGAGTGTAAGAACCGAAACCCAGATGGGGAAATGGTTTCAGAGAATGTTTAATCAACCTATTAAAAATCCTCAGCCAAACAAGAAAAACTATATCAAGAGGATATTACTTGAAGATGATAATGATTCATGATTTCGCACAGCTTTTGAGCTCAATGGGTTTTGACAAAACCTCCCGCCTTCGATATGTGCGACCCGCTTTTGTGAAAACAAAAATACAAAAGTTGCTTGCGTTAACAGATTGAAAGGTGAACAGACAAAATCCTTACCTATGAACGAAGGTAGGCGTGAACGATTTTGGTATTTGCTGTAAGTCGAGAGGAAGAGAGGAACGCGGGACCAACGACAACAGATTTAGGGTTCGGTCGATTGGAGATGTATAGTGGTTTCTCAAATATGGGGAATGATTGTGGATCCCCTAAAACAAATCCCTATTTTAGGGAATGGGATGGGAGGCTCGTTTTCAGCTTCTCCTAAATTTGATCTCCAAATTTTAGGGATAACAGTACTTTACGCATCCGGATGGGGATGCTCTGAGGGATTACTTCCATCATTCTTCCTAAATGAGTATTGTGCAAAGAGTATAGATTACAAAAATAAAATACTCACGTAGAAAAGAGAAAGAAGAGGGTTTCGAGGGTCAATCAGCTGTGGAGAAGTGCATATGGGAGGGAGAGAAATGAGAGAGAAATAAATGAGAAATGATAGTTATAGTCGTAAGTATGCAAGTGCCGTATAATCACTTTAAAAAAATAAATAAATATAAGATTCATATATAAAAAAATAATTTTTTTAATTATAGATTCTATAATCATGACATTTATATATTTCATAATTAAATATAATATTACCGAAATGGGTGGGAGAGAGAGGGGAAGAACGCTTGTTTCAGTGTAAATATCACCTATGTGTCTATTTTTTATTGAGCAGAACTACACTTCTCAAAAAAGTCTCCCGAATAGCTATTACGAAAAGTATAATTTATTTATTATTATTTTTTTCATGTATATTTTTAATTATCATAAATATTTTTAAAAAATAAAAAAATTCATAATATTATTAAAAACTACTTCTTTAATCATTAAAAAAAAAAAAAAAAAAACCCTTTCATTCTACACTTTTTGGGTGCCGCAAAGCATTTCTCTTTTTTGTTTTTCACATCCGTCCGCCCCGAGCTTTTCACTTTATTTTTATTTTACTGCATCTTCTCTGAGTGCATTTTACTGCTTTTGAATTTGGATTATAAGGCTTCAGAGTCACAGGCGTGAGGGCAGTTGGCACCAACCAAAAAGCTTTGTTTTGCTTACAGCCCGATCGAGAACAGGAAGGATTCCTTTTTTACATGTGAATATGTGTGCTTTTTCATGGGATACTGACAAACCTCCCCCACTGACCCCTGACACGTTCTCGGGACCTGAGCAGTTTGCCATCAACTTCCTTCAATTTGCATTTACACCCACTGTCCTAAATTTTTTTCTTCTGTCTGCGTTTGATGAAAAAAGTGAAATCATTTACGCACTGAGTTACAGCTTATTTGATCGCATACGTCCAAAGTTCAGACTAACTTCTTTGGAAAATATCAACCAGTAGGGTTACTGTTCCACTGAACCCTTTGGCTTGCTTTTTCACTATAAAACCCTGGCTCTGCGTAGCTGTAAGGGAGGGATTGAGAGCAGTAGCTGATTTCTTGTTTGGCAGTCCCTGCGTGCTTCTGTCTCAACCCTGCATTAACCTCTACCAGCTTCAGCCATGGCTGCATTGTTCAGATCCCTCCTCCCTCTGCTGCTTTCCATCCTCTTCCTTCACCACATTCCAGGTACTATCTCTCCCTACCTATCTCTCTGTATCTGGTGCCTCTCACAAACACACCTGTGCATTTTGTTGTTTCCTTTTTGGGCAACAAGCTGGTGTTTTTCTGGTTATAAAAAAAAGTCCATTTCTTTGAGTTTGATCTTTACAACTCTCTACTTGACTCAGTAAGTTTACGTTTGGGTTTGCTTTATGGGCACAGTTGAGGTATCAGTTGCACATACACCCATAGACTGAGAGGCACAAACCCAGAAACTTTGTTTATTTATTTATTTATTTATTTATTTTTATAATAAAGTCAGTAATCTAACATTTTACCAACACCTGTGAACTACATCAAGCAATGCTACTCAAAAAGTGTTCTTATACTACTTTTTTTTTTTGGCAAAGTACAGCTGAGATCTCTGCGACAACTATAACTCTGTTCAACAAATGCACCCACCCAGTTTGGCCAGGGATCCAACCCAGCGCAGGGAAGCCCATCTTAGCCCGCGGCGGTTTCAAGCTCCCACCAAACAAAGCCTCCATACTACACCTCCCTGCACTCTGGTCCGGCCGCATCTGGGGCCGCCACGCCTGCATCTTCGACGCATCCGGACGAGGCCGCTGCTCTACTGGCGACTGCGGTGGCTCCCTCTTCTGCAACGGCATCGGCGGTACCCCACCGGCCACCCTTGCAGAGATCACTCTCGGTAAAGATCAAGACTTCTATGATGTCAGCCTCGTGGACGGCTACAACCTCGCCATCTCCATCACCCCATTTAAAGGCTCAGGCAAATGCAGCTACGCTGGGTGCGTCAGCGACCTAAACACAATGTGCCCGGTGGGGCTTCAGGTCCGGTCGCACGATAAAAGGAGCGTGGTTGCATGCAAGAGCGCCTGCTTTGCGTTCAACTCGCCCAGATACTGCTGCACAGGGAGCTTTGGGAGCCCTCAGGCTTGCAAGCCTACTGCATATTCAAGGATTTTCAAGACTGCTTGTCCAAAGGCTTACTCCTATGCATATGATGATCCAACCAGCATTGCTACCTGCAGTGGTGGTAACTATTTGGTCACCTTCTGCCCCCACCACCACTAAATGATATCTCACTATATTAATGTCAAAGTTACTCTTTAATTAGTCATATAGTTGTTAAGTTTCTCTTAATAGTAGTATTATTATACTCTTATTTCTTTTGATGCTTTCTGTAATCCCTAAATAGAAATCTTAATCATCTGGCTCTGTTTATTTTGTTCAATGGGGTGTATTTATTCAGTGGATTGTCTTTTTTATTTATATTTAGAAAAATGTTACATCCAACCAAAATAAATATCATAAAAATAAATATATAAATTGAGGGGATGGGATGTATAGATCTATTTTTACTTTATATAAATTAACCATCCTTATTTATGTGGCAATAATGAGGAGAATAGAAGAATTTAATTAATTTAATAAAAATAAATTTATAAAATATAAAAATAAGTGTGATTAGGAAATAAATTTTAAAAAAAATAAAAATAAATATGATTTGAAAGTATGGAAGTAGCGAAGCATTTTAAAAAAAGAATAAACTATAATCTATCTATCGTGTACCACTTTGAGTCTATCGGAGCCATTATTTTTGTGAGATTTCGACGCTAGTTTGCTGTATATAATGGAGAGCTCTAAAAGCGTGGCCATACCACTTCGTATGGTACTTGTTGGGAGGCGCCCCGCGTTCCCTTCTTTTCATGAAACTGTACGTAGACTGACTTTATCTCTGTACTGCGCCTGAATGTGACTGGTGAGTAATGAGAATAATGGCTGCCCACTTTCTTTCTTGAAAAACTTTGGAAGTTAAAGAAAACCGCATCTTTAACCCTTCCACAACTTGCATCAAAGTCGTAGGTTGCTTTAGCCTCTTTTTCTAATAAAATTTTTTAGAGCGTCCTCGATTGATTAATCAAAATTAAAATATATTTTTTTATGAATTTAAAAAAAATTTGATTCATATAAATTTTTACATTAAAATAATTGTTTTTTATTATATAACAATAAAATAATATAACTTAAATTTAATTTTGATTATTAATATTAAATCTTTACATTAGATTATCTATTTATTTATTATATAGTAAGGAATAATTAATAATTTTAAAAATATTTAATTTTCTTAATTATTAATTTAACTTAATTTATTATATTTTACTATTCTACTTATTATATATTAATTAATAATTGTATTCTAATTAAATTAATATATTAATAATTTAAATTAATATATCAATTGTAACAAAATATGTAATAGAAAAAAAAGGAAAGAGAAATAATTGATAAAATATATATTTAATGTATGTACAGTAACATTTAAATTTAAAAAAATTTTTAAAAATCATTGTGCTATTTGAAATTTAGCTAATATATTGTGAGCATATTTTACTCTCTAATAGTTAAATACTTAATAGATTTAGTTTTGAGTTAATCTTGAGGATGCTCTTAGCCTCGTTTGTATTAAATTTATTTTTAATTTAATTCAATCTAATTTTAAATTAAATTTAATATCTAAATATTTAAATTTTAAATTATTAAAACTCATTTCAATTCAAAACTCACGTGAGATTTATAACTTTTTTGAATTCAGCACTTATTTACATATTTAAACTCATATTAAGTGAATTTCACAAAACTTATTCTATTATTTTAACTCACTATTAATAATAAAAAAAACTTAATTCAATTCAACATCAAACTTATCCTTAATTCATATTCAAGTGATTTATTTATGAATAAAAAATAATTAACCTTATGAATAAAAAAATAAAATAAGGATAAATGGAAGATTTATCATTTTTTAGCTTTTGGAAAATTCCAAAATACGCATTTGTTTTTAGATTTAAAACTAAAGTGCCAAAATGACAGTTTGTCCAAAAATAATGTCAGAATAGAGGAATCAAACCACAGCAAATTAAAGGTGATTTGGGAATCGGTTCGTTGTATCTTGTATGAACAACTCCTACAAAATGAGCTGTCCTCCCGTGACACACTTGTTTGGGTTGGCTCTTATTTCAAAGGACACTGGATACAATAGCGTCCTGTCAGTGAAAGTGACTGAAGTCTGATCGGTAAAAACTATTTTTTACAGTATTTTATATAATAATATTTTAAATAAGAGATATTAAAATATTTTATAAATTATTTTCTAACGTTGTTATGCAATATATTATGTAATGTGTAATGACACGAATTTTCCTTTTTGGTTTCTAATTCTTATCGTTTCAATCTTTCTATGACACGTGTCCTTTCAATAGTGTGCATCAACCATTTCCTGACACACTTTCACTCGTCGCTTCTTTTTATCACGTGTTGCTTCTCCATTGGTTGAATCTCTCCCTCATCTTGTTGTTTCATCTCCTCAAAACTATTGGCTTTCTTCCTTTGTCCTTTCTTCTTCTTCACTTTCCTCTTTTCATCATGTGCTATGATGTCTTCTTCTTGCGCTCGCAGGAATGTATCAAGGCATGGCACACTCAAACCACTGCTAACGCAGACTTTGCTTATCCTATAGCTTTCGAGGGGAGTTGCTGGACCTCGACCACCACTTAGGCGGAGCTTGACTTTACGAGGGAGTACTTCGGTATTTCAGACTTTGATCGTTTGATTCTTCGTAATTATCGCAGGGGTATAGTCAACTTCGAAGGGCGAAAGGGCTACCATGCATGTCGGGTTGTATATTAGGATGCTTTCTATGGGACTAAGCTTCATTTCTTCCGTCCCATTTGAGACGTCCTAGACTATTTAGGTTTGACTCTCGCTTAGTTGTTACCTAATAACACATGAACATGCAAGCTCGTTAGTAGGGCATTCAGGTTCCAAAGTCAGCGTCTAAGGATAAATTCATCGCTAGGACACCAACTTTGCGAAGTCCTTGTTTGTGGATGAACTCCTTGACAAGTCATGAAGATTTCTGTCCCAGTTTGTCATGAAGCTCCTTGACAAAGAGTTCAAATTTGTAAGTCTTCGTGTGAGGACAAGCTCCGGTAGGAACGTTCTAAGTCCCTATTGGAGGACATGAAAATTACTAAGACCCTCTTTGAGGACAAGCTCCTTGACATTAGGGCTGTAAGAGGATCGGACGCGACGGGAAAAATCGATCGGACTGAATGGTTCGGTCCGAACTGATAGTCTTATTGTTCGGTCTTGGAGTATAGTTTTTTTTTTACCGGATTGGACTGAGACCGACTGAATGATTGTATTATATATATGTTTTTAAATATTATATATATAATATATTATTTTATATAGTAATTGTATACGTTAATTATATAATTTTCATTCAAAGAAACACCGATTATATATAAAATGAAATTGTTTAATATTCATTAACCATATATAAAATATTAAATAAATAACATAATTTCATTAAATATATATATATAATGAAAAAAATGTTCATAGACCGAATTAGATTGTTAGTTGACGGTTCGGTCTGGCAGAAATTAAAATAATGGATTGAAATTTTTGCTCTGTGACTCCCCCTGACCGGACTGATTACATCCCTACTTGACATGGAGAATGTGTTATTTAGATGTTGAGATGATTTCATTTTATCTTATCAGATCACAACATCTAAACACTTCTCAAACACAGACTCTTCAATTTCAAAATTTTAACTTTTTCATCTACTCATTACAATTTTCTAAAATTTTCAAACAAAACACAAAGAATAATTCAACTTTTTCTCTTTACTCTCCCAAAATCCCAATAAAACATAAACTCAACACTACTATTCACAAACCATTTCACTACTACAATTAATAGATTTTTCCTCCCATCTTATTTTCCTAGTATCCCCACCTAGTTTGGTTTCACAAACCTTTGAAACCATCCAATCTCATCTTTTATCAACATCCAAACATCATTCAAATATAAATATTTTTTAATTTCAAATTTTTAAATTTTTAAATTTTTTATCTAATTATTACCTAACCATTACAATTTTCTCAAACTTCAAAAAATAAAAAAAATCAAGATTTTTAAATCATAAAATAAAAATAATATTAACAAAAAAATATTATAACCCTCTTTTAACTTTATAATTTTTTTATTCAATTTATTCAGTTCATGGGGATGAGGGGTTTCGACTGGGATGAATTAAATTAGAACAACGTTGTTTTTTAAATGAGCCAGTTACGCTTTCCCCCAGCCAGATGCAAGTAGCGTTTTTGTTTGGCAGAAGTCTCATTGTTGTGTGAAGCGCCAGCTTGAGCGCAAGCAACTCAACTCCGTACTGTGAATAGCCGATTTTAGCAATGTAGTTCCCGATAATTACTGATGGTTGTGAATGAGACACAATTGACACGTAAACAGTATATTTATGGTGGGTCCCAATTATTTCATAACTTCTTATAAATATATTCTAAATTCATCTTAACATCTAAACTTCATTTTAAGTGGACCCCATAAAACCCACTCAACCATCTCAACTCAATACTATTAAAAAAAACTGAGCTCAGCAAAATATCCAAACGCAGCCTAACTCGTCCTCAACCCACACTTAGGCCTAGTTTGGTTATTGAGAAGACCTCACTATTATTTATTATTTTATTAATTTTTTTTACTATTATTTAATATTCTTTCATTATTATTCACATAATATCTCAGAATACGTCGTTACTCAAACGCAACCTTATACTTAAGAGTTATCCTGCAAACTCTCATTACACGTGTGATGGCAGGGATTTTCCTTTTTGGTTTCTAATTCTTATCATTACAATCTTTCTACGACACGCGTCCTTTCAATAGTGTGCATCGACCGTTTTCTGACACACTTTCACCCGTCGCTTCTTTTTATCACATGTTGCTTCTCCATTGGTTGAATCTCTCCCTCATCTTGTTGTTTCATCTCCCCATAACTATTGGCTTTCTTCCTTTGTCCTTTCTTCTTCTTCACTTCCCTCTTTTCACCATGTGCTATGATGTCTTCTTCTTCTTCTTGCGCTCGCGGGAATGTATCTAGGCATGGCACACTCAAACCGTCGCTAAGGCAGACTTTGCTCATCCTGTGGCTTTCGAGGGGAGTTGCTGGACCTTGACCACCACTTAGGCGGAGCTTGACTTTACGAGGGAGTAGTTCGGTATTTTAGACTTTGATCGTTTGATTCTTCCCTATTATCGCAAGGGCATAGTCAACTCCGAAGGGCGAAGGGGCTACCATGCACGCTGGGTTGTATATTAGGATGCTTTCTATGGGACTAAGCTTCATTTCTTCGGTCCCATTTGAGACGTCCTAGACTATGTAGGTTTGGCTCTCGCTCAGTTGTTACCTAACACATGGACATGCAAGCTCGTTAGGTAGGGCATTCACGTACCAAAGTCTGCGTCTGAGGACAAATTCATCGCTAGGGCACCAACTTTGCGAAGTCCTTGTTTGTGGATGAACTCCTTGACAAGTCATGAAGATTTCTGTCCCGGTTTGTGGTGAAGCTCCTTGACAAAGAGTTCAGATTTGTAAGTCTTCGTGTGAGGACATGCTCTGGTAGGAACGTTCTAAGTCCCTATTGGAGGACATGAAAATTACTAAGACCCTCTTTGAGGAGAAGCTCCTTGACAATGGCTGTAAGAAAATCGGACCAGACTGGAAAAATCGATCGGACTGAATGGTTCGGTCCGGACCGATAGTCTTATTGTTCGGTCTTAGAGTGTGGTTTTTTTTTTACCGGATTGGACCGAGGCCGACTGAATGTATGTATTATATATATGTTTTTAAATATTATATACATATAATATTATTTTATATAGTAATTGTATATATTAATTATGTAATTTTTATCCAAAGAATTACAACTGATTATATACAAAATGAAATTGTTTAATATTTATTAACCATATATAAAAAATTTGGATGAGTGATGTCGTGTACAAATTCCGAACGACAAGTCATTTGAAACAAAGTAAATCCTAGAAAAGATTGAGACTTAGAACAAATGATTATTGACTATATATATATATATTCTTGAGCTGGTGTGCATAACACACTATCCACATTAGTTAAATGATAAGATTTAATTTATAAAATTTATCTTTCAAATCAAATTCTTGTCTCTTCTTTGGCATGGATATTAAAAGACACTAAAGGAAGATTGCTATTGAAGATTCTGCGATGTATGGCGAGCAAAGGAAAAAGCTGAAGTCATAGAGGATGGCCGGTCTCGATACTTTTCTCTCTTTTTTTTTGCATATTAAGGAAGTGTTTTTTAATAGTATTGTGATTTTTTTTAAATATTTAAAAATATAAAAATAATGAATGAAAAATAAAATAAAAAATACCAAATGGCCTTGTCGATCTTTGGACTACAAGTCTACACCCTCATGGGTGCAAATTAGGAAAGTCGTCCATCTGCAACATGGATGAGTTTTTCTTTGATTTCCTTCCTTTGTTGTAAGCATTGACATATGTCAAGCACCCTTGTACTCTGTAATGATTGTATATTACACATAAAAGCTATATATATCCCTATATATTATCACCGTGCATGAGATAGCATTTTGAGTTTAGAAAGGAGATGTTGTGCATGTATAGAACATTTTCATCTCGTGATTCTTATCTTATTGACGAAGTAATATTATTGATATATAAGAGGAGTGTTATAGCTAGAAAGAGATTACATAAAAGTAATCTCACAAACTGACATGGATTTATGTGATCTATTAGACTTGTTTTACAATAAAAATAATTTTACAATTTGGCAAACCACCTCAAAGTACATCAGTTTGTGGGATTACTTTTATATAATCCCTTTGTGGTTATAATATTTCTCTATTGATAAATTCTTGTTAAAAGGTAAAACCAATTAAACATTTCGTGTATCTTTCTAGTTTTTTAAATCAAACAACATGCATATGACTTTGTCTAAAATCTACATCGATCTAAAGCCATCAAAACCGTACATAAGGCCAACTATCACAACATTGAGACCACTTCAACTTCAAAGCATCATGCTTCAAATTTGCCTAGTAGTAATACCTAAGCAACTTGCTAGAGATGCCCCTTCTGTCCATCACCAATGGCTGGCCATAGCGGCCAACCATACACGGCACGAGATCACTTCAAATGCTAGGCGTAACGTGTGACAATAATTCTCGTCCAGGCGACAAATTAGAGAAGAGGGACATGCACACAATGGGGCCCCTTTTGATTACATATCTCCACCTGTCCCAAAAGTTAAAGTTGTGGAATATTTAATTAAATGAGGATAAAATGTGGAGTCAATATTTGAATTCAAGACTTTTGTTTTGATATCATACGAAATCACTATTTGTCCTAAAATCTTAACCTGATAGGAAGATATTTAATTATTTGTAGTACATTCTTACCGAGAATTTTAATTGGATGAGATTTTGCTATACAATAAAGATATCCCATATTGAGTATCTAATAATCTCTCCTACTATACTTGATGTCCTGATAGATTTGGAATCAATTCCTGCATGTATTAGTTTATTGTAAACTCTGAGATAGTTTCTTTTTAAACGAATACAAGTTTGTTTCTTTCAAAAAAATAATAGAATTAAAAAATAATGTCTCCTACTTAATTTCAATTTCTTGTATTTTAGTCGAAAAATTCTACTCATCAGTCACTATTCATTCTTACATTTTATATTTATAATTTTTTTTTTTATCATGTACGAGTGTTTTTCACATAGTGTGAATCTATTTTTCGTAAAATGTGAGATGTGAATTAAAAAATTTTGACTCATCACAAGAATTTTTCTTTCAAGTCAGCTGTACAAAAAACAACCTCAATTTGATTGACACGACGAAATTTGATTTGTAATTGAACTCCTTGCAAACACGGAGTTATCACTCAATGCCATCCCTGACAGGCATGCAAGTATAATGTTCCTCGCCGCCGCTCCATCACCAAAGATCTCAATCGTCCACAAGACTATACCCATACCTCTTGCGTTCCTCTTCACTCGCACTTGCCGTACTCCTTCCGAACAATGGGAACAAACACGAAAGCATGTGTCACAACAACGAGAAGACAGTATCGGCATTACCGACAGATCATACTGGACCAAAAAGATTCACAGACTCTGCGCGGAGGACCGCAACGTCGACGAGGCTCTCTGCCTTTTGGACCGCCTTAGCCTCCGCGGATACCGCCCCGATTCCCTCAACCTAAGCAGCATACTTCACGCCCTCTGCGACTCACACCGCTTCTACGAAGCACACCACCGCCTTCTACTCTCCATAGCTTCTAACTGCGTACCCGACGAGCGCACCTGCAATGTTCTTGTTGCAAGGTTACTTGATTCTCGGAATCCGTACTCGACATTGCATGTTGTTCGCCGTTTGTTTGATGTTAAGCCTGAGTTTGTGCCATCTTTGGTTATTTATAACCGTTTGATGAATCAGCTTTGCTCATTTTCGCGTCCTAACGAGGCTCACGCGTTGTTTTTCGATATGAAGAGTAGGGGGCATTGCCCGAATGTTTTTTCTTACACTACTTTGATTAATGGCTATTGTAGGATTGGTGAAGTTGCTCATGCCCAAAAAGTGTTTGCTGAAATGCGTGAGGATGGGGTACTACCTAATTCGTTAACATATAGTGTATTGATTGGTGGTGTTCTTCAGAGGCGGGACATTGAACGTGGGAGGGAATTGATGTGCGAACTATGGGAGAAGATGCGGGATGAAGAGGACCTGTCTGTGAGAAACGCTGCATTTGCGAATCTTGTTGATTCCTTGTGTAAAGAAGGATTCTTTCATGAACTGTTTAGTGTCTCAGAACATATGCCTCAAGGAAAGAGTGTGTCTGAGGAATTTGCTTACAACCAGATGATTGATTCACTTTGTAAAGCTGGAAGATATCATGGAGCCTCAAGGATTGTTTATGTGATGAGGAAAAGGGGATTTCTTCCTAGTTTAGTGTCTTACAACCATATCATACATGGGCTTTGCAAGGAGGGAGGTTGCATGAGGGCTTATCAGTTGTTAGAGGAAGGAATTGGTTTTGGGTACTTACCATCTGAGTATACATATAAAGATCTCGTAGAAGGTCTCTGTAAAGAGTCGGAGCTCCACAAGGCAAGGAAAGTTCTCCAATATATGCTTAACAAGGAAGGTGTTGTCTTACCTCGAATGTTCAACATATATTTAAGAGCTCTTGTTCTTTTGAATAACCCAACTGAGCTTTTGAACTTACTTGTTTTTATGCTTCAGAAACAGTGTCAGCCTGATGTAATTACTTTGAACACGGCCATAAATGGGTTTTGCAAAATGGGGAGGATTGAAGAAGCTTTGAAGGTATTAAATGATATGATTATAGGAAAATTTTGTTCTCCAGATGCCGTGACCTTCACTACTATCATATGTGGTTTGTTAGATGTTGGAAGAACCCAAGAAGCCTTTGGTGTTTTGCATCACATAATGCCGAAGCATGGTGTTAGGCCTGGTATTGTGACATATAATGCTGTTCTCCGTGGCTTGTTCAAACTTCAGCAAGAAAATGAAGCAATGGAGGTTTTTAATAGTATGGTGAGTGATGGTGTTGTTGCAGACAGTAAAACTTACACGATAGTGATTGAAGGATTGTGCGAGTCTGGCCAAATTGAAGAGGCACAAAGGTTTTGGGATGATGTTATATGGCCCTCAAAGAGTCACGATAATTTTGTTTATGCAGCCCTTCTCAAAGGGCTTTGCCGCTCCGGCAAATTGAATGAAGCTTGTCATTTCCTATATGAACTGGTAGATTCTGGGGTCTCTCCAAATATTTTCAACTACAATATTTTGATTGACAATGCATGCAAGTTAGGCTTAAAGAGAGAAGCTTATCAAATAATGGGAGAGATGAGAAGGAATGGGCTGGCCCCTGATGCTGTGACCTGGAGGATTCTTGACAAATTACATGGTAATGTGAGAAGGCAACTCTTTGTTGAGGGTGCAACCCTGCCATCCAGAGATGGGCTACAGAATTTAGGCAGGGAAGAAAAGCTTAAGGATCTGAAGCATATCTGAATTGGATTCAAGTGGCTTTAAGAACAAGTCCTGCTGCGGGGATCTATGTGTTTATAAAGATTACTCTTTTAACCTTGTGACCGAGAGGATCATGGCACGTTAAAGCATCATCTAAAAAGACTTAGGCTGCGTTTGGATGTTGAACTAAGTTAAGCTGAATTGAGTTCTTTATGAATAGTAGTGAGTTGAGTATTGAAGAGAATTATGTGAGACCCATTTAAACTGAGTTTAAAGTGTGTTTGAATGTTAAGATGAGTTTAATACTTTTTATGAGAAATTGAAAAATGTTGTGGGTCCTATGTGTAAGAAGGTTTTGAGTTGGGATGAGTTTAGTAATTTGAGAGTTGAGTGTTTGGATGTTAGAGTCAGATTAAAATTAGATTGAGTTCGGTAACCAAACGAAGTCTTAAGATGATGCGAAACGCAGAAGAGATCATGCAAGGTCGACATCCCTATCGGCGAAGGTAAAGGGGGTACACTTCTCACTCAATATATATATTTTTTTCCCGAAGGATGTCAATAAAATTCAATGGTACAGTTGACTTGGGAGTTTTCTAAAACCAATTCTTCTATATACAACCGCCGATGCGGAATCGGGGCGGAACCGGCTGATGTGGCATTGATATTTTATTAAAAAAAAAACCTTATGAAAGAAATATGCATAAGGGAGGAAACTGAAACTCATCCTTTCTTTTCCTCTCTTCCCATCATCCTCAGTTCCCCACCCAGGCTCCTTCGTCTTCAAACCCCACTTTAGGCTCTCAGCCCTCATCCTTCTTCCTTCTTCGAGAGCCTCCTCCGATTTTTCGCCTAAACCTCCTCTGCCCGCGTTCGCTCCTCCCTCTGTCTCGCCACCCTTTGCTTAGCTTTGTAGGTAACTCCACTATCATTTTTCTTTCTCCCACTAGAAACTTCTCTCTCTCTCTCTCTCTCTCTCTCTCCTTTTCACTCTTCAAAGTTCGAACAACTTGCTCGCAAAATTTCACTCTCTAACAGGTTTAACTTGTTAATCTTGATTTTAATGTTTTTCACTCCTTAAATTTATATATTCTATTATCTGTTTGAGTCTCCAAAACCCTAAGAAAATATGGATTCCTTCCATAATATAACATTGAGTTGATCCCGTGTTTTCTCCAGCAATCAAAACGGAGTGTAAGGTATCCATCTCTTCTTGGATGTAGAGATTTATGTTTTTAATATTTTCAACGTTGTGTTTGATGCTTTAATACGTTGTTAATCTGTGGCTCCACGGATTTTTTTCTGTTCTTTTTAATTTATAGGTTACTGGGTTTTAGCCTGTGAATTTGGTCTTTGTTGGATTTCGCAGTTCAATTAATTGTATTTGAGTTTTGTAAAATTCATACTTAGGTTTCATTGACTTGCTGCTGTTTTCGTAGAAGGATTTTTTCAATTTTTTGCAATCTTAAATGTGCCCATGTTTGTATCTGCTTCTTTGTTTCTTAGAATCCTCTTTGCCTTTGAATGTTGACCGAGTACTTTAAGGAAATTGTGTGTTGGATTCAGATACAATAACAAGATTTATAATAAGAATAATTTTTCGTAAGATAGATTTAAGTGAGAATATTCATTTTTGCTTCAATGTGATCCTATTCCTTGCTTGAAGATTTTATTTTGATGGGCTATTTGGAAGGTGAATATCATGAGATTTCTTATATGCATTGCTTCTTCCTACGTTTTTGCTTGTGATTTCCCCTTTTTGTAAATGATTTGATAATCTCTTTCGTGTGTCACTTCCACTCATTAATACTTAAAATTTTATTTCTCCTTTCCCATACTTATGTAGATACCCCATTATAATCAATACCATTGGTGTTTAGTGTTAAGAATCTCACTAGAGATTTTGAAAATTTGTTTTTTTAGGGGAATTAGGTGGTTGTGCTGCTGTTTGCCATTTGAGGACATCAGCAAAATGAAGTAATTTACACATTCTCTTTAGATTTTATCAAAAGTTGTTAATGATTTTTTTTCTTAAAACATGGTAAGAAAGGATTTTGTGTCACCTTTAGATATAGAATTTCGGAGATAATAATCAATCAAGAAGCTGATTATCATCATATCTTCAGAAGTGAGGGTGTTCAGTGATTTGGATTATTTTAGATGATGATAGGGATGAAGTGGATGTTACAATATGAATTCTATAGATGCTACAGATACTCATTATTTTAGAAGAAAAATCTTTAAAAAAACTAAATTTATGAAAACTCTGGAAAATCATTAAAAAAATTTCATGAAAAGAGATAGATAAATTATAACTTGTTAGGATGCAGCCAAAAGGCAGGCTTGGTATGAGCTATAGACTCAGACATCCAGGCTTCAATTCAGCACAAGAGTATTTTTGGATTACCCGATACATGGTTTTGGTGGGTGAGATTGTGTATTTGGGTTTGTCTTAAAATATAAAGAGATCAAAGTGGAAGAGTTATTTCCTTACAACCATAGACTGTGTCTGGAAGTTGTAGAAGCAAAGCATGAACAAATGTTATTGCAATTGTGTTTAATTTATTAGAAGAAAATTTTGCTTTTTCTATTTCAAAAATCAGCATAACATCCCAAAGTGTATTACCATAGTTATCTAAATTCAGCAGCCATAGCCTATGGTCCATAGGACTAATTGCTACTGTGGGTGCAAGATCTTTTTTGGGGTTTGTACTTTCTAGTTTTACTTTCCAAGTTTTCCAATAGGATATTCGGTTTGTGCCTTCTACTTCTGTATAGTATTATGAATTCTTTGTTATTGAGTTTTAACTGCTCTATATGATGAATTTTAATTTCAATATATACTAATATCTTAGCATTTTTTCCCATTTGGATAACAGGGGCCGTGTGAGATGGGATGTGGCTAATTTGAAGGATATTGAAGCAAATAAGCCAGTGAGACAGAAAATCACTAAATCCAAGACATCGTATCAC
Source organism: Juglans mandshurica (assembly GCA_022457165.1). NCBI lineage: Eukaryota > Viridiplantae > Streptophyta > Magnoliopsida > Fagales > Juglandaceae > Juglans > Juglans mandshurica. The sequence goes on along the minus strand of CM039625.1, from coordinate 28,910,702 downwards.
CCCATAATTGATGATGATGGTGCACAGTTTTTTTATGAGCATCTTTGAATGAGATTCCTTGTGTTGGTTCATAGGGGGAACTAGAGAATTTTTATTGATGTAAGGATAGATGAATTACTACACCACGGACTAGTAGTGTTTGTCCACCGTGTTGGTGGTACAATTTGTTATGGAGAATCTCTTCTATTTGTTTGTGTTTGCAAGTGGAAGAGCCCTATTGTCCTGATGCACACCTTTAGAAATTCTTGTTGGATATAAAGTTGTAAAATCTGAGGGCATAGTAGATTGCAGGGTGGGGTTGGGGGTCCAACATGATCAAAATGAGGCTAAGCGACCCTAACAAAATCAATTCTTTTCATCTTACAAATATTACAAGAAATGAAACATAAAGTAAACAAATATTACAACAAATATTACTGGTTTCATTTTTTCCTTTTATTTCCCTCTTACAATCACTTGCAAGAAAAGAAAAAGTAAATTATATGGAATTCAAATTCATTGAAATGCATGCATGGTTTCCTTACTTTTCAACACACTTGGATCCTTTTGCAATCTTGCCAAATTCTCTCATCATTTTTGCATGAAATAAACTTACAATATTATTACAGCACATGAAAATCACAATCTTGTCTCTCTCAATATATACAGAGATCAGTGCATGCTTAGCAACCACATACCAAATTAAAGTTATACAATAACTAAATATATAGCAAATGAAAATCTTGATCTTGTCTTCGCTTCCAATATTGTCAAAATCTTCATCTAAAAGAAGTGCCACAAAATCATTCAAAATACCACCAAGGAATATTTACCAAGTGTTCAAACCCAAATTTGAAAAATGGCAGAAACATACATATCAGATGAAAGAATCGATAATGAGGAAAATGTATCTAAATGATAACCCAGAACTTCTGAGGTCAACAGTCTGCAAATTAACGAGTTTGCTCCAATCAGAAAAACAGAATTAATGAAAATTCTGCATTGAATTTTCACAACAGGCATGTAAACCAACTAGCTATACAAGAGAAGCTACAATCTATCCGTGGTTCCAAACTGATACCTATACTTGATTTAGAGAATGTCTGAAAATGGAATTTAAGAAGAAATTTTTTTAATATGTTTAGAGAGGAAAAAGGTGGCCACCAGTAGTTGAACTATAATGAATCATACACAAAACAAATCAAAACAATAAGTAGTAGTGCAGCTCTATGCTGAAGATGACCATCTGCAAATGTAAGGTCTTCTGCATAATGTCAGAAAAATGTCTCTAAATGATAAACCAGAAAAAAGAGCTTGGACTAACAAGAACACCATTTTGTGTATTGTATCTAAACACAACAGCACACTACTGCTGCCTCCAGCCTATCCACAATAACTGTACAACAAAAATACACTCCCATTCCTTTCTTCTTCAAAAATAAGTCACCCAAACCCAAGAGCAAAGAGTTATTGGTATCATTCTAGATATTCACATAAGAAAAATTGATCCAAGTAATGTATGTAAAATAACAGTAACCATAATCTTCTATCATGCATTTAAGCAATGGAGGCTTTCCTTCATCATCATTAGTAAGAAAAAGATGTTGACCTGCTCTCCTAAATATCAAATAAATAACAGAACTTGCAACTTTCTCAAAATGTGGTACACCAAAAACAAATGGTACCTGTAAAAACTTTTTAAAGAACAATAAATCAGTCAACTTAATGTTATAGACTAAACAATGGCAAAAAGAACTATAAACACAGCTATAAATACACCTACAATCTACATGCAATGCATATAAGAAATCTCATGATATCCACCTTCCAAGTAGCCCATCAACATAAAATATTCCAATAAGGAATAGGTTCGCATAGAAGCAAAAATGAATATTCTCACTTAAATATATCTTAAGAAAAATCATTCTTATCATAAATCTTGTTATTGTATTTGAATCCAACACACCATTTCCTTAAAGTACTCGGTCAACATTCAAAGGCAAAGAGGATTCTAAAAAAAAAGAAGCAGATACAAACATGAGCACATCTAAGATTGCAAAAAATTGAAAAAATCCTTCTACAAAAATAGCAGCGAGTCGACGAAACCTAAGTATGAATTTTACAAAAGTCAAACACAATTAATTGAACTGCGAAATCCAACAAAGACCAAATTCACAGGCTAAAACCCAATAACCTATCAATTAAAAAGAACAAAAAAAAAAATCCATGGAGCACAGATCAACAACGTATTAAAGCATTAAACACGAGCACATCAAAGATTGCAAAAAATTGAAAAAATCCTTCCACGAAAACAGCAGCGAGTCAACGAAACCTAGGGTTTCGAGTTAGGGTTAGGGTTTCAATGCTATGTGGGCTTCACATTTCAGCTCTGGTGTTTGAAGATGATAGTGCTTCGTGGGTTCAAATCGGGTTTGTGGTTCGGTGATGTGGTAAGAGCCTGAGATAGCAGGGTTTGTGGGTCTTGAGTTCGAGGAGAAGAAGAGTGGAAGTGCCTACCTGCTCTGTAGGCTTCGGATTTCTGATATGGTGGAGAAGACGAACCGGCTTCGTGGCTCTAGTGGAGAAGACGAAGTGGGTTCGTGGTTCGGTGAAGACGACAGGGCTTCGTGGGGGAAGACGATAGGAATCAATGGGGAGAAGATACTAGATCGAGCGGGAGAAATTTCATTTTTGTTGTGAAAATGAAATATGAGGGAAACAAGAGAGAGTTTCACTGCTTGATTTCAAAACGGACACAACGCCGTTTTCTAACGTGCCATGTAGGATACGATTCCGCGCTGGTTCCCCAAATCGGTTGTAAGTAGAATTTTTGTATTTTTGTATTCCATTAGGGTTGACAGAGTTTCCCTCCAAACTCGGTCGTAATCTATAATTAAGTCAAGTTTACATTTAGCATGTGACAAGCCATGCCTTTTTTGTCCTGTTATTGTTTTGGTCGATGAATTGAGATTGCATTGGTTGTTTCGGCTTGTAGACACATTGTAGCATTATTTGTTATAGATCTCTGCCAATTGGTCACTTTGTATTATGAAAAATGCTATTTTGTCCACTCTATCTGTTCCTCATTTTGATACTTTATGTATTTTGATTTTTTTTATTTAATAGTTAAGGAAGTGACTATTAGTGTATTGATATTTTTTTATATTTTAAAAAAAAAATTAAAATGATAAAAAAAATATGAATAAAAAAATTAAAAAAATAAAAAGAGAATTTTAAACTAACAGTAGGATGAAACGGTAAACTGGCAGAGTAGCACCGCTATTGTATTATATAAAGGCAAGCAACGCTGCTGTTTTTCTAATTCGCCCAGGAGTGGGGGTTTTGAACGTGGTTCTCCGTTTGGAAATCAGGCCTTATCATCCAAATTAAAGATCTTGGTTTGATTACCAATGTTAATATGACTTTCTTTCCCTTCTTTCTTCTTTTTTTCGTTTTGGGTATCTTAAACTACGCTGACAATTTTTTACACACTGAACCAGTACGAATATGACATAAAATAATAAGATTATGATAGAACTTAATTACAACCAAATCAATTTGACAAGGATCCCATTGACTTGATTAATAACTGTCATTTTCAAGGAAAGTTTACTTGATATACCAGTCCCATAATAGTACAATACACCATTTTGTTTCCTATATTTTAACAAGATTAATGTTACTATATCGTTTCATTTTGTCTCTTCATTTTGACTGCTCATGCATTTAATTTTTTTTTTACATTTTTTTCTTTTACTTACTGATTAAGGAAGTAACTATTAGTGTATTGATATTTTCTTTTATATTTTTTAAAAATGTTAAAAATATTAAAAAATATAAGAATAAAAAAATTAAAAAATTAAAAAAAGAAATTTTGTCTAGGGGCACTACGGGTGGGCAACGGGGCCCAGCACCTCGCTGACCCGTTCGCCCCGCCCCCGCCCATGCGGGGCTGGGGTTTCGTCCCGCTCAAGCGGGGTGCAGGGAGCCCCTGCCCGCACCCCAGGACTCATGCGGAGGCGGGGGACGGAGGGGGCGAAGCCCCGCTCCACTTTTTCCCCCGCCCCCGCTTAACATATATATATATATGTAATTAAAATTATATATATATAAAAAAAGCCCCCATAAGTAAGTGAAACGGCGCCGTTTTGTCCATGACAAAATGGTATCGTTTCACTTTTAGACTTTGGTTAAGGTTCCCTCCCTTTCCCCCCCCCCCCCTCGCGTCCTCATTCTCGAACTCTCTTCAGACTTAGTCTCTCTCTGTCTCAATCTCTCTCGTGCTCTCTCAGTCTCTCTCGCTTGATCTATTCTCTCTCTCTGTCTTGCACGACTGCACGAGCAGCATCACTGGGACTCCAATCACTCCACCGTCGTTGACTCATGCAAACTTATTTTGAAACGTCGATTTCACCGCCACTCAAAGGTAAGAAATCTGAAACCCTAGATTTTATTTTTTTAGTTTTGGATTGGAGATTGGAGGAATGATGGTGGAATTGGAGATGGAGGATGAGAATAATTGTGAATTTGTGCATGTGTTTGATTCATTGTGTTTGCATGTTTGTTTTTTTTTTAGGGTTTCGGATTGGAACCCTAAATTGATTTAGGGGTTCAATCCGAAACCTCTAAATTGAGTTAGAGGTTTCAATTGAAACTCCTAAATTTTAAGGTTTCGGATTGAACCCCTAAATTGTGTTGGCTTTGCACTTTGCCTTGTTTTTTCATGTGTGGTGTATTATTATGATTTTCTTATGTCGTTTGTTGATTTATTTTATAATTTTTTATTGTGTTGTGGAATCAGGAATGTCTTCTCAAAGGGATTTCACTAATAGCTCTCCTACTCCTACCAGTACCCTTGCTCCTACCAGTACCCCTGCCCCAAAACCTAACCCTACTCCAACTACTGGGAGTGGAAATACACCTTGCCCCGCCCCCATGTCCACACAAAGCAAGAAACCTGTTTCTGTAGTTTGATCTCATTTCATTTTACCAAACTAGAGGGTGATGACCTCAACAACCCCCAAACTAAATGTAATTATTGTGGAAAAATATATGGATGTCACTATAGGAAATATGGTATATCTCAGTTAAAGGTCCATCTAGAGGAATAATGCAAGAAGAGTCCAATATTAAGATCCTTACTAGAGAACAGTCAATCTAGACTAGAAATTAGACTGAAAAAATGGTGGATGGGAGTATTGAGGGTCCAACGTTGAAGGGGTATATAAAGTATAATGTTGATGAATGTAGAAGGAAGTTAGCTCGTATGGTTATCATAGACGAGCTACCTTTTCAGTTTGTGGATGAGATAGTCCAAGAATTGGAACCTAGATTTACACTTCCTTCTCGCCACACTGTGGCAAAGGATATTAAAAAGATATACTAGAAAGATAAATATGTTTTGAAGGGCCAATTGGCAGGTTTGGTAGTTTGCCTCACTACCGATACTTAGACTTCTGTCTAAAATTTTAATTATATGTCTTTGACCGTTCATTTCATTGATTCTGATTGGATTTTTTATAAAAAGATTATTAAGTTTTGTCAAATAACTGATCACAAGGGTGAGACGATTGGGAAGGCCTTAGAGGCCTCAATAAATGAGTGGGGGTTGGCACGAGTTTTGATAGTTTCGGTTGACAATGCCTCGTCTAATGATGTCGCTTTGGGATATCTGTAAACTTATCTTAGAGAGGCAAATAAGACATTCTTGGGTGGTGAACATTTGCATGTTAGATGTTCTGCACATATCTTGAATCTAATTATGACCGAGGGGTTGAAAGATGTCGATGACTCAGTTGCACGAGTTAGACTGGTTGTGAAATTTGTGAGGTATTCTCATTCTAGATTGGAGAAATTCAAAATAACTGCGAAGAGTGTGGGCATAACATTAAAGAAGGGTCTTTGTACTGATGTTTCTACTAGATGGAATTCAACCTTCTTGATGTTGGAGGCGACCCAAGAATATAAGGTAGCCTTTCAATGAAGACATTCAATATGTCAAATACTTTGATGAGCACGGAGGTTTAGGAAAGCCTAATGATGATGATTGGAAGGTAGTTGCTACTTTTGTTAATTTTCTCGGGCTTTTTTACAATGTCACGTTGAAGTTATCTGCTTCTTTGCACCCTACCTACATCCCATGAATTTTGTCAACAAATATGTAGGGTGAAAGAAGAATTAGACGATATGTGTAGGGGTTCCAATCTAAGGATGAGAGGGATGTCATTGACCATGAGGGTCAAATATGATAAGTATTGGGGAGATTTGACTAGACTAAATATTTTGTTATATGTGGCTATTATTCTTGATCCCCGTCTAAAAATTTCAGGCATGTTATATGGTTTGGGACTTGCACATGATCAGACATGGACTAATCTTAGGTCCGAGATACCCTTTATAAATTTTGTGAGGACTTTAATGCAATTAAGGATGATACTGCATCTACTACACCTACACCTAACCCAACACCACCTCCAGACACCGGGGCAACAAAGAAGCGTAGATTGGCATGGACTAAGACCCTCGCACATAATCCCACACTAGTCCATCAATCTACGGAGATGATTTTAAAGTTAGACAATTATTTGTCAGGAGATCTTATTCAAGATGATGAAGATTTTGACATATTAGGATGGTGGAAGGCACGTCAAAGAAATATTCCATCCTTTCTGAGATTGTTCGTTGTATGTTGGCTATCCCTATTAGCACCGTTGCCTCAGAGTCTGCCTTTAGTACCGTAGGGCGCATATTGGATCCTTTCCGTAGTTCATTGTCTCTTACAACTGTGGAGGCATTGATATGCACACAGAGTTTGACGATGAGAAATGATATTTATGTTCCAAATGTTTTAGATTTTAAAGAGACTGACGAAGAGGGTGATGATCAGTCTGGATCTGAACCATCTGGTAATTGTTGTTTTTATTTTATTATTTTGATTTATTTATATTCATTTCAATTTCATCGGTATTAATTTTAGTATTGATTGTTGTAGCAACACATGAGACGACTCAGACAATGTCTACCTCCACTGCAATATGAATATGTACTCAAGCCTCAAAAGACTACCTATCTGGCCGCCCCGAATGTCACAGTCAAAGACCCAAACAACTCACCTCTTTTTTTAGATTATTAATTTATTAGAATATTAAAATTTGAATAAGTTATACGTATTATGTATTTGATTTGTAATTTTGTAATGTTGATACAATGCCTCTTGGACACTTTTTTCTTTGTAATTTTATAATTGTTTAGACTTTTCATTTTATTTTTGTAATTGTTTAGACTTTCCATTTTATTTTTGTAATAGCTTAATTATTATTATTATTTATTAGTTTATTAGGTAGTAAACTTGTAGTCTATAGTAGTACTTCATTAGAGTGTTAATTGTGTATATATATTATTTTTATTCATGTACCTTTTTTTCTTTTTTAAACTCTTTTTTTTTTTTTTGAAAAAAAAATTTCTATTTTTTTGGGCCCTAAATGGCCCAGAAGCTGTTTCTGTGCCATTTTGGGCCAATTTCAGCAATTTATGGGCAAAAAATGGCCTACTAACCACTTCTGGGCCTTTGGCCCAATAGGGTGCGAGGGTGTTTGGGGGCGGACGGAGGACCCTCTCCACCCGCACCCCATTATCCGGGTTGGGTTCCCCCGCCCTCGCACTCTGGGGTCAGGGGGCGGGGTCGAAAATCGCCACCCCGCATGGGCGGAGGCGGGTAGCACCCCTAGGGGGCACGCCTAGAGGTCATTGCTAGGTGGCAACCAAGCAGCACTCATATCCATAACACATAACTTTAGAAAGTTGACTCATTTGGACACTTGGAGTATCTCAGAATTCTATGAATAGTAATGAAATGGTTCGAATTAAGATGTTTTACTGGATTTTAGAAAAGTAGAGAGGAAAAGTTGAATAAGAATATTAACATTAAAAAAATTGTTTAAATATATATTTTTAATATTACTTTTGTATTAAAGTTTGTAAAGTTGTATTAATTTTTATATTTTATTTTGAAATTTGTAAAAATGATATTGGTTTTTGTGTTTAGATAATGATTAAATAATAATTAGATAAAAAAAAATCTGAAATTGAAAAACTTTTGCATATGAATAATGTTTGAGAATAAAATCATGAGAATTTTTTAAAATTCTATATCTCTACATCCAAACAAGTTCTTAGGCCCCGTTTGTATTTAAAGATGAGTTAATAAAATATTATTTTTTAATATTATTATTATTTTGAGATTTGAAAAAGTTGAATTATTTATTATATTTTGTATAAAAATTTTAAAAAAATTATAATAATGAGATGAGATGAGATGAGATGAGCTGATGTGAATTTTGAATAAAAAGGACCTTAATAACTCGTGCTATTATTTTTCATGTGCAAGAGCAAAAAGATAAGATATTATTGGAGGCTTAAAGGGGCCTTCTTGGGATAGCTAAACTACATTTTGATGAGTGTTAGAAGAATAATAGCTAAGCTCTCTCAATGGATTAATTAAAGTTAAAGTACATTTTTTTTATGAATGTAAGAAGAATTTAGCTTTTGGCTATTCCATTCACATATGTCTCCACATTGGAATAATCATTTTTTCATTATATGACAATAAAATAATATAAGATGAATTTGACATTGGCTATTCACATCAAATCTCCACATTAGATTATCTATTTATTCAGTATATAGTAATGAGTAATTAATAATTTGAAAAATATTTTAATTTTTTTAATTATGAATTTATTTTATGTTATCATATTTTACTATTCATAATATTATATATTAATTAGTAATCATATTCTAATTATATTTTTTCAATTGTCATTTAAAAGGGAGAGATAAATAATTAATATAAAAGGGAAAGAGAAATAATTGATATAAAATGTATTTGATGTATGAATAGTTACTTTCAAATTTAAAAATTATTTTGGAAGTGACTATAGCTAAATTCAAATTTAAAATTTAGCTAATCTATTATATTTTCATTTTATGTTTTAATAGCTAAATTTACAAAAACTTTTACCTAATCCATTCGTTTGCTCAGGCAGCCCGTTCAACTTCAGCAGGCAGCCCGTTCAACTTCAGCCGCCCCATGAAACTGGTAGCCTTCGGCTTCGTTTGGAACATTAACTACTCTCAACTAATCTCAACTCATTATTACAACTTTTTCAAATTTTAACACAAAATATAATAAACAATTCAACTTTTTCAAATCCCAAAATAATGATAATATTAAAAAATAATATTCTAACAATATCAACTCAACTCAACTCACTTCAACATCCAAACTCACCATTCGACAAAGGGCGGCATGAAATTTGAGCCACTCGTGTTCAACAACTCGATTTTAATTTATTTTTTTTATTATTTTCTTGTTAGGTGACATTGGCAAAGGCCACGAGGATAGATGCATGACTTCAAAAGAATAGGCAGACAGCGGATTGAAGCTTTACATAAAGCCAAGCTCTTTTGTTATACACCATTATTTTCTTCCACCGACAACTTGCATGCAACGTTAACCTTTCACCTCGGCAATTACCAAAAATAAAAAATAAAAAAAAAGCCGAGGAATTAGATGAATTTTAAATTATTTTTTAATTTGAAAGGTATGGTCTCGTTTGTTTTTACAGATGAGAAAAGATAAAATGAGATAAGTTGAGATTAAAGTTAAAAATTGAATGAAATATTATTAGAACATATTTTTTAAATTTTATTTTTATTTTAAGATTTGAAAATGTTGAATTATTTATTTTATTTTGTATGAGAATTTGAAAAAATTATAATGATTGGATGAGATGAAATGAAATGAGTTGTGAAAACAAACAAAATCTAGTGATACGAAGGATGCCTTTCCTACGTAAATAAATAGTTCATTTGTTGAAGATTATTATTGTTCAAAATACGACAATTTCATTTGTTGTAAGCGCCAAGCAAGACGCCTTGGCGATTACAAAAGAAAACTAAAAACAAAAGCCGAGGAAGGTCTGAAAACTCATAAAAATGTCCAAGGAAATCACCCTTAATCATCTCTAACCGCACCACAAGCTCCTAGGTTGCCCAAGCTAAATGGCCCTGGGATGGCCTTGTTTATTTCAAGCATATAGCTCTTTTAATTCTGGCTTGAATGGGAGGGATTCAAGATATTACGGTACATAGCTTAACAAGAACCGGTTAATTTAATTATTTAATTTACATTCTAATGCTTTTACTATCGATTTGTACTAATTCTATAGTCATATTGATCATTCTTGTCATCCTCCTTCCTATCATCCAATCAGTAACACTCCCCCACAGAAATGCTAGAGCATCTGATCTATAATTTCATCCTCTTCTCTCTACAAAATCCTCCATCAATGGCTTTCTCTATCGAGGTAGAGCACCAGAGTCACCACACTCACATACAATGATAACAGGACAATCAGTTAAATAAGTGCGAAAATACAGGAATTAAGTACACACACACGACACACAGTATTTAATGTGGTTACAATCACACAGTGAGTTACAAGAGTATCACTCTACTCACACAATCTCAACTCTATCGCTGTAGGGCTTTGCTCTCTCTCACAATATCATGCTCTCACATCTTTTGCCTCTCTCTATTCACTTTGACACACTTGCTCACTTCCAAAAAATTATTGAGAGAACAAAAACATAACATATATATATGGAGAAGCGACGCTAGAAATCCTAATATGGCAAAACTGGATTCTTCGCTTGAGCAGGTGTCAAGTGCAACTCGAGCAAACAACCAATCGAACATTGGCCTGAGTGGTTTGTCAAGCGTTGCTCAATCGAACACTAGGGTTAGTGCTTCGCTTGAGCCCAGCATCACGCACACCTCGAGCAAACAATTTGTCTGAGTTCACTGTCAAGCGCGTCTCGAGCGAACTCACTGCTTGAGATTCGCTCGAGTGCCAAGTCGAGCAACAATCAAGTGAACAATCTGTCTGCGCCTTTTCTGTTGACAAACCAGGCTCAACAAACAACCCAGCAACCTCCCATTTGAAGACTGGTTCTCCACATGCCATCTACTGTCTCCAACACAAGCCTTATCATTTCTGCAACTCATAGCTCTCATCTTCAAGTCAGAAGACGCATTGAAGTCGAGCCTGACTTCAATCTCTCACGTACATTCCTTAGTCAACACATCAACTGGGTGACTCACAACTCCCCATTACACTGGAAATATCTAGTCTCAAATCGACCCTGACAAACATTATAGAACTTGTTAATGACATCTCCTTCTTTGATTTGGGCTACTCATCCCACCTCTTATTGTTGACATACTCTGTTTTCAGTCGACGTGCCCATCTTCTATGCAGTCCCTACTTCCTTTCTGGAAACACAGTCGACTTCCTCTCAACTAACTCTCACTTACTCAATCTCTCATCTCACAAGATTTTCCTGTTGTTCTATGGCTCACCACCTTGTGTCAGTAGGATATAGTTCAAGGTAGGTGTCCACCGTAGAGGTCTGGTCGTCCTGACACCTCTATGAGCATCATTGTAGGTGTCGACGTCCCTTGAACACCAGACGCTTTGTTTCCGTCTTTCACACCTATACTACGCATCGTGGTCTCAGGAGATTTCTCCCTACTTACATGAGGAACTGCAAAACTGACTCCCTTTTGCTTTCTCAACTTGTTTGCGCGACCAAGCCTACTCTGCTGCAGCTTTGTATTTACATGCACATCACTGGACCTTGATGTCAAATACAAAGTGCCAGTCTTCTTACCATGCGCCAATACCAGTGCACCCTTTGTGACCTTCCATGCTCCTCTAGAAAATGCTACTGTATGACCACTATCGTCAAGTTTTCCCATAGAGATTAGACTTTTCTTTAAATCTGGAAAGTGTCTGACTTGCTGTGAAGTCCACACGCTCCTGTTCAAAAGTGCGATGCACACATCGTCCACTTCCACTACATCCAATGCCTCTCGATCAGCCGTTTGCATCTTCTCAAAATCACAAGCAACATAGTTATGCATGATTTATCAATGTCATGTGCTATGGAATGAAACCTCTGAATCCATCACTCAATCATCAACCGAATTGTGCACTACAAGAAATAGAGCATCTTGTATTTCTTCAGACACTGCGTTCACATCGTCATCCTTAGTACTTGTTAGATTTCGACAGTCTTTCTTGATGTGGTCTGGCTTGTCACAACTTCAATAAGTGATCTACTGCCCAGATCTCGTCCTACTCTGCCCCTATTCTTGGACATGTCAAGTCTCCAGCCCCGATCATCAACACTCAAGGCCAAACCTGTACCAGAAAACTCCCCAGAGTCTTTCTTGCGTATCTTCTCAGCAAGAATCATGTCTCGTACACCATCATAACTCAGTTCATCTTGCTGGCTGAATTAATCACCGCCATCCTCAAGGCCTCCAGACTATTTAGCAATGATGCCAACATAATCAACGCTCTGATCTCATCATCAAACTCAATCTCGATCGACGACAATTGATTTGTGATAGTGTTAAATTTATTCAAGTGTTGGGCAACAGATGTACCTTCTGACATCTTCATATTGAACAAACTCTTCATCAGATGTACCTTATTATTCGCTGACAGCTTTTCATACATACTTGACAAAGCCGTCATGAGATCTGCTGTGGTTTTCTCCTTAATAATGTTGTGCGCCACTGATCTGGACAGGGTGAGCCAAATAACCCCCAAAACCTGTTGATACAACATATTCCACTAAGTATCATCCATGCTCTCCGGCTTCTGTCCTAGTAGATGAATGTGGAGCTTCTTCTCATACAGATCATCCTCGATTCACTCTGACACACTTGCTCACTTCTAGAAAACTATCAAGAAACGAAAAACATAACATATATATAGAGAAACGGCACTGTAAATCCTAATATGGCAAAACTGGATTCTTTGCTTGAGCGGGTGTCGAGCAGACCTCGAGCAAACAATTAATTGAACATTGGCTCTAGTGATCTGTTGAGCACCGCTCGAGCGAACACTATGGTTAGTGCTTCGATCGAGCCCAGCATCACGCACACCTTGAGCAAACAATCTTTCGGAGTTTGCTCAAGCCCACTGTCGAGCATGTCTTGAGCGAATTGACTGCCTAAGTTTCACTCGAGCACCAGGTCGAGCAACAATGGAGCGAATAATCTGTTTGTACCTTTTCTGATCACAAACTAGACTCCACATATAACCAACTTTCTCCATCACCTTCATTTTACAGATTCAACTTCTTTGATTTGATTGTCCATTTTTCCTAGACTTTGAATCCATGCTCTACCACAGCTGTCAATGTATTTCGTTATACCTTATAGTTGTGCCTATCACTTTACAACCAATATTATTAAAAACAAAAATTATACTTATAAGTCCGTGTGGATAATATATTTAGTAAACTTTTTAAATTACATAATTTAATTTAAAAAATAAATTTTAAAATTTGAATCTTACAAACTAAATTTTACCAATTAAGTAATGTTGATTATATGCTTTACACAGTATACACTTACTTGAGAATATAATAACTCATTATTAAAACCTATTTTGGCGAAGCAAAAAATAAAACCTTCTTATATGTCTTACATGACGGTCGAATGCTGCAAAACTCATCTAGGAAATGAGACTCCAGAGAGTCTCGACTTGAAGAATGAACCATGAAAAAGATAATCCATTACAGCCCAAATCAAAAAGTGTCCGATTTCCTCAACAAATTAGGTTTTCAAATCTCTCTCTCTCTCTCTCTCTCTCTCTCTCTCTATATATATATATATATATATATATATTCTTTGTATGTTTTCAGGTTAAGGGAGAATGCCAATTAAGTACGGCTGGGGCCCATCTTCTTTCTGGTAGTAATTTGAACTCCTCGTGTATAACAAGAAAATTGTCACTGGACTTTTGCCAGGTACCGAAGGACCGGAGACACGGATTAACTATCCTGTCTTATCTTCTTTAACTATCTTCTTTGGATAGATATTAGGAAGTGATCTTTTATAAGATTTTCAAAGTCTAAAGTATTTGTTATATGAAAAATACTAGTTAAATCTATAAAAATGAAAGTGATCGATTGATTTTTTTTTATTTTTTTTATTTAATAGTTAAGAAAGTAAATATTAATGTATTGATATTATTTTTTATTTTTTAAAAATGTTTAAAAATATATAAAAAATATTAAAAATATATATATATATAAAGTACATTTACACTTATCAGTTTAAATTCTTTAGTTGATTTTCGGTCCTTGTAGCACTACCCTTTATATATATATATATATATATATATATATATATATATATATATCAACTTTAGATGGATTAGATAGTTGAGAGTAGGTACATGTATATGTTATATTTAGTTCTAATTTTTAAATTCTACTTATTATTCATATATAATAATATATGATATAAAGATGATGTGTAGAATAATTTTTTAATTTAATAAAAAGAAATAAATATGATATATAGTATAGAGATTGAAAAATAGTAGAATTACTATTCTTTTACTATCTATTTATTATTATTTTTATTTGATTTTTTTTAATTTACTTAATAGTATAAAGTGTTTTTTATTTTTCAATGAAAACGCGTCAGGAAAAGGGCCAAGAGGGACGTGTTCAATGTACCTTGCTTAAAGCGACAATTCACTTTTCTTAGGAATAAAAAAATGGTACGGATATTGTTCTTTTTCGCCCTTTTCACACTTTTCAGTACAAAGAATAAAAATAAAAGGATGAGAAAAAAAATACACGGCTGAGCTACCTTTCCGGTCACAGTACCCAACGTTTTCCTGCAAACTTTATAAAGCATTTGTATGTACTAATATAAAGCATTTGTATGTACTAATAAATTTCATATAAATTTTTTTGTAAAAAAATAAGTTTTATTAGTAAAGAATAATTTTTTATACTTTTTTAAACTGTAGTTCACTTTTTTACAAAGGCTTGCATAATACTTGTTTATTTAAAACTTGTACAAATCATTTTTTTTTGTTACACGACCAGATGGACGCCAAACGTTTCTTTCCATCGGTCAATAGGAATATGCCATGTAGGCATTTCATGAAAGAGTAAAATGAAGTGAAATGTATTGGATCTTGTCTTATAGTCAGAAGAATTATTTCTCTCATTCTATATCCCTCTCCTCTCGATTACATGCTCTCTTCCTCCCCTCCCTTCCCGATTCTCCTCTCCCATGGACTCATAGAGCGATTCTCTGCTAGTTGCATACAAAGAGAGAATAATATGGTTCTTGATTGGTGGAGAACCCGAAAGCTGGTGGCCCAAATATGGTTCTTGAGTGATTCAACTAGATGTGCTATAGTTCGTAAAACCTTTGTAGTCTATGATGATTTTATTAATCTTTTATTTGATTGTTGAGCAAATGAAGTATTGCAAGATGTTAAGATTCAAGATCTTTATATCTAGGTAGAAAGTGAAATTCTTTACTTCCAAAATCTTATGTTATTCTGATCATACGAACTTGGTTTTATTGGTATGCGTGCACGTGTGTTTTATTACATTTTACGAAAAATTATCATCTATAGAAGTATTATAAAAGATTCAGAGGATTTTGAAAGAGGGGTGGGATGTTCTGTGGCATCAGGAAAATGGGTTTGCTCCATCGTGCAAATGGGTTCTGTCGTGTCGATGAGTTCTGTCGAGAGAGGTGATTTTGTGTTTGGCACCCCAGATTCGGGAGGGAGAGGGAGAGGGAGAGAGAATGAGAGATGTGATTTTGTGTTTGGCTGAGAAAACTCAGATTCGGGAGGGAGAGGAAGAGGGAGAGAGGAGAGAGATATTTCTTCTGACTATTAGACAAGATCCAGTGCATTTCACTTCATATCACTCTCCCATGGAATGCCTACGTGGCATATTCTTATTGGCCAGTGGGAAGACACGTTTGGCACCCATCCGGCCTGAAGCTTTTTCCTTATCTATTGATAAAGAACTTTTCACCTTATGGTCAACGAGCTAGAAACGCAGCCTAACATACAAAGACAAAGAACGAGTTGAAGGCGAGCAACGATCGAGTATAGGACCTTTGCTGACATGTACGAGCTTTCCGAGACTATAATGAAATGCTCAAGAGGTGATAGAGTCGTATGTAGAAACCCACACTCCATTTGAAGTGTCACATATGGAGTGAGTCTGCTGAAAAGATTTCGGCTCGGCAGATCATATCGTTTGAGCCAAGAGGTATAGTTTAACGTCACGTGGGAGACCATTGGAGAGAGACTAAGGATTTGACATAAGGCAGATCGTAAGAACGTGAGGACCATGCCCTGCCAGTCTATCTCTATCATCCAGTAGAGGGACGATAGTGACGAAAGAACCTTGTTCAGTCACATCTGGAGTCAGAAGGACACCTGACAAACCTATACTTAAAAGGTTTAAGGCAAAAGTAAAAATCTCACTTTTAAGATCGTAAACACCTAAAATCCCTTAGAGTCAGATTCTTCAAAGGGAGCAAGAACTTCCAAGGAGACAAGGAAAGGAGTAGAATAGCGCCGCCGTAACTCTAAGATTGTGAGGTAGGTTAGCTTCTAAGACAATACCGAAGAATGAGGGGTAAATGTTGTGTGGGATTGTTATAAAATTTTGATTCATGCATACTCTGTAATCTCCTCATTTCTAATCATAAAATAATAAATATTTTGCCATTATGTTTGCCAATATTTTCACTTCATATTTTTTGAGATTTGAATGCACATGTTTTTGGTGGAATCTCTATATGAGTGTGTATATCTTTGTGTGAGTAATTGCCCTGTATGTCAATCATCATGGGATGAGACGGAGAATTTTCGAATCATTCAAGCGAGAGACGCTACAAGCATCATACGGGTAGAGAGAGTTCCAGTGAATGATTGGAATTGGGCGGTATCGTGTCGGCCTCACATGATAGATGGGATGCAGAATCCCCCGGATGTATAATGTGTTAGTATCTTTGAGTTGGTTGACCGAATAGACTTTTCCACAGTGGAACATGTATATTTTTGTGTGAGAGTCGACTTATGTTGGGGTGCATGCAAATTGACTTGCACCATGTTGGTCGGGTGGGAGAGATTCCTTGATTTCAAATGGCAGAATGGCTAATCCCTTGTTGCCCCAATAGGTGATGTTTTGTCTGTGTGACAAATATCTATGTAATGACTGTGAACAACTGTGCTTACGAAGAGGGTGATTTCTCGCCTCAGTGACATGCATAACTACATATATATATATAGTGAGTTATGTAACAGAGGGTAATTCCTCAGAAGGTGATTCCTCGCCACACACTAATACATACATTCACTCTTGTTTTCATTGCATAAAATTGTTCATTACATATTCACGAGCATTGTTTCGCGATCTTGTCATAGTGGCCTAACTTGCTGATGGTTTTGGTATCGGAACCATTGACTTTGATGAAAGGTTGATTCAATTGTAATACCCCTGGAGGAAGAGCCAACCCAACCTAAGTAGTAGGTAAGTAGGCCCGTTTCCTATTGTAAGATTGGTCGGTCGGGGAAGCGGTATTTGTAACTGTTAGGTAGGCGACGATATGTGTTCAATCAGCCTTATTTTGGAGACATGATTAAACAACTAGCTATGTATGTAAATTTTTAAGGAACGATGTAATATTGCAGATATCTTGAGAATGAAATCATGATTTCTTTTAGATTTGTGGTATTATATCATTTAGCCTTTAGATTAAATCTTTATCTTTCTGTTGCGAACCATTTAACTTCTCCTTACACGTGCACACCCTGTCCCGATTTAAACCTTAGGTATTACTGTATTGTTGGCACCCTTGGCACCACAGATGCTTGATGGGTCCTTTATCGAGAAATGGGGCGCCACAAAAGTGTGTATCAAGGGCGAAGAAAGGTTAGTAAGGGACCAAAGAGATGAATACGAGAAGCCGACGGGAAAGAAGGTGAGCAAGGGTCGAAGCTAAGTGAACGCATTGCTTGGTGAGATCATGTGATGACACTAGGAGCTGTTGTGGTTGACAAAGAGTCCTACCAGATAGGGCTTATCTCATGAAAAACTTGCAACAATGAAACAAGTCCAGCAGAGATACCTACATTAGAAGGCCACTATCGTCTTTAGTATCGTGCTCAAGGAGAATGGTTTTTCCATGTTGTACTTCTCAATCCCTATAAATATACTTTGAGATATGCATTACATAGATCTAGATTTATTTAGAGACTCCTACATCTAACTTAAGCAGCAGAGATATCCTCCATTGATATAACTCAATTTGTTTTCTACAGGAGGTTACTGTGGATGTTGCTGAAATTATCTCAACAACAGGTATTGAAGAAGTGAGTGAGTATGATAAAAGTGCTCTGAGTATTAAGTTCCCATTAGTTCTTTAATAGGTGAAACATGGATTTACAATGATCTAACAAACACTAAATGCACCATTAATTAGTCTTTTTACTTAGTTTGAAGTTATTACATCGAACTCCTCTCAAGGGCAGGCTAGAAGGTAAGGCCATTGCCTAAGGCCAACTTTATATGAAAGGTCCCTAACTTAAAGCTATTAAAGCCATTAAATTAAAAAAAAAAATTTAAATAAAGAAACATTTTTAATACTTTTAATGTGTGCAAGGCCCATATACAAATTTTATATCTAAATCAATTAATATTTATATTTTAAAATAATTTTTCTAAATTGAAACTTAAGAGAACATTTACAATGAGGCATCATTTTAAATTATTATATCAAATATAAAGTTTTAAGTTTGTTCTATTTAAAAATCTAAAATTTGGCTTTAACCCTTATTTGTAATGAGCCGCCATGCTCCTCTCATCCTTATCACAAAAAGTCTGCATGGTGGGGTGGGTAATCGTCCTCTCATCCCACCAACTTGCACTATTCCCTGTCAACTTGCACTATTCCTCTCACCTTTGTGCTTTTGGATGGGTTTGAACGGTAACATAAGATAAAATGAGATAATTTTAAATAAATTAAATAAATTATTATTAAAATATTATTTTTTAATATTATTATTGTTTTGAGATTTAAAAAAATTAAATAGTTTATTATATTTTATATGAGAATTTGATAAAATTATAATAATGAAATGAGATAGATTAAAAGTATTTCTGTATCCAAATGAGGCATTTATCTTTTTCTTTTACGAATTAAATTCTAGGATTGAAAAAGAAAATAGTTGGAAATAAAACTAAAACCGAAATAGGAAAAGCAAGAAATTTAAGAAGGTGTAAATTTTGAATAATTTTATTTAAAAGTATTTCCATTACATATCATATTTGACATAATTTGATTTAGAATATAAAATATAAAATTTTAATCTTACAAATAAAATTATGCCATGTAAATGGTGTGTGGTATAAAAACCTTCATATTTATATGTAAAATAAGGAAAATGCTAAATGTACTTAACTTACTTTTTCACATATTAGTTATTGATATGTTGAGAATAATAAAAATTGAATTTCAAAATTTGAATTTTAAAAGAAAATTAACAAAATGAGTTTTGTAAGTAAAACTGTAAGCAAAAATGTAAATACATGTAGCACTACTCGTAAAATAAATTATTTTTATTCAATATTGAAATTCAAATTTGATGAAAACTTAACATTTCAATATTTTTGATAAATAAATTTAAAGAAAGAATTTTATTTTGAAGAAACTTAACATTTTAAATAAATAGATTTAAAAAATATAACTTAAAACTTCACGTCAACTTTGGTTTAAAATAATTTTTTTAATCTAACATTTTAAATTAAAGCTTTGCTACTCATCATACCTACATAATACAACACCACACTTATTTTGATTTATTTTTTAAATTTTTTAGTTTTAATTTTTTAAACTAATTAAATTTTTCTACTAATAATCCATACACCACATATTTACTAAAAGAAAAATAAATAAAAATAAGCGTGATATATGGTGTATAAGAATGATATGTAGAATTTTTCTTCAAATTAAATGAATAATATTATTCGTTATCTTTTTAACATCATCATTTCCCCATTTCAGGATATAGTATGAAATAATTGAAAATAATTTATTATGTTTCACTTGTAGGCGAATTATGTCATGTTATATAAAAAAACTAATGTGAGGATTATAATAAAAAGAATAAAAAATAAGATTTTTTAATTTTTAATAACATTTAGCATTCAAAAATTTTCAAAGAGCAGTGATACATGCACAATAAGTTTTTTACTGCTTTAAATAAAACTATATTTTAAAATGGGTTATTTTTATAAATTATTTTACGAAAATATCATCTTTTTTAGATATAGAAAATTTTTATCTATAAAAATATTTTATAAAAGAAAATTTATAAACTAACATGTATTGATGTGATACGTTAGAATATAAAATTACTTATATTATAAAGTTAATCTAACGTATTATATTAACTTATGTCAATTTATAAGTTTATTGTTATTAAATTTTTTTAACCATTTTCGTATAATTATTTAAAAACATAAAAAATTATATATATTTTTAAAAAGTAAATTAATTGTGCGAATATTACTTTACTTGCAAGATAATTTATAACCAAACATTATTCTCGGAAAAGACGCGAAAGTGGCATGTGGGGCAGACACGTACACAGTCGTAACTGATCATTTAACTGCTACCCTCCGTGTTAAAAAAACGCGTAAAAGCCGTGTGAGTGTGACCCGTGGTGTCACGTTTCCTGCCGTATCGTATTCCACGTTTGCGACCTTTCATCTTCTCTGCGCGTCCCCCGATTCAAATCTTGACTTCTCTCCATATATATACAGATAGAATCCACCGATCCTTCTTCAGAACCTTCTCCTTCGAGAAAATCTGACGGAATCGAACCTCAGCAACCATGTCGACTAATCCAACCTCGAATCCCATCGAATCGAGCCAGAAGAAGCCATCGGTGTACCTCCAGAACATGGATGAGGTCGAGAAGGTATTCAACCGCTTCGACACCAATGGCGACGGCAAGATCTCCGTGTCGGAGCTGGGTGCCGTCCTCAGCTCCCTCGGCACCTCATTCACCGACGAGGGAGAACTCCGTCGCATCATGGCAGAGCTCGACTCTGATAACGACGGCTTCATCTCCCTCCCCGAGTTCGCGGCCTTCTGCCGCTCCGGCTCTGAGGACGGTGGCTCCTCCGAGCTCCAAGACGCCTTCCGGCTCTATGACCAGGACCAGAACGGCCTGATCTCCGCCACGGAGCTCCACCTAGTGCTCAACCGCCTCGGCATGAAGTGCTCCATTGAGGAGTGTCACCGCATGATAAGATCCGTCGACTCCGACGGCGACGGTAACGTCAGCTTCAAGGAGTTCGAGAAAATGATGAGCAACGCAAACAAAAGCAACGGCTACGCGCAGTAAAATTTGGAATCGACGGTCGGGGACGGGTTGACTGCAGCAGTTCCTTCTCTGCGCGCATATATAGGTGTTATCGTTTCCCCTTTTTTCATCTTCAAATCTGAATCCGAATCTGAAATCAATCTCAGATTGTTATTATTATAGCATCTTATGGCTTCTGGGGATTTTCTTACAAATACTATTTAGGAAGATGTTTAATCTGAGAAATTCAGACATGGATTGCCTCTTAAAGATTAGGTTTTTATGTATTAATCAGGTATTGATAGTTTTGTGGGAAAATCCGCCTAGAATAATTTCTCGCAAAATTCAAGATGTGTTATGAAATAATATTTCGTACATGTTTTGATATGTTTTGGCCATAATTTAGCGAAAGTTTAACAAATTAAAATTTTCTCTCGTATTAATTTCGAGGAATCCGTGCATTGCATTGGAGTGATGCATTTAATTACGTTGATTTGATTCATTTTTGTGAAATTTCTTCATTTCTCTTGAGAATGAATCCTATTGATTAGCAAACAGTGTTAGCATAACACAAAAGACTGGTCAAGATCTTCTGGGTATTAGCTAGGGGTGCTACCCGCCCCATACGGGGCGGGGTAGCCCCCACCCTGCCTCTCGCCCCCGCATGGGCGGGGGGTGAAGAAATGCATCCGCCCCCGGAGTGCGGGGGCGGGGGACCCCGTCCCGGTTGACGGGGTGCAGGTGGAGGGGGTCCTCCGTCCACACCCCCGCACACTACTGGGCCATTTTAGGCCCATAAAAATATATTTTGCATTTTTAAAAAAGAAGAGTTAAAAAAAAAAATTTTCATGAATGAAAATAAATATATACATACACAATTTTATATAATTAAGACTAATGAAATACTACTATAGAGTATAGACTACAAGTTTACTACCTAATAAACTAATAAATAATAATAATAACTAAGCTATTACAAAAATAAAATGGAAAGTCTAACTGTCTAAATCAAATTACAAAATTACAAATAAAAGTGTCCAAGGGATATTGTATCAACATTATAAAATTACAAATAAAATATATAATACATACATCTGATAGAAAAATTAGGGGCTCAAAAATCTACGAAATTAATAATAAAAAAAAAGATGCGAGCGGTTTGGGTCTTTGACTGTGACATTTGGGGCGGCCGGATGGGTAGTCTTGAGGCTTGAGCCTTGAGCACATGTTCATATAGCAGTGGAGGTAGACATCGTCTGAGTCGTCTCATGTGTTGTTACAACAATCAATACTAAAATTAATACTGATGAAATTGAAATGAATATAAATATAAATAATTATGAAATTGAAATGAATATAAATAAATCAAAATAATAAAATAAAAACAATAATTACCAGATAGTACAAATCCAGACTGATCACCACCCTCTTCGTCGGTCTCTTTAAAATCTAACACATCCGGAACATAAATATCCTTTCCCATCGTCCAACTCTGTGTGCATATCAATGCCTCCACAGTTGTAGGAGACAATGAATTACGGAAATGATCTAATATGCGCCCTCCGGTACTAAAGGCAGACTCCGAGGCAACGGTGCTAATAGGGATGACCAATATACAACGGGCAATCTCAGAAAGGATGAGATATTTCTTTGATGCTACCTTCCACCATCCTAAAATGTCAAAATCATCATCTTGAATAAGATCCGTTGACAAATAACTGTCTAACTCTGAAACCACCTCCGTAGATTGATAGACTAGTGTGGGATTATGTGCAAGGGTTTTCGTCCATGCCAATCTACGCTTCTTTGTTGCCCTGGTGTTTGGAGGAGGTGTTGGGATATGTGTAGGTGTAGTAGATGTAGTACCACCTTTAATTGCATTAAACTCATCATAAAATCTATTAAGGGTATCGCGGGCCATCTCACCAATAAGATCAGTCCAAGCCTGATCATACGCAAGTCCCAAACCATATAACATGCCAGAAATTTTTAGATGGGGATCAAGAATAGTAGCCACATATAACAAAATATTGAGTCTAGTCAAATCTCCCCAATACTTGTCAAATTTGACCCTCATGGTCAATGCCATCCCCCTCATCCTTAGATTGGAACCCCTACACATGTCTAATTCTTCTTTCACCCTACATATTTGTTGATAAAATTCATGGCATGTAGGGTGCAAAGAAGCAGATAACTTCAACGTGACTTCATAAAACAGCCCGAGAAAATCAACAAATATAGCAACTACCTCCCAATCATCATCATTAGGCAATCCTAAACCCCCGTGCTCATCAAAGTATTTGATATATTGAATGTCTTCATCACCCAATAATTGAAAGGCTTTTTTATATTCTTGGGCCGCCTCCAACATCAAGAAGGTTGAGTTCCATCTGGTGGGAACATCAGTACAAAGACCCCTCTTTGATGTTATGCCCACACTCTTCGCAGCAATTTTGAATTTCTCCAATCTAGAAGGAGAAGATCTCACAAATTTCACAGCCAATCTAACTCGTGCAACCGAGTTATCAACATCTTTTAACCCCTCAGTCACAATTAGATTCAAGATATGTGCAGAACATCTAACATGCAAATATTCACCACCCAAGAATGTCTTATTTGTCTCTTTAAGATAAGTCTTCAGATATCCCAATGCGACATCATTAGACGAGGCATTGTCAACCGAAACTGTCAAAACCCTACTCAACCCCCACTCCTTGATTGAGGCCTCTAAGGCCTTCCCAATTGTCTCACCATTGTGATCAGTTATTTGACAAAACTTGATAATCTTTTTATGGAGAATCCAGTCAGAATCAATGAAATGGACAGTCAAAGACATATAATTAAAATTTTTGGACTGAAGTCCAAGTATCGGTAGTGAGGCAAACTACCAAACCCGCCAATTGGCCCCTCAAAACATTTTTATCTTTCCAGTACATCTTTTTAATATCCCTTTGCCACAGTGTGGCGAGAAGGAATGGTAAATCTAGGTTCCAATTCTTGGACAAATTCTTGGAACCCTCTCCCATCTACAAACTGAAAAGGTAGCTCGTCTATGACAACCATACGAGCTAACTTCCTTCTACACTCATCAACATTATACTTTGTATACCCCTTCAATGTTGAACCCCCACTACTCCCATCCGCCATTTTTTTCAGTCCAATTTCTAGTCTTGATTGACCCTTCTCCACTAAGGATCTTAATATTGGACTCTTCTTTCATTGTTCCTCTAAATGGACCTTTAACTGGGATGTACCATGTTTCCTATAGTGACATCCATATATTTTCCCACAATAATTACATTTAGCTTGTGGGTTATTGGGGTCACCACCCTCTAGTTTGTTAAAAGGAGACCAAACTACGGAAACAGGTTTCTTACTTTGTGTGGGCTTAGGGGCGGGGTAAGGTGTATTCCCACTCCCATGGGTTGGAGTAGGGTTAGGTTCTGGGTCAGGGGTATTGGTAGGGGCAGGGGTACTGGTAGGGGTGGGAGAGCTATCAGTGACCTCTCTTTGAGAAGACATTCCTGATTCAACAACACAACAAAAAATAAAAAAATCAATCAACATACGACATAATTCCAAACATGCACTTATCAATCACGTACGACATAATTCTAAACATAAACCCCTAAATTGAGTTAGGGGTTTCAATTGAAACCCCAAACTGAAATTGGGGTTTCGGATTGAAACCCCCTCAATTTTAGGGGTTTCAATTGAAACCCCTAAATTGAGTTAGGGGTTTCAATTGAAACCCCAAACTGATTTGGGGTTTCGGATTGAAACCCTCTCAATTTTAGGGGTTTCAATTGAAACCCCAAAATTAAAAATTAAGGGGTGTCAATTGAAACCCCAAACTGATTTGGGGTTTCGGATTGAAACCCCCTCAATTTAGGGGGTTTCAATCCGAAACCCCTAAGGCCTAAACTTGAGGGGGGTTTCAATTGAAACCCCTAAATTGAGGGGGTTTCAATTGAAACCCCAAAATTGAGTTAGGGGTTTCAATTGAAACCCCTAAATTGAAAATTAAGGGGTTTCAATTGAAACCCCTAACTCAATTTAGGGTTTCGGATTGAACCCCTAAATCAATTTAGGGGGTCAATCTGAAACCCTAAATTGAGGGGGTTTCAATTGAAACCCCTAAATTGAGTTAGGGGTTTCAATTGAAACCCCTAAATTGAAAATTAAGGGGTTTCAATTTAGTGGTTCAATCCGAAACCCTAAATTGAGTTAGGGGTTTCAATTGAAACCCCTAAATTGAATTAAGAGGTTTCAATTGAAACCCCTAAATTGAGTTAGGGGTTTAAGGGGTTTCAATTGAAACCCCTAAATTGAGTTAGGGGTTTCAATTGAAACCCCAAACTGATTTGGGGTTTCGGATTGAAACCCCCTCAATTTTAGGGGTTCAATCCGAAACCCCTCAACGTGAGGGGGTTTCAATTGAAACCCCTAAATTGAGTTAGGGTTTTCAATTGAAACCCCAAACTGATTTGGGGTTTCGGATTGAAACCCCCTCAATTTTAGGGGTTAAATCCGAAACCCCTCAATTTTAGGGGTTTCAATTGAAACCCCAAAATTGAAAATTAAGGGGTTTCAATTGAAACCCCAAACTGATTTGGGGTTTCGGATTGAAACCCCCTCAATTTTAGGGGTTCAATCTGAAACCCCTAAGGCCTAAACTTGGGGGGGGGGTTTCAATTGAAACCCCTAAATTGAGGGGGTTTCAATTGAAACCCCTAAATTGAAAATTAAGGGGTTTCAATTGAAACCCCTAACTCAATTTAGGGTTTCGGATTGAACCCCTAAATCAATTTAGGGGTTCAATCCGAAACCCTAAAATTTAGGGGTTTCGATTGAAACCCCTAAATTTGAAGCACAAATTTCGGATTGGAACCCTAAATTGATTTAGGGTTCCAATCTACAAACAAAAACAAACACACAAGTACAAAGAAACAGACGAATCAAACACACAAACAAAATTCTCCACAGCACACAAATTCACAAATTTCCCATCCTCCATCTCCGATTCAACCCAACCTTCCTCCAATCTCCAATCCAAAACAAAAAAAAAGAAAGAATGGGTTTCGGATTTCTTACCTTTGAGTGGCGGCGAAATCCCAGTGAGAGACGGAGACGGAGAAGTGGCAGCGGTGGTGCTGCTCGTGCGAGACGGAGATTCGACTGAGAGAGAGAGCGGCTTGTGGATGCGAGTGCGAGACTGAGTCAGAGAGTGAGAACGTGAGAGATTGGCGAGGCTGCGAGAGACTCAGAGACAGAGAGTGAGAACGGAGAGTGAGAGAGGAGAGAGTTCGAGAAGCGGAGAAGGAGAAATTGGAGAATGCAGACGCGGGGAAGGGGGGGACCTTCCGTTTCACTAGTAGTTGAGACTTGAGGGGCGGCAGTCGCACGACACTTATTAGACGGACCTAAGTGAAACGGCACCGTTTTGTCTATAACAAAACGGTGCCGTTTCACTCTACTTATTCGTTTTTTTTATATATATATATATATAATTTTAATTATATTTTATATATATATATATAAATATGCGGGGCGGGGGAAAAGCGGGGCGGGGCATCGCCCCATCCGCCCCCCGCCTCCGCATCTTCCATGGGGTGCGGGCGGGGCGCCCCGCACCCCTCTTTAGCAGGCCGGATCCCCCGCCCCGCATGTGCGAGGGCGGGGCGAACGGGGCGGGTCAGCGGGGAACGGGGCCCCGCTGCCCACCCCTAGTATTAGCGAAATCGACAAATCCTATTTGAAAAATATTACTCTCACCGTTAATTTTTACCGTTAGTTTTTATTGCTGTGATTTTTTTATTTTTTATTATTATTTTTTACTTAATAATTAAGTAAATATATTTTAATAATATTATGAATTTTTTTATTATTTTAAATATAATTAAATGTGTTAAAAAATATATGTAAAAAAATACAAAAAAAAAAAAAAAAAACTAAATCCCAAATATTCTGGCGGGAGCCCGGCGGTGGAGTAGCAGCGCTCATTTGTTTTTGTTCATCGTCATCGATTATAGCAAAAGTGTGTCTAATTCTACAAAATTAATGCTACCTCATAAATTAACTACTCCATTTTTCGCTTCTGAAGTTGTTATTTTTTACTTCTTATTTTTTCTATTCAATACTTATGTTTGTTCCATATAAATTTTTCCTCAAATCAAATGAAATAAATAAAAAGTTCCTATTATTTGTTTAAATAAACTTCATATCTGTTCATCCAAAAAAAAAAAAAAACAACTCTGTATAGAAACACGATGGAATGTGCTGAGCATCGAATGAGATTCCTGCAATTAAGCAATAAAAAAAATGATTGTTTCTCGTGAGAGGTGTTATTGACATAGAAAGATTTCAAAGATTACCAGCGTAACATACTATAGTAGCACGGGAATTCCATAAATGATATAAGTATCAATTAATAGACAACTTTGAAATATTATCATGCTCTTTGTTGTGGATAGGGAAACGGATTCTGTTTGGATTGAAAGATGAAATGAAGTGAATTGATATAGTTTGTAAATAATAGTAAGATTTGTGAGTTGAGATGATTTTTGAAAATTTTGTGTTTAGATTGGAAGTGAGTTGTAATAGTTTGAAGTTGTTGAAGAGGAGATAGATGTGGGTGTCACAAATTATTGTATAGTATTTAGAAAAATACTTTAGTCATAAAGTGATTATTTAAAAATAAATTTACAAATTGATGTGGCATGATATGGTACGTTAGATTGTAAAGTTATTTTTATTAAAAAGTAGATCTAACGGATTCCATGAAGCAATATAAATTTGTGGGTTTATTTTGTGTAATCTCTTTGTGTCTGTAGCAGTTCTTATATTTATAAATAAATAATAATAATTTATAAATTATATATCCAAATTCTTTTATAATATATTTTATAATAATATTATAAGATGATAATATATATAAAATCAAATTATATAAAAAAAAAATGGTATTTTTCTCAATTTTCAACATTGTAAGTTGCTGTTATACGTGAGTAAGCAAGCAAAAACCCCTCTTGAGATTAGTTCCTTTCTCCCACTCTCAGTAGACTTACAGCCATTAAAGCTTTCACCTAACTCTTTAACCAAATCAAACCTGAAGACTTCCTTTACAGACAAACCTTCCGGTGTTTACAACAACCTTTCTACCAAACCTTCCCCACCATTACCAGACTTTCCCTTTACAGCCAAAAAAAAAAGAAAGGTCTTTGACCGAATCCCACCTTAAATGGAGAAAAGCCAAGAAGAAATTGACATGGGAAGACATAATTCTAGAACCTGAGCAAGAGGAAGCGGAAAGAATCTCCAACCACGCACTCATCGGCAAGCTAGTTTCAGCCAAACCTTTAAACAAACACACCATCCACTCCACTATCATGGCAGTTGGAACTTCATTTCTGGGCTTATCATTGAAGATCTCGAGACAAACATGTATTTGTTCACTTTACCTTCAGAACAGGATAAAGACAGGATTTGTCGGCAAAGACCATGGAATTTCAAGGGTTATCACATGATCCTCAAGCAATGGCTACCAAGGCATAGTCTTCAAGAGATCAACCTCATACACTCGGCTTTCTGGGTGCAAATACATGGCCTCCCGTTAGAAATGATGACTGATAACAATGCAAGAAAGATAGGGAAAGTCATGGGCAATATGTTACAAGTTGATAAAAGTGTAATGTTTAGAATGAGTGCAAGGAAGTATTTACGCATCAGAGTGGAGATAGATACTACAAAGCCGTTGTTTGATGGATTTTCACTGCCAAGAATAAATAAACCTCCAATGAAAATTATCTTTAAATACAAAAGGCTCTCAAAATTTTGTTATGCTTGTGGTAACCTTGGTCATGTTCAACAAAGTTGTCCAATATTCCTTGGTAATGCAGTCGAACCAATCTTTGGGCAGTGGATTAGAGCTGACTCACAAGAGTCTAGAAGGTTCAACAGGATTGGGGAAGGAGTGCAAGAACAGCTAGTGCCAATGCAATCAGTAGCACTAGACTTTGTGGTACAAGTAAGGCCACCCAGTTTACCTCCGTTTCGAATAAGAGAACCTAATGAGCAAGTCTCTGCCTCCTTCAACATCAATAGCAAGTGTCTGCCTCCTTCTTCAGTTTAATTTAGATAAACCATTCTTCAAATTTAGGTTTTCCAAATAGTAATTAATTTAGTCAATTTCAATACTCAATAACATAATTATTCCCTGTGGGTTCAATAATCATTTTTTTTAAAACACTTTACTACTTGTTACGATTGTGTGCACTTGCAGATATATTTTTATGCGAACAGTCAACCTAGCCGTGAAGATTCAAATGCAGTTGGCTGGGCCACTACAGAGGACATCGAATGAGGCACCACAAACAAAGGCTATCACCTAACATCAACAGCCGAGTGATTCTCGTCCACCCTCATATAGTAGGATACAAAGAGGGGAAATTATCAACGGTTAGTCAACCAGATGTTAAAAGAGCAGGTCAGCCGAAACATGAAAGTCTACGTGGCAACCTCTTGGTCAAGAGTAAATGGACCAAGAAGCACCTTGACTATCTTTGGGAGGCCTTTTTAGTGTTGAAAAAAAAAAATACATTATGAAGCTCAACCTGTTGAAATGCGCATTTGGTGTCGAGTCGGGTAACTTTTTAGGGTTCATGGTCCCGGAACGAGGCATTGAGGTCAACATTGAGAACGTGAAGGCAATCGTTGACATACCCCAGCCACGGACGATCAATGAGGTACAACGGTTGGCAGGCAGAGTCGCCGCGCTGAGCCACTTCATCGCAAGGTCAATCGACCGCTGCCTTCCCTTCTTGAAAGTCATTAGAAAGGAATGAGAATGGGATGATGAGTGCAACCAGGCGTTCGAAGAGCTCAAGAAGTATTTGGCCCACACATGCTCCTCAGCCAGACCAGCCCAGGGGAAGACCTGACAGTATATCTGGCTATTACCCCGGAGAGTTGCACGTTTCGAGGAGCCATGGCTAGGTATCCCCATAAGGAAATGTTGGCCTTCGCATTGGTTATCACTGCAAGGCGGTTGAAACCCATCTGATGAAGGTACTCACTGACGTACCCCTCAGAAAGATACTACGGAAGCCCGTCGTGTCAGGTTGCATGACAAACTGGGCGATTGAGCTGAGTGAATTCGACATCGGGTACCTTCCTAGGACGGCGATCAAAGGATAGGTCTTGGCCGATTTTTTGGCCAAGTTCTCTGATTTCCCAAAAGAGATAGTTGCGACACCCCAAGGCAAACCCTGGCAGGTCTACGTCGATGACTAATCTTGTCGGGCTGAAGGGGGTGTAGGGGTGCACATAGTCACGGAAGCCGGAGAAGAGCTCAACTATGCGATCAGGTCACTGGGAGCTACTGGCAGGGATGATAGTGGTCAGGTCATTGGGAGCAACCAAGGTTGAAGTAAGAGCTAACTCACAAGTAGTGGTCGGACACAAGTCCACGGACTTGCCGACCTTCGTGTTCCACAAGCCCAGTCCCTTGGCTTGTCGCGATGTATTAGCTAAGTGCCAAAGCCTCCCGAGTTCCCCCTTTTACTGCCAGTCTGGCACGAGTCACGTAACTAGTCAACCTTCACACAATAAATGGTTGCGATGGATTGGCTAAGGGTCAAAGCCTTCCGGGCTTTCTCTTTCACATCCAGTTTGACAAAAGTCTATGGACTTGTCGACCTTCGCGCACCGCTCTCGGGGTCAGGACCGATGCACAAAGGCAGAAACGCCAAGTGAGGTAGGAAAGATAGAAAATACCAAGAGGAGATGAAAAATGCAGAAACATAGGTATAAGAAAAGACCCAGCTTCTTATATATAAAAGTTCAGATTACATCAAGAGCCCAATTGGGCATAAGGGGTAAAAAACAAAAGCAAAGAAGAAACCAACAAAATCATGGAGGAGGAGGAGTGCCCTGGAAGGCTAGCATCATTTGTTCTCTCCCCAGAGACTAGACTGACTGGAATGCCACGAGGTCAAGATGAAGAGATGTGAGTGGGAGAGTGTTGAGGTCGGTCGACGGATTCTCCAAGAGATGATCCCTAAAGCGCTCAAGGCCTTCCTTGTAACCATGACCCCAGGCCTTGTCTTGGAGCACTGGTGCGTATTGAATCGGGAATTCCAGAGTGGCCTCAGTAGCCTGCAGGTTCATGATAATCGTGTTCGAGCGGAAACCGCGTCCAATGCCCGGGCCAAGTAGTCTTCTAAGGAGTAAATCTGACCTTGACAATGCAGCGCGGCGACCTTCAAGCCATGGGAGGACTACGACAACAAGAAGCAATACCAAAGCAGCCTAGAACGTTGCGCAGCGCACGAAGTCCTCTCCCTCTTGGACCTCCAAAGCCTCCACCGAGTGGACCCCAACTCCTCCTCCAAAAGACGAATTTCCTTTTCAAACCACTGCTTCTTCACTTCCAGGTGTTCGAACTCTCCCTTGAGCTGTAGGGTCTCCTGGTCCTTTGGTTCTTTAAGCTCCATCTTTTCTTTGCGGAGCTACTTGTTCTTCAAATTCAACAGCTCTTCAACCAGACCATCATGCTCCGAGTGAAGCTTGTTCACCCATCTATTCTCTTTGTGATCCCGCTCGCAAACGAGGCTATTCAGGGAAATGAGCGCTCGGTTTTGGCCCTTGACTGCCTCACGCTCGCCAACTGTCATCCGTGCCTATCAGTCCGCCTCCTAAATCAAGATAAGTCAGAAGGAGATAACAGGATGGAAGTGGGAGATAAGTCAGAAGGGGGTATTTGGCACCTTGGCAAAGTGAGGTCTGAGCTTCTGAGGCTCCCGCTTGACCGCTTCGGCATGGGCTCTCTTGAAACCCAGGTTGGTACCTTGGGAGTCCCCACAGGCGGAACAGGAAGAAGGTCCTGAGTCAGGCAGCAGTGGCAGAGTGGAGGGCTCCCGGGGAACGATCTCATGAGGAGCCAAGGCCTGGTCCAGTTGGACCCCACTGCTCGTGGGTGGAGAAGACACTCTCCGAGGGATGCCGCCTAGGAATCTCAGGCGACGGGACGTCCTCACGGATGGAGGAAGTTGAGGGAGAAGGTACCTCAACTGCTGTGGGCGTCACGGCTACCACACAAGCACTCCTGGCAGGCTAGGAAGACATGGAGGAAATATAAACACCCACATCAACTTGGGGGAAGAGAAGCAAGACGCGACAACTGCTCTTCCAAGATCAACAAGGAACCAACGTCGTTCTTGAGGAGAGTCCTCAATGTGGGCAAGGGGCTCGGAGCCCTGTCTTTGGCAGCACTTGGAACCGGTGGGATATCTTGCTCAGGCCCGCCCCAAGGACCAAAAGACGAGGCCACCCCTCTTGGCGGGTTTGTAGCTCGGGAAACTTCCAATGTGGCAAGATCTACCTCGAAACATAATGGGGGCTCATGGAAAGACCTGCCCACCTGATGAGCATTGTGGAGGAAAGTGTTGAGGAAGACGGCATTAAGAGCGATCTCATCTGCCTCACCCTCGCTGGCTGCACAGGCGGCTCTTGGTGGCAGTACAACAGGCTGCAATGGCGGAGTGTTAGCGCTTTGTAGGGTCGAGGTTGGTTTGGAGGAGCCTGCCTGATGTTGCCGGGAGGAGCTCGCAGGGGTTAAGGAAAGGATACTACCAAAAGAGTGGCTTGTGGGTCCCGATGGAGGTGGGTGAGGAAGACCGCTAGAGCCCCCACGAGGAGGGACGCCTTACGTGAAGAAGATGGCAAAACTTGATGAGAAGGGCTAGGATGGGAATGGGGACCCTAAGCCCTCGGATAATTCAATAAGTAGACAAGAACTCTCATGCCATTAGATCAGGGTAGTCCTCATAACCGTCATCCAGAATCTGGAGAAAGATTATATAGCTCGCCACCATGATTCGCCAAGCATTGGGATAGAGTTGCGCGGGGGCCAACTCCAGGAAGTCAACGATGTCCTGAATCGGACCACAAAATGGCAACCGCAGTCTGTTGGAGAACATCAATGGAAACAAAACAACCCGTGTGGCCATCCCCCTCCACATCCACCACAGAGACAGAGGGGATGGCCATCCCCTCTGCATCCACTAGGGATCTCCATAACCGCCCATAGGGGAATGTTGTAAGATTTCCTCCATGTTCAAAGGTCGTCACCTGTGACGGACGACACCTAGTTCCTCCCGGCAAAGGACCGGGAGAAATGAGAAGGGATGGAGGATTTAAATAGGAAATAGTCGACGGTTGGTCTTGACGGGCAGCAAAGCGATAGTGGTTCGGAAGATGAAGAGGCACGACAGTGGAGGGAGGCAAATGAATGGACAAGATGACGTTAGCAGTCGCCAAATGGATGCATGAACGACTCGAGAAAACGAGGCATCACAAGACCATTCAGAGGGTGCCTCCAGGAAATCATGCCGACCGAGCATTAATGACATGGGGATGTGTCGTGACCCAAGTGACCTCAGGAACTTGGGAGAAATAATGCCATAAATGAGGGGGAATGATGTGGCAAGAATGTGGCTGGCACACACCAACTGATGGCTCAAGACATAGTAGGCGCTTCAGGGTCCTAACGTTAGGGAAGTTGAGGAGGCGGCACGTCGCAGGAGATCATGCGTATTATGGCAGTGTAAGTGGGATCTTTTAAATTTTCCACCGCACACGAGCGCTAGGAATTCACGGGGTACTATGAGGGGAGAAATCCTTAGGGACCAGGCCGGGATGGACACTGCGCCCTGGCCCTCTCCCAAGACCTGGGATGGGACGGCTAGGCCCAGGAAGTTCAGGGCGAGAAAGTGGAAGCAACGTAACTTGTTACAGGATCAAGGCCGCTGACAGGGGCGCCCTAGGCCTAGACAAGGCAATCTAACGACCAGGTCTGGCGAAGCGTCAGGGACATCCTCATCCCTGATGTACCCGCCTAGGGTAACGCCGCATTTAATGGAAAAAAGGCAAGCATGCCATAGGGGAGCCATGCCGCATTCAATGCGCCCAAGGGTTGGCATGCAATGGCACATTCACTTGGGTGCCAGCAACGGTCCAGACTAGGACTGACATGCTTGGCCTGGGGTAGGATTCGGTAGGAACATGCAATCATAGTACGGGGAGGCCCATTGGTCGCTATCACCATGGGATCCACCTCGGCCAGGTATAAATACCCTACTCCCTCTGCCGAGAAAAGGGTTACACTCACACACTCATCCTTGAATACTGTTTGTTATCTCATTCTAGATTTCATTCTCTTCTTCTCCTTCAAACCTTAAATTGACTAGAGCGTCGGAGGTACCACAGCCCCCGAGCTCCCCCATTCTTCTCCATACTCATCATCTTTTCATATCATTTATCATCTCACCATCTTTCTATGTCATTTATCGTCTCATCATCTTTTCATATCATCATGATCTCATTAGATCGCCATTTTCATAATCATCACGATCCATCTCGTTACATCATTATCCATAATCATTATCATCTCATCATTATCTTATCATATTTTCATATTATTTTTATTGAGACCATCCTCATTAGTTTCATCATTGGCATTATAATGTCTCTATAAATGAAACTTGAGGACTTAGAAAAAGTCGTAGTGTATAAGATTAAAATGAAGCTGGATCAATGAAAAAATAATTTTTTCTTGAAGTTTGATAATGATATTTGTACATTATTTGTATAGGTTAGAGAAACTTAATTCAATTTTTGTTGTTGTATATTAACACTCTGTTAATCTATTCTTAATGTTTGCAAAAGCTTTTGTGAGAACTGGTTGTTAAGAGACGAAGTTATCTTGTAGTTGTTATAAAATTATAGGTTTGATAGATATACCTATTTATAAATATTAAAATAGGTATTGTAAAATATTTATATTGTTATTCACAATCTCTATTATTATCATTATTGGTGGTTTACCTTGCTAACTACAAGTATATATGGATTATGTTGCCTCTTACATTCTTGTGCATATGGAAGAATTTGATTGAGGGTGTAAACCTTCCACTTTACATACTAAAAACAATATGATTATATTTTTCTTTATTATTGCACAAAAATTAGAGAGAGAAATACGCATAAGAGCTTTCACTATCATTTTACAAAAGCATCTCGACTCCATTAAGGATGCAACCTTCATGCCCATAAGGATGCAAGTGGTGCCGGGGGGGGGGGGGGGGGGGGGGGGGGGAATGGGTGCCCAGATGCTGGGTGTTAGATTACAAAAAGGTCCAAAACAATCGCACAAAGCAAAGTTAAAATCTTACAAATCCAAATAAAAGCAAAAACAATCTTAGAGATGAAACTAAATGAACTTATTGATGAGAAAAATCTCCTAAATCCAACAAAAAATAGTTCAAACTTATAAAACTACAGATCAAACCAAAGAAATAAACAAAACCACGTGTCACGAGTAATAAAAAGATCTGTGGACAGATCTTTGAGTAGATCTTTATGGCCTAGGCTCATCATGGCTACACGTGGGTCATTAAACTTGTAGACCCGTAACCCTCGGTTTCAGTCATGGGTTAAGAAGAAAGAAATAAGGGGTATGAAGCGTGGGAAACGATGCAAGAAGTGTAAGGTAAGATACAACAGGTAACCTTAGGAGTGGCGGCAAAGCTCTTGATTGATCATGACATACAGATCCACATCGATGATCGTGTTCTTAAGTCGTAGAGACCAACGACCAAGTTGTGATCTTACCACTGTAGATTGTTCCTTGGTCAGGAGTTGTGACCCATGACAAAGAAGAGAATTTAGAAGTCAACTTAGAGGAGGAGGAGAAGAAGATGGGAAGAAGGAGGAGAAGGGAAGGTAGAGAAAAGAGGATAGTGGTCGTTGAGGTGTGAAAGCCAGGAAGGAAGGGAGAAAGGAGAAGAGGGAGGAAAAAGAGGACGTTGATGACTAGGAAGAAGAGAAATGAGAGGAGAGACAAACAAGGGTACTTATTGTTAGGTTTTTGTTTATTGTTTTATATATTATATATTTATATATATATATATATATTAAGGACTGGGTAGATTGTTGAAATCTCGACAGGCCAAGGCCTAGCCCACCCCCATGGTATGCAGATGGAGACCTCTGCTCGCCCCATGCGGGGGCTGGACCGAAAGGCCGGCTAGGTCGGATGTTGGGGCTTGCCCAATAATGTTACTCTCGATAGCATAGTAGGCCAAGGTGTGAGATCTCCCATACCTCTTTTGCCTGGCTTAGCTTATCATTTATTATCTCATCATCTTTTCATATCATTTATCATTTTAACATCTTTTCATAAAATTATGATCTCATCACATTTTCATATTCACAACCATCACGATCAATCTTATTACATCATTACTCATACTCATCATCATCATTTGATAATCTTTTCATATCTTTGAGCATTTGTTCATATCATCATGATCTCATCACATCATCATTTTCATAACCATCATCCATCTCATTGCATCATTATTATACTCGTCATTATCATCTCATAATATTTGATATCGTTGTGACCTCAACACATCCTCTTCTTCCTAACCATCAGGTTCTATCTCATTACATCATTATCCATACTCATCATCAACATCTCATCATCTATCCATATCATCATGATCTCTTCAGATCCTTATTTTCAAAACCATCATTCATTTCATTGCATCATTATCATACTCATCATCATCATCTTATCATCCTTTCATATCGTTGTGATCTCAACACATCCTTATCTTCCTAACCACCACGTTCTATCTTATTACTCCATTACCAATACTCATCAGCAGTTCATCATGTTTCCGTATCATTTATTAAATTACATCTTCATAACCATCACGATCTACCTCATTAAATCATTATTCATAATCATTATCATCTCATCTTCCTTTCATATTATTATTATCGAGACCATCCTCATTAGTTTCAACAATGGCATTATAATGCTTCTATAAATGAAAATTGAGTGTTTAGAAAAAGTTGTACCAAATAAGATTAAAATGAACCTGGATTAATACATAAATGGCTTTTTCTCGATATTTGAAAATGATATTTCTACATTGCTTGTATTAGTTAGAGAAACTTAATTATATATATATATATATATATATATTGTTGTTGTCAGTGATATTTGATTTTTTATATTAATGGTTTTGCTAATTTATTTTTAATGTTTGCAAAATATTCTGTGAGGACAAGTTGTTAAGAGACTAAGTTATCTTGAAGCTGTTATACAATTACAGGTTAAATCTACTATTTATTACATTTATCCAATTGTTATCAATTTATAAAAAATTAAAATAAGTATTGTAAAATATTTGTATTGTTACTCGCATTCTCTATTATTATCATTATTGGTGGTTCACCTGGCTAACCACAAGTATATATGGACTATGTTGCCTCGAACATTCTTGTGCAGGTGGAAGAACTTAACAAAGGGAGTAAACCTTATACTTTAGATACTAAAAATAATATGATTATGTTTTTTTGTTCTTGAACAGAAATTATAGCAAGCGAGAAATAGGCATAAGGCATTTTACTATCATTTTGGAAAAGCAACCAATCTCCATTAGGGATGCTACTCGCTCCCACCGTATAGGTGGCCCCCTAGCTCAGTCCCTTGACATGTGGACTATTGGGGGACGTAGGGGGGGTAAATTGGGCCTAGACCCCACCCTTTATTGGCCGGTGACCACATCCAGATGTCGAGTGGCAGATTGGCAGCACCATCATTCGAGAACCCTGTTTATCATCACGTTTTTCACAAAAAAGTCCAAAACAATCGCACAAAGTAATGTTACAAATCTTACAAATCCAGATAAACACAAAAAAAACTTACAGATCAAACTAACCAAACTCACAGATAAGAAAAACCTCACAAATCCAATAAAAAACAAATTCAAACTAACAAAATTACATATCAAACCAAACAAATAAACAAAAGCAAGTAAGAATTGTACAGATCTATGTAGAGACCCACATGTCATGAGTCTTAAATTGATTTGTGCACGAATGGTAAAAGATCTTTTGGTAGATCTTTATGGCCAAAGGTCGTCATGGTTGCAAGTTTGGGTCATTAAACTTGCAGACTCGTAAGTCTCGGTCCTATTCGTGGGTCTCTAACTTACAGATCCATGTTGACGACCATGCTTTTAGGTCATAGAGACCCAGAGCCAATCTATGATCTAACCACTGCAGACTGCATCTTGGCAGTGAGTTGTGACCCACGACAATGAAGAGAATTCAAAAGTCGGCTTAGAGGAGGAAGAGAAGAAGAAGGGAAGATGGAGGAGAAGGGAAGGGAAAGAGAAAACATGATGTGGCCATTTAAACCTGGGTGGGCCCAAGCCCTAGCTCGGCGCCAGCCCCTCGGGCTTTCAAAATGGGGAAGAAAAGCCATTCTCCATGGTATGCAGGTGAAGGCCTTTACCCACCCTACCCGCCCTAGGCGGGGGCTGGACAGAAGGGTCAAGCGGGTCGTATGCAAGGGCCCGTAGTAACACTACTCTCGATCCTATAGTAGGCCAAGGTGTCAGGTCACCCATGCCTCTTTGCCTCGCTTTGCTTATCATTTATCATCTCATCATGTTTCCATATCATTTATCATTTTATCATCTTTTCATATAATCATGATCTCATCACTTTCTCATCTTCATAACCATTACGATCCATCTCATTATATCCTTATCCATACTCATCATCATTATTTTTTCATATCATTCATCATCTCATCAACTGTTCATATCATCATGATCTCATCAAATCCTCATTTTCATAACCATCATCCATCTCATTATAGTATTACCATGCTCATCATCATCATATCATTATTGTTTCATATCATCGTGATCTGAACACATCCTCATCTTCCAAGCCATCATGTTCCATCTCATTACATCATTATGCATACTCATCATCATCTCATAATCTTTTTATATCATTTATCATCTCCTCATATTTCTATATAAATTATTATCTAGTCACATTTCATATTTACTTGATCTCATCGGATCCCCA
This sequence comes from Juglans mandshurica, assembly GCA_022457165.1. Taxonomy (NCBI): domain Eukaryota; kingdom Viridiplantae; phylum Streptophyta; class Magnoliopsida; order Fagales; family Juglandaceae; genus Juglans; species Juglans mandshurica. Next base: position 28,871,481 of record CM039625.1, on the reverse strand, counting down.
TCTTCATAACCATCATGATCCTTCTCGTTATATCATTATGCATGATAATTATCATCTCATCTTATTTTCATATTAGTATCGGGACCATCCTCATTAGTTTCAACAATGGCATTATAATGCCTCTATAAATGAAAATTGAGTGTTTACCAAAAGTCGTAGTAAATAAGATTAAAATAAACCCTGATTAATGCACAAATGATTTTTTCTCGAAATTTGAAAATAATATTTCTACATTGTTTTTATTAGTTACAGAAACTTAATTCATTTTTTTGTTTGTATATTGTTGTTGTCAGTGATATTTGTTGTTGTTGTATATTAATGTTTTTGCTAATTTATTCTTAATATTTGTAAAAGATTTTGTAAGGATAGGTTATTAAGAGACGAAGTTATCTTGGATTTGTTATAAAATTATAGGTTTGATTTACTATTTATTACTTTTATCCACAAGATATCTATTTAAAAAAAAGTAAAATAAGTATTGTAAAATATTTGTATTGTTATTTGCATTCTCTATTATTATCATTATTGGTGATTTACCTTGCTAACCACAAGTATATATGGACTATGTTGCCTCTAACATTTTTGTGCCAATGGAAGAACTTGACAAAGGGCGTAAACCTTCCACTTATGCTAAAAACAATATGATTATGTTTTTTTTTTGGTTGAACAAAAATTATAGTGAGAAATAGGCATAAGGGATGAATTAAGTTTATTATCATTCTGCAAAAGCAACCAATCTCCATAAGAGATGCTATGCTACTTGCCCCACCATAAGGGTGGCCCCTAGCATTGTCCCTCACCACATGGACTGTTGGGGGGCGGGGGGGCAAAGTTGGGTCTTGATCCCGCCTTTTATTGGTGGGTGCCCACGTCTAGATGCCTGGAGGCAGATTGGTGGCTTTATCGTTTGTCAACCCTGTCTAAGACCACATTTTTACAAAAAAGCCCAAAACAATCGCACAAAGGAATGTTACAAATCTTACAAATAAAAATAAAGGCAAAAAAAAAAAAAACCCTATAGATCAAACAAACTGAACTCACTAATGAGAAAAATCTAACAAATTCAATTAAAAAAATTCAAACTTACAAAATTACAGATCAAACCCAACAAATAAACAAAAGCAAGTAATAATTGCACAAATCTATGCAGAGACTCACTTATCAGGAGTCTTAAATTGATCCGTGCACATATCTTAAAAGCCCTATGGGTAGATCTTGATGGCCCATGGTTACAGCTTTGGGTCATTAAACTCGCAGACTCGTAACCCTTAATCGTATTTGTGTTCACTAACCTATAGATCCACGTCGACGACCATGTTCTTGGGTCACAAAGACTTATGACCAAGTTGTGATCTTACCACTGTAGACTGCGGCTTGTTCGTGAGTTGTGACCCACAACAATGAAGAGAATTTAGAAGTTGGCAAAGAGCAAGAGGAAAAGAAGAGGGAAGATGGAAGAGAAGGGAAGGGAGATAGAGAAAAGAGGATGGTGGCCACTAAGGCATTAAAGCTTGAAAGGAAGGGGGAAATGAGAAAGGGAGGGAGAAGAGGACGACGACAATTGAGAAGGAGAGAAATGAGAGGAGAGACAAACAATGGTATTTGTAGTTAGGGTTTTGTTTTTTGTTTTTTTTTTTTTTATGTATATGATGTTATGACTTATACTATTATATATTTATATTTATATATATAAGGACCGGGCAGACGGTTGAAACCTGGGTGGGCCCAAGGCCTAGCCTGGCACCTGCCCCTTGGGCTTTCAAAAGGGAGAAATAAAGCCCTATTTGCCCGCCCCACGCAGGGGCTGGAAGGAAGGGTTGGGTGGGTAGAATGCGGGGGCCCGCTCAGTAATGCTACTCGGTCACATAGTAGGCCAAAGTGTCTGGTCACCGATACCTCTTTGCCCGGCTTAGCTTATCATTTATCATCTCATCATCTATCCATATCATTTATAATCTTATCATCTTTTAGTATAATCATGATCTCATCACATCCTCATCTTTATAACCATCACGATCCATCTCATTACATCTTTATCCATACTCATCATCATCATCTAATAATCTTTTCATATCATTCATCATCTCATCATGATGTCATCACATCCTCATTTTCATAACCATCATCCATCTCATTACATTATTATCATACTCATCATCTCATCATCGTTTCATATCGTTGTGATCTCAACACGTCCTCATTTTCCTAACCATCACGTTTTATCTCATTACATCAATATGCATACTCAACTTCATAACCATCACGATCTTTCTCGTGATAACATTATTCATAATCATTATCAACTCATCATCATCTCATCATCTGTTCATATTATTATTATCGAGACCATCCTCATTAGTTTCAACGTTGGCATTATAATGCCTCTATAAATGAATATTGAGTATTTAGCAAAAGTTTTAGTAAATAAGATTAAAATGAACCTGGATTAATGCAGAAATGATTTTTTCTCAAAAGTTGAAAATGATATTTCTATATTCTTTTTATTAGTTAGAGAAAGTTAATTCATTTTTTATTTATATATTTATACTTTAGACGCTAAAAATAATATGATTACAATTTTTTTGTTATTACACAGAAAATTAGAGAGAGAAATAGGCATAAGGGTTGTTACTATCCTTCGACATGTGGCTTGTTGGGGGGGGGGGGGGGGTATGTTGGAACTCGGCACTTGTTGCCACGAGGCAGCTCGTGCCGACTTGTCAACCTTTTGGGTCTCTCCTCTCAGCATTTGTTGAATATGGAAACATAGTAAATGGTTGTGCCTCCCACACAAACTGCAGGTATGTTTCAATCTCTTGCCCTTGGTGGCGAATTCTTCGAGGACTTGGTTGACAACCACTTGGGAGTCAGCTCTTTCTTCCATTTCAGTAGCCCCCTGTGACTCGATGACTGCTAGCTCGACCAGTAGTACTTTATATTCAACCTCGTTGTTGGTAGTCTTGAAAGCCAGCTTGACCACATAGTTGTGTTCTTCCTTAATATCTGTGATAATATGCACCCCTACTCCCTCACCAGCCCAACATGATGAATTGTTGATGAATACCTACCAGGGCTTTGCCATAGGTGCATCTCTGATTTCTCCAGGAAAACCGGTGAATTCTACAACAATGTCGGCCAATACTTGTCCCTTCTTATGTTCCGAGGTAGATAGTCGATGTCAATTTGCTTGATTCGATTGGCTAGCTCATCAAACAGCGTAAGATGTCTGGCCACTGCAATATCTTCTTTAGAGGTGCTTATGTCAAAATGATGATCTGATGGGCTTGAAAATTTTGGCTTAGTCACTGAGGTGTCATCACCAGTGCAAAGGCTATCATGTGCATCCGGGTACCTCGCCTCTACTCCCTAGAAGGTTCAACTAGTGTAGTACACTGGTTTCTAGGAGCCCTTCATGTCTCATAGCAAGGTTGCAAAGACGGCGTTTGGGGAGATAGATAAGTAGAGGCTCAAAGCTTCTCCTGGGTTGGCCTACCTGAGAAGTGGCGGGTTGGTAAGGTACTCCTTGAGTTTTTCGAATGTCCAATCACACTCGCAGTCCCAGGTCTATGCCTTCCATAACACCTTGAAGAACGGTAGGCACTTGTTGGTTGACCAGGAAACGAACCAATTGAGGGCTGCTACCCGTCCAGCTAATCTCTATACTTTGTTTACATTCCGAGACGGGGACTTGTCAATTACAACCTTCAACTTTTTGGGGTTCGCTTATATTCCTCCCCGACACCATGAAGCCCAAAAACTTTCATGATTCGACGTCGAAAGCACATTTGGCTGGATTGAGCTTCATCTGGTACTGTTGTAGCATTACGAAGACCTCTCGTACGTTCACCAAATGATGTTAGGCTTTGCTCTTGACGGGTAGATCATCCACATAGACTTCTATATTGCGCCTTATTTGCTCTTGAATAGGAAATTGACCAACCCCTGGTAGGTGGCTCCCACATTCTTAAGCCCAAATGCCATGGCTTGGTAGTAATATAGCCCCTTGTCTGTATGAATGATGTCTTGTATTTGTCATCGGCGTTCATCCAGACCTAGTTATACCCTGAGTAAGCATCCATGAAACTTAACATGCAATGGCCAATGGTAGAGTCCACGATCAGGTCAATGCGGGGCAATGGGAAGTTATCTTTTGGGCATGCCTTATTTAGGTCGGTGAAGTTGATGCACATCCTTCACTTCTTGTTCGACTTCTTCACCAATATTACATTGGACAGCCATTGTGGATTGTGTACTTCTCGGACGAACCCCATAGTTAGGAGGCAGTCTAATTCGTTAGCTATGGCAGCACATTTCTTCGCGCTAAAAATTCGATGCTTCAGCCTAACTTTCTTCACCCCTGGATCCACGCAGAGGTTGTGTTTAATTATCGCGTTGTCTATCCTGGGCATGTGCCTGTGCCTCCATGCGAACACATCCCATTGTTTAATCAGGAGCTACTTCATTGCCTGCCTTATTTATGGTTCCATCTTGGTTCCCAATCTGACTGTGTCCACGGGGCGGTTTGGGTCCAGGGCAACCAGCTCCAATGGCTCATTTGGCTCCGCCTGCCTGAGGGTTTGCTCATCCCTAACCTCTTCTTCTCTGTTGGTGAACTCTAGAAAGGGTGGTGGCTCCGTCTTTGTGGTCAGGCCTTCGATTGTGCGAACCTCCCCTCCAATCTTCAGGTCCTATACATAGCACTCATGCACTAGCTATGTTAAGGGCTTTGCCATGCAAGATCGACAAGGTGATGGTTCCTGAGGGTTGGACCACGTCTCTTGAGAACCCTTTGAGCAGCTTGGGCACTGGTCATAGGTGCTTGGGATCGATTCCCATGTTAGCGAGAGCATCCTAGAATAGGATATGTAACACGCTGCTCCCCAGGTTTAAGAATAAAATTACTTTTATAAATTTTCGGGGATGCCAAAGTGCTATTACTGAACTTAATTTAAAAATATTTTCTTTTATTCTGAAAGAAACGTCAGGTACAAAAATTCTATAAATAAAATAATTTTGTATTAAAATACTGATATCATAAGAGAGAGTGCGCAAAAGCATTTATTGAAATTTCTTAAAGTCTGTGCCATAAAAATCATAATTTAAAATCTTTGAACATGATATAGGCCACTATCACGCCATCCTGGATTAAGTCCCTTCCTGCAACTCTACCTTAATAAATATTCTGACATGGGGTGATTTAAAAATATAAAACAACTAAAATGAGTTGATAACTCAGTAAGAAACACATCATAATGTAAACATAATAAAATAAGATTTTTATAAAAGTTTTCATGTTGAGATTTAAAATTATGACTGTTCATATTTATGCTTATGCTATTCATGACTCTTGATTTATCTAAGTTAACTGACTGATCTGACTGGTCAACACATTTAACCTTGGGTGCGAGGTTGTGTATTTACGCCACGTCCCATGGCCGCAAGGGGAGCAGCTAATAGTATTTTGGCATACTATGGTGGACCACTCTTGAGTTTGTGACTTGCACATCCACCCAAAAAATGGATTGGTAGCATGCATTTGAATGACTTTGAATGACCATTTGATTAATTGTTCTAACCTTATCTTACACTTGATTTTATGAAAGCTTACATGTTTTATGCAACGTGAGATGCATAATACATATATAACTATAATATGTGAAATGAAAATGATGAATGACGTGCTTGCAAATATCATGAAATGCGTGGTACATAAACACTAGTTTCTAAAGAACTGGCTTTAATAATATATATATATATATATATATATATCTAGCTAACATGTACTAATCCTAATTTATGTTACTTCCTAAAATTTTCGATACAAAATCGATCACGGTGCAATGGAGAGACAATGGTGGTTATGATTAGGAGGGAAGAAGAGATGATGGTGGCGTTGCCATGTTTCATGGTGGGGGTGACAAGGCTGCGACATGTTGAAGGTAAAAAGAGAGTTAAAAACAAAAAGCCTTGGCTTGTAAAGGTAGGTGCACATACAGTGCATGAGACTCTATTTATAGGATGGTATGGGTTGGGTTTAGGAATTTTAAGGTGAACATGATTCTAGAATTGTAATCCTACTATGTTTGAAATTAAAAACATACTCTAATAGTTCATTTAATATAGGATTGAGACTTTGTAGGGAACTTCAATCAATGATGATTTTAAATTGAAATAAATTTCTAATGGCCAATCTTTAAATTATAAAAGGAGTCTCACTCCTTCAATAAATAAAAAATAGTATTTAACCTATTATTGAGTCTAATTAAAACTTCTAATTAATCTCAATAATTTATCGCTCGTGAGCTTATCCAATATAGCCCATTAAATATAATTTAGGCCCAATAAAAATTATCAATACTTCAACTTTAGAATTACAGGATATTTGCCGAGCTGCTATTGTTGATCAAGTTCCTCCTAGTTGTTTAGTTGGCGGCAAGCATAGTTACTACCAGTGTGTTGTTGTGGGGTACAGGACCTGTTCTTCGTCGTCATCCCGAAGGAGATGAAAGCTGTCGTCGAGCATCTTCTCTACTTTGCGGGGGGTCATTCTGTCGTATACACTTCTTCATAGCGCGCCCTCCAGTCATGCACTTTTCTACCGTATACCTTGCTCCGACTCCCTCATTTGATATGTTGGATACTGAGCCACGAGGTGCGTCAACTTGTCCCTTTTCCTCCTAAGGGTGTAGCAGTCTTTGGTGTTATGGGTTCCATTCCTTTGGTGTTATGGGTTCCACTTCGGTGGTAGGTGCAAAAACGACTAGTAGCACGGTCGCGGTTGTCAGCTTCTCAAGTGTTTGGTTTGCTTTCTTCCTGCACGCTCAGGCTAGAACGTGCATGTTTAGAACTCTGTCCTCTTGAGGAAGCAGCCTCATCCCGCCTCCTGTCTTCTTGCCCTCTTTTAATTTTTTCCAAGGCCATCACTCACCCTGACACGTTGAACTTTTTGTCGAATTGCTCCAATTCAGTTTTTCTCAAGATGGTCAAGGCTCGAAGAGAGTCCTCGGCAATGATGAAACTGTCCGGCTTGTCCACGAACTCCCGCAATGTCGTGGGAGTTCTCCTTGCTAACTCCACCATGAACGGGTTTTGATGCCACACGCCTCCCAGGAGCACTGCCAATGTGATTTTCTCATCTTGATCGTCTATCATCATATGCTCTTTGTTGAAGCTGGCCAAGTATGCTTTCATGTTTTTATCCTCCTGCTAGTTTATGGGTAGGATGTAGGGAGCTGGACGTCTTCTTCTTCTGCTTGCCATGAATTATATCAAAAATAGTATGGCCAACTTGCCAAGACTATCAATCGAGCATGGTTGCAGTGCCCCAAACTACCGTCTTGCAACTCCCTTCAAGGTCAATGGGAAAGCCTTACAAGCAATCTCTCCAGGAAACTAATGCAAGGTCATGTCGGCTTTGAAGGTCTCTAGATGCACGAGAGGATCTTTAGAGCTGTCGTACATCTCCACATAGGAACTTGAACTTTAGGGGCACGACCATCACTTCTGCTCTATAGAGCTAGTCAATCCTATTAAGCAGCTGGTCAACCAATGATGAGGCCACTATCCTCTTCACCATCTCCTCATACTTCTCCATGAGGCTACACAATTCATGGTTCATCCTCCTCTGTTCTTCATTGACGACATCTACCCTGCTAGCGCTTTTGGATTCTGCATCTACATTTTGACTTGGCCCTGTGTCCTCTCGCAACTCGTTGTTCCTCCTATTTATGGCTTCGTTTTCACGCTGAAGGTTATCCACTTCCTCCGCCATTTTCCTCATGCACTCCTCCATTTCTACAATTCTTCCTTCGAAGTTTGTTGATAAAGCTTCTTGTCCACGAATTGTCTGAAAGCGCATTGTAGCTAGCATACGAAGGACACATTATTTTTATACAAAACCTATAGATGACGCCACTGTTGAAGACGTGTTTTGCACACTGAGTACTAGGGTCAGTTACCTGCAACACAAAAAGAATGAGAGGCTCAAGGTTGAAGGGTCACCTTGGAGAGAATACTAGTAAACAAGAGAATATAAGTCCTGAATTCTAACCTAGTTCCAGCTTTTATATTGCTTGCCGAGATCGTACTCTGTATCCTATGGCAGAGGCCCTTGTCTCTTGTATGGGACACCACTTTGTCGTGTTTAATGCGGCGCGGCCTCCCCAGGCCATGCCTTAGTGGCAAGTGGGTGGGTGTGGCCACCATTCGTGCAGTTTGTCAGGGATAGGGGGTCTCACTATGATCTCTGCCCATGTCCCGTATCTACTGCTTAAATGCGGTGTGACTCTGTAATGACGTGTGTCTGCAAGATGGTGTCGGGCCCTAGGCCTTTTTCTTCCTTATGCTATTCATGGGCCGACTGTACTGCCACTTACTAGGCCTCTAGGATATGCTCAGCATGGCCTGAAAGGGGTGTAAATACCCCTCCCATAGATCATTAACCTTAATGATTTTTCTTATATTTTCACTTTGGATTACATATCAAGAATACTAATATTGTATAATAAAAAACTTTGGATCCATATTATGAAATTTATTATTCTCCTGAAATTAGTTTTAATTTAATTTTGGTGGTGCCACATTTTTGAAAATTATAGAAAATATACAAAATTTTGGGGTTATTGAAAAAAGAAATTGGAGGGAGACATTTCTATATATATTGAAATTTTAGAAAATTTTAAAGAGCAAATGAAGATTATAAATTTTTTGGGAGAGTATGTATGTTCTATATTTATAAAATTATAGATAAAATTTAAGGGATATTTTAATTTTTCAAATAATCCCCCCCAACCCCAAAAGGATCAACGTGGTTCCGCCAGTACCACCCGAATACCCACCGAAATAAATACTTTTCAAGAGTATTGTCTTTAAAAATGTATTTTTCTTGACTTTCTTGGGGGAAAAACAAAAAATGAAAGGAACTTCTCACTTCTGTATCGAGGCTAGCTTTAGAAAAGGCTATATTTTCTTGGAGTAGCTTTGGAAAAAGGCTATATTTTCCAGTGGATTGAGAATGTTGAAGATGTTTGGCTAGTTGGCTGGTGGTAGTGATAAAGCTGTTTGGCTGAGCTAAATATATGTAAACAATGAAATTGAAGGGTGCTGTTTGGCTGGGATTGGGTAGGATCGACTGCTCTGAATACCAATTATTATGAAAAATGGAACCCAACACACACTTGCAAAAACCTCAGGATTTATTTCTTGCAAGTGGATGAAGAAGTTACAAATGAGGAAGAGAAGGAATCTGGTGGGAAGGAGGAAGAACACAAGCAAATAGAAATTCTGCCTAGCAGCAAGGATGAACTGGAGATTTCCTTGGCTACCATAGTTGTAACTCCTACAATGCGTACTATGAGGTTGGTGGGAAGTATTAAAGGGGAGCAAGTTGTGATTCTAGTAGACTCGGGTAGCTCACACAACTTTATAGATACTACTTTGGTCTCAAAATTGCAGCTGCCAGCGGATTACTTAGTAAATTTAAAGGTGAGGGTAGCTAATGGTCAAGGCGTAAACTGTGAAGGGTTGTGTAAAATAGTGCAGTTGAAGGTGCAAGGTAACTTATTACAACTTCCCCTCCATTTGTTAGACCTAGCTGGTTGTGATATTGAATTAGGGGTTCAATGGTTAGAAACCTTGGGCCCTATCACTTGGGATTTTTCCAAGTTGCTCATTAACTGTTTGTGGGAAGGGAAGACCATAGAATTAAAAGGGCTAAACTTGAACCCTTTAGTTGTGGAGGATAGTGAGAAAACATTCATGGCCACTATAGCCAAGGGAAAGGGGATTCTCTTACAAATTATGTGTGATGGGGGGTGAGGAACTCGATTATGGGAATGTGGATGGGCAATTTTCAGAACTGTTGGAGGATTTTAAAGAGGTTTTCAATTTGCCCCAAGGGCTACCACCACCTCGTAGCCATGACCATCATATAATCCTCAAAGAGGCCACCCAACCTATCACAAATCGCCCCTACCGATACCCTTACTACTAGAAAACAGAAATCGAGAAAATTGTGGCTGAGTTGTTGAAGTCGGGAGTAATTAGGCTAGTTTTAGCCCTTTTTCCTCCCTTGTTTTGCTATTTTGTAAAGCCGACGGCAGTTAGCGGCTTTGTGTGGATTATAGGGCACTCAATAAGGAAACGATAAAGGCAAAGCTTCCCATTCCAGTTATAGATGAATTACTAGATGAACTCTTTAGGGCGGTATTTTTTCTAAGCTCTATTTGTGATTGGGCTATCACCAAGTGAGGGTAGTACCTAGTGACATTCCTAAATTTCGGTACCCATGACGAACATTACGAGTTTTTAGTGATGCATTTTGGCCTCACTAACGCTCCAGCCATATTTCAAAGGTTAATGAACGATATATTCAAACCCTTTTTGAGAAGATTCGTGTTTGTATTTTTTGACGACATCCTGGTATATAGTAAATCTCAGGAAGAGCATATGAATCATTTGAGGGGGGTTTTGAACGTGCTAAAACAACACTATTTATATGCGAAAATATCCAAGTGTCAGTTTGCCGTGGATGAATATTCTGGAAGATTTTACTTAGAGAATGCTATAATGGAGGTTGGGTTACTCGAAGAACCTGTAGCAATATACTAGTGGCTCTATTGAGCTTTTATCAAACATTCCTTGTGCATTCTCATGTACTCATTCACCTAGTAGTCATTTACATTCACTATATTCCTCATTACAAGCATTTCATACAACCATTTTTCTGTTCTTATCTACTCTTCCAGTGGGATTCATAACAATTGGGATTCCTCCTTCCGAGTGCTCTGCTTCCCTTCATCAGGGATAACTAACTGATCTAATAAACTTGCAACGCATGTAAAGTTGAAATAACCGACTGCTTACTTAAAGGAAATATTACAATGACTCGACGACAAGAATTAGAAATAACGACAAGCATAAACGACAGACTCCATACTTAGATGGCAACAACTGAAAATACTAAAAGGGCTCCTCCCAAAACGCTGTGTCCTAGCCAGATTATTGAAACGATGCACTTCACTCCAGCTAATGACTTTTTATGCCCCCCCAAAAAAAAAAAAAAATTCTTGCCTCTTCTAAACCCTTCTCTAGAATAGGCCATAATAGAAAAAGGCTATATTTTCTTGGAGTAGCACTACATGACCGCTAGGTCAAATTAGTCTATTTTTTTATAATTTTTTTAATTATATTTTTTTATCATTTTAAAAAAATATAAAAAAATTAATATACTAATAATTATTTCTTTAACTATTAAATAAATAAATAAATAAAATTTAAAAAAAAAATAAAAGATATGAGGTATCTGAGGAGACAAATTAAATGGATAAAATATTATTTTTCATTTTCTTGACTATAGTTGACTACTTGACTTGCTGCTCAGAAAAAGAAAAATATAAAAAATAAAAGTCCCTGACTAGTTCAATCATGATGAGCATTGAGTGCTGTCGGCAAATGGGCAGTACTAGTAGTTGGCTCCTATAAAGATAAGGCCATCTTCTAAAGTAGTACTAGGATCAACGCGGTTTCGCCAGTACCACCCATTCACCTTCAAAGAAATAGAAATAAAGAATTTTCTTGAGTATCTCTAAATGTATTTTTCTTGACTTTCTTTTGGGGGGGGGGGGGGGGGGCCTCCATTGAATCTGTTCTGCTTGGTATACTTGTAATTTCAGCAGTAATATTTGATTTGAACAAATAAATTTTATGTGTTACAAAGTTTTGAAAATATTGTTGAGATATAATTTTAAATGATAGGAATTAACTCTCTAGCTCAGAAAAAGAAAAATATAAGTAGAAAAACTCTGACTAGTTCAATGATGAGTGATGTCGGCAAAGGGACAGTAGTAGTTGGCTCCTATAAAGATAAGGCCATCTTCTAAAGAATAGATCGATTAGAGAGACAGGAAATTGCAATTAACTAGCATGCAAGCTATGTCCTCCTCGCTTCAAACTGTTCTTCTGCAGAAACAAGCTGCTGTAAAACTCCTGCTTGGGTTACTTGCAATTTCAGTAGCAACATTTGTAGCAACTGCAGCAGCTGAACCCAACTGCAGCAGAACATGTGGATCGCTTGAAATCCCTTACCCATTTGGAACATCCGAAGGCTGCTACCTTAACTCATCTTTTCGCATTACTTGTAAATCTTCCTCCTCTAACTCTGGGAAGAGTACTCCAACACCATTTCTGCGCGTTAGTAACATAAAGGTACTCAACATATCATTAGATGGTGAACTGCGAGTCTCAGCTTCTATAGCCCGTGATTGCCCACAGAAATCGGACTATAATTTTAGCAAAAGCTATACCCATCTCATCTTGCGAGAGTTTCCCATCTCGTATACGAAGAACGTTTTCACCGCCATCGGTTGCGACACTCTGGCACTCATTGGAAGTTCAGCCTCAGACAAGAATTATACAACATGATGCGTGTCTCTCTGTGACAGCATCGACGGCATGGTTAACGATTCTTGTTCTGGTGTAGGCTGTTGCCAGACTCCTATTCCAGATGGAATAAAAGATTTTAAGGTGTGGGCTAGAAGCCCTGAAAACCACTCCACAGTGAGCAAATTCAATCCATGTAGTTTCGCCTTTGTGGTGGAAGAAAAAACATACAAGTTTTCTACCTTAGATCTACAGAATATGCAGGATAAACGTGCTTTTCCCTTGGTGCTAGACTGGGCAGTTGGGAAGCAGACATGCGAAGATGCCAAGAAGAATACTGTAGGATACGCATGTAAGGCTGCAAATAGTAATTGTTCCAATTCCAAAAACGGTCCTGGGTATCTCTGCAACTGCTTCTCAGGCTATCAAGGAAACCCATATCTCTTTGATGGTTGCCAAGGTAATTAATGCTTATATGTATGTGCATTAATTTGTTAATTTCATAGATCTTTTTTTAATTTCTTTGTTTTATTTAGAGTTTTGTGATGTTCCGTCAAATCCATATTCCAAGAATATCTTTTTACAAATATGTTGAAAATAAATATTTTATAATATATTTAAAAATATTCTTTAATAATTATTAAAACGATGAATATTCTTATAATATACTTGAAAATAGTCATTTAGGTTGCATTTGGATGTGAAGCTGAGTTGAGTTGAGTTGTTTATGAATAGTAGTGAGTTGAGTTGTGGATGGAGTTGTGTGAGGCCCATCTAAACTAAGTTTAAAATGTGTTTGGATGTTAATATGAGTTTAAAACCTTTTATAAGAAATTAAAAAAGGTTGTGAGTCTCAAGTATAAAGATGTTTAAGTTAAAAAAAGTAGTGAGTCCCACGTGTAAAAAGGTTTTGAGTTGAGATGAGTTTAATAATTTGAGAGTTGGGTATTTGGATATTAGACTCAGCTTAAAATTAGACCAAACTCAACTCAGCTCAGCTGAGTTTGAAAACCAAACGCAGACTTAATATAATCTCATTGCTTTTATATATTTAGAATGAATTTTTATTTTTGTTTAGCTTATATTTTTTTTTGCGTATAGAACATAATTATATAAAATTATATATAGAGAAATATTGCAATGAGGATATTGCAAATTTATTGATAGTTAGAAGAAATATTTAAAATAAATTAAAAGGATATTGCAACGATGGATGTGAGTTTTGATATGGGCTGTATTCATGGTGTTTTCAGATATTGATGAGTGTAAAATTTCAAATCATGGGTGCGCTGATAATGCATGCGTCAACCGTATGGGGTCTTACAGCTGTTCTTGCCCCATCGGGTATCAAGGAGATGGGTGGAGAAATGGAAGTAGTTGCACTCCCGTTATTCCTAAACCAAGCAATTCTAAGAATATCATCATTGCACTTTGTAAGTATATATAAATGATTTGTACAATCTTAAATTGAGTAAACTCTGTATATTTTGCGTGTTATCAATTAGTTTGCTCAAATTTTTAACTCCATAAAGACTTCCTAATTATCAGTCGATGCAGAACAAAGAATAAAAATTAGTTATATCGTCTCTATTTAGAAAGTGAAAACTATAGATACCAATTGGAAGAAAGATTAAAGGCAATTGAAAATAATTTACTTTCTGTCATTTGAAAGCTGTCGAAGGTAGATATATCTATGCTAGCTTTTGAGGTAATCAGTACTCATGTAAATACTTTCTAGCTCAAATATTCATTCCGTCGTCCTAAATATTAGTTCTTAATTAACTTGGTTCAAAATGATTGTAAATTGTAACGCAGATATAATACTGGCATATGTTTTATCTACAAGATTTCATAAAATTGTAAACTCACAAACTGACGTGTCTAGATGTAATACTACTTTTATTGTAAAATAAATCTACCATATCATGTCACATCAATTTATATGAGTTAACTTTTGTGAAATTTCTTTGTATATGTAAAACTTTTCAAACATGAATAATGGAACATTGGATTTTAGTGACAATTTTACTTGAGAATTCATTTTCTGCAGGCATCAGCATAAGTCTCCTAGTCTTGCTTTTGGGAGGTTCTTCAGTACTTTTGGGATTGAAAAGAAGGAAGCTCATCAAACTCCAAGAAAAGTACTTCCAACAAAATGGTGGCTTAATGCTACAAGAACATATTTTGAATCATGGAAGGTCCATGGAGACAATGAAAATCTTTAGTAATGAAGAGCTTAAAAAGGCCACCAACAATTATGATGAGAGTAGAGTCCTTGGCAAAGGGGGTTATGGAACTGTTTACAAAGGTGTATTATCCGATAACAAAGAGGTTGCCATCAAAAAGTCCAGAATCTGTGATAAGAGCCAAATTGAACAATTTATAAATGAGGTAATTTTGCTTACCCAAATCAATCATAGAAATGTGGTCAAACTATTAGGTTGTTGTCTTGAAACAGAAGTTCCTTTACTTGTTTATGAATTCATCACAAATGGGACTCTTTCTGACCATATTCATGATATAAGTCGTGCTTCTCCTCTTTCATGGGAGAAACGTTTGAAGATAGCAATAGAAACAGCAAGAGCCCTTGCATACCTACATTTTGAAACTTCTATGCCAATTATACATAGAGATGTGAAAAGTACTAATATCCTATTAGATGATAACCACACAGCAAAAGTGGCTGACTTTGGAGCTTCAAGGTTGATAGCTCTTGATCAAACAGAAATAACCACCTTGGTACAAGGAACTCTTGGGTACTTAGACCCTGAATACTTCCAAACTGGCCAGCTAACGGAAAAAAGTGATGTGTACAGTTTTGGTGTTGTGTTGGCAGAGCTGCTGACAGGTGAAGAGGCAATTTCTACCAATAGGCCTGAAACTTATAAAAACCTAGCAATGTATTTTGTTTCTGCAGTGAAAGAGGATCGTCTATTTCACATTCTTCAAGATCACATTGTCAATGAGGGTAATATTGAGCCATTAAAGGAAGTTGCTAATCTTGCAAAAGGGTGCTTAAGGTTAAGAGGGGAGGATAGGCCCACTATGATGGAAGTGGCAATGGAGCTAGAAGGATTGAGAAATATGGAAAAGCATCCATGGGGAAAAGATAATCAAACCACAGAAGAAACAGAATACTTGCTCAGTACACCTACACTCCCTTTTAACATTGATATTGGCGTTGGTTCTTCTGCAAGTGCAGTTAGTGGACATGATAGCATGATAAACCAACTCTTGAAACCATTGGATGATGGCCGATAAGTAGTTAGGTCCATAATAATTGATTTATATAAATCAATGAGATCCATTCATGAAGTTCTACATACCTATTAATCTTGAGTAATAATGTTGTAGACTCTACCACAGATCATTTAGTATCGTTTCTGGTTCTCTCGCTTTTACTAAATTTCTCTAGTTGGATGTAACTTGTAACAGTTTTGTGTTCCTTTTTGTAAACAAATAAGTTTGATCCCATCCTACTGCAAAGAGTCTACTTTTCCCTCAATAATTCTCCATTCTTGACTATTTAAGAAAGTTAATGTTATAAAAGTTGTACAACATGTACCTGTCTTGCACAACGTACTGAGGGTTCCGGGGTAAGTTCTCTTCAGTTCCGAGGTACATTACATTAGCAATTAGCATCAGTTAATTAATAGAATCGTGACACTTATCCCAGCCCCAACCATCAAGAAAATTATGGGAAAAAATTTGAAAAAAATGACAAGAAACTAAAACTAAGCAATACACGATTAATAAAATGGGAGATCTAGAGTTCAAGTGGCCAACCCTCATCAAGAGGGTCTTCACTCCCTCATGGGATGGCTCTTGTCTTCCTAATTATGTGGAGTTCGCCTTAACATGGTTTTATGCAAAGAGTGCATTTTTTATCTGAATGTAGTGTAAAGTCGAGTTTAAACATTTATTCAGAACCTGATACATTAGTCTTTCTTTTTATTCGAATAAATTAAGATGTACAGAATTATTGCCCATATTCGAAAAAGAAAATTTCGAATTTGCACATCTCTCCTCACTTTTCTTTGATATCGGTTGGGGAATCTTTGACAAGTTATTGAACCCATGATATAGATCTACGCCCTCTCCATTGTTTGATGAAGTACTAAAGATGACTTCCATGTAGAACTTATAATTCTTCATCTCAAATAAATTAGGTCTAATGTAGCTTCCCATTTGAGGATCGAATCCCGTTTTGACCAAAAACTTGCAAAGGCCATAACAACGAAAGCAAAGTCAAAGGCAAGTTCCCATTAGCAAAATTGTCTTTGCTTCTCATGTTGAGCTAAAATGGCCTATAATCCTTGAACTTGGAAGCAAAGTCGGAGACAAGTTCCTCAATAGGTTCTCTTTTATGCATGCTTCATTGGAAAAATCGATTCTTGAATTTCGCTTGCTTCTTGGTTTGATTTGTGTTGTATAGATTTTGTTATTTTTTTTAATCTGTGAAGGAACACTGAGCATTTTTGGTTTTTCATATGCTCTTTGTGGGTATAAATTTTAGTCTTCAAAACTTGATTTTACCGTTCTAAAAACTAAAAAGAAGAGTTTTGACTAGCAATTATTTCTCTAAATTTTTGCCGCAGTTTATTGTGGGTTCCAAGTTCCTTGCACATATCATAATTAGGTATCCAAAAGATAAAATGAGATAGTTTTGGATGAAAGTTGAAAGTTGATTAAAATATTGTTAGAATATTTTGTTTTAAAATTATTATTGTTTTAGAATTTAAAAAAGTTAATTGTTTAATATATATTGTGTGGAAATTTTAGAAAATTGTAATAATTAAATGAGACAAGATTGAAATGAAACTCTTTCACTTTCATTGTACTCTCTTAATGGATCACTACCCTCTTTTTAATCATCATTCCTGTACATCAGTTTGCTTCCGTCCCTTATACAACTTCTGTTGTCATTCTATTTTTCTGAACCATCGCCAAATGTAGCTTCCTTGTGATCTAGCAGATTTTTTGTGCAAACATTACTCAATTCCAGCACTGCACGCGCTGTGGCGCCTCGTTCATCGGTAAAGGACCTGGCAAGAATTCATGGTGCCAAGGATGCTAGCCGGTGTCCAACACCTAGGATTTAGGTCGAGACTAGACATGCCGTGTTCACAAAGAAGCGCACATGTAAGTAAATCGTCATTATAAAATTGCAATGAAATAGTACAGGTTAAGTACTATTTGTACTAGAGTTTAAATCGTAAGAAGATTCATTCAATAAACACCCAAATATCCATATGTCACTTCATTTTCTAAAATAATATATAGATGCAATTTTTTGTTCCTTAAATCCAAATACGACAAACCGATCATAGTTTGCCATCGGACTTAGTAATGTAAATCCAAAAGAACAACAAAATCTCTATTAGCAGAGATATGCTATATCTATTGCTCATGCATGATGGGTCCTTCTTCCTCAGGTATCTCTCCTGGATCTAACTCTACATTTCCGATAAATGAAACCATAGGTAGGTTAAACAGCTAAAGACTGCTAATGAGAGACAATATATTTGATGATGTAATGTACAATTTTATGTAAAAATAACTGTGAACACATGTATTGTGTATGACAATGAATCACCCTCTGACTAAAACACAAGTACATAAGCACAACGAGGATTCACCCTTTGGGAAATTTTCCTCTATGCAAAACTCAAGTATACATATATTTCGCTGAGACGAGGAATCGCCCTCTTCTCAAGCATGTAGAAGTCATCATATTTCAACATATGGAATTTAACACAAAATCATCAAATCTCACATAAATATTTCCAATAATTCGATCTCATGCAGTAGTGCTTCGAATTATCCAATCCCACACAAAGAAACGTGTCAAATTATCAGTTCTCATGCAAAGAATAATAAATCACTAGATCTCACATAGAGAATACTTGTTGCACTGGAGAACACATCATCCGGTCAACCAACTCAAGAACACCACACATAATATACCCAATGTATTCTCATTCCTGTCTATCCAGTGATGCCAATACAAAAACGTTCCACCCAATCCATCACGAGGCATTCTCCTTTCCATATGAAATTAGTGGCAATGTATAGTTGGAATTTCTCGAGGAACATCTACGTGTCCATAATGATTGACACACGGTAAGACGCTCTCTCACACACATTCACCTGAAATCACCACATCACAAATTTGAGCCATTCAAACTCGAAGTGAGAATGATCGTAAATATAATGAAGGCAAATATTCATTTACTCATGATCAAAAGAGGCTAAGTTTCAGAATATGCATTGCAAATCCAATGATATATCCACAATATTTACCTTGCATATCTTAGTAATGTCTTAAAAGCTAACCTACCTCACAATAGTACACTCACCACAGCGGCACTGCGCTACTCTTTCTCTTCCATTGTTCTCCTGAAGTCACCTACCTTATTTGAAGATCTCAACTTCAAAGAAGATCGAAGTATATCAAAAGTAACATTTTGGCTATTAACTTAAGCTATTTATAGAATGGGACCATGAGGTGTCCTTCGATTAAGTGAAAAAATTATAGTAAGTGAGTATTTAAGTTAAGACTTTTGACCTGACAATCACTACAAATACTCACTTACACAACACTTTTCTCTAAAAGGACAATCTAAAGTCAATAAGAAAGGATAAAGGGGTAATATGGTCATTTCACACTCAAGATTCCCATTACACCTTCGTACTACACTTAGGATATTCTCAGATGCTCTATTACTCGAAACCTAACTCTCTTTGCATTGTGCTTACAAATTCTACACTCTAGAAGGAGGCAGATGGAATTGGAGAGGATTCAATTGAGGGCGCGGCAAATGATGAAAGGAGTGAGGATAAAAGGCAAAGGAAGGGGAATCAGAAGGGGGTCGTGCTTTTTCGTACTGGAGAAAAAGAGAAAAAGTTTAGGGTTTATTTTCTTTCTTGAGTTTTTCTAGGAATGTTGTTCATTTTTAGTTTGGTTGAACTTGGGAATCTTGAGATGAAGGGGGAGTAATTTCTGAACCCTAAGTCAAGGGAAACCATTGAGCAGTGTTTATTTTTAAGGATTTCGATTCCCGGATTGTGGTGATTTGTTTTCTTTCATTAAGTTTGTTTATCATTCCCAAATCAAATAAAGGATTGGAGTTCTTTTCACCATTTTTTTTTCTCTTTCGTTGATTGAGAGCACGTTGGATGCTTGAAAGGTGAAATCCTCATTTCTCTGAATGTGTTAACTGAAACTGGGATGATAGAAATTTATTGAGAATACCTTTTATTATTTCTCTTGCTGTGCGTACATTATATCCATTATCCAAATGTTTTACCCTAGACAGGATTAACATTTGCAAAATACAGTGGGATTATGAAATTCTTTAGATTATTCACTGTTAGAGGGTTCCCCGAGACTTAGGTTTATTTATTTTTAGATAATCAAATGTGTTGTTTGTTCATTTAATCTGCTTGAGTCTGTTTGATACAAGTTTTATTTTAGTTTCTTTAGTAATTTGATTTAATAGAAGAGTAGGCCAATCTTACTTCACTCCTGTTGAATCTTTGGGCAACTTGGAAGAGAGCAACTCTATTAAAGAAATGCCCCTTGGTCAACACAGTGACTAAGAGGGTGTTCTTAGATAGATACATCTTCCATTTATTTTCTTTTCAGTCTTGAAGTATAAGTTGTCTTAATCCTTGTGAAATTGACCTTGGGACCTTCACTACACATCAACACAACACATCTTGCTCTTGGGAGGTAATAAAATTGGAGAATTAAGTTTTTGGCACCGTTGCCGGGGATTAATGACAATTTACAAGACTGACACAACGAGGAAAAAATAAGAGGAGACTAAGTGTGAACCTTTTAATGCGAATAATTTCAGTTTTAAACCTGGCATGATACCCCTTATACCTCATTTTCATGGTATGGAGTCGGACAACCCATATTTGCACATCAAAGAATTTGAGGAAGTTTGTTCAACTTTTATGGATCGAACTTGTACTGAAGAAGTAATCAGACTCAAGCTATTCCCCTTTCATTAAAAGATAAAGCCAAGACCTGGCTAAATTCTTTGAGGCCTAGATCCATAGAAGCATGGCAAGAGATGTAGACTGAGTTTTAAAAAAAAAATATTTCCTATGCACAGAACCAATGCACTGAAGAGGCAAATCATGAATTTTGCCCAAAAAGACACTGAAACCTTTTATCAGTGCTGGGAGAGGTTCAAGGACTTACTCAATGCTTGTCCTCATCATGGGTATGAAAACTGGAGGATAATAAGTTTTTTTTATGAGGGTTTACAACCTAAGATGAGACAATTTGTAGAGACAATGTGCAATGGAGAATTTTTTAACAAACAACCTGAAGAGGCCTTTGAGTACTTTGATTGCCTGTCTGAAATGCCCAGTCATTGGATGTTTCAGATGTGTATGACATAATTGAACCTCTGAAAATAACTGGAGCGGAGGAAATATAACTTGAGAGAGGTGGATGATTTGCATGCTAGAGTGTTTATACTTTCTAAGAAATTGGAAACCATAGATACAAACAAAGAAATTCAAGTTATTTAGGGCATGTCACTGGTGACTGGCCTACAATTCCATCTTTTAGGGAAGTTTTTCTAGATCAATCTAACCCTGTCAATCTTATTTCTAAATCTGTTCCAGGTCCTTTTTCCAACACGTACAATCCTTATTGGAGGAACCACCCAAATCTGAGCATGAGGGAATGAGCAATCAGCTTAACCCCCCAGTCATGCACCTGGCCCATCTCAGTATGCACTAAACCCACATGCAGCAGCATCATGATCATCTCAATATCCTGTTGTAGCAGCTTATGGGTAGAGGAGGAACCATGAGGACTTTGTCTATCAAATAGCAGCAAACCTCCAACAATTCATTCAAGGGCAGACTATCATCAACAATCAGACTTCTCAGGCTCTCAATGATATTAGAGGATCTTTAACAAGGTTGACCACAACCTTGAGCACCCAGGAGAAGGGAAAGTTCCCTACTCAACCACAACCAAACCATCAGGGGCAGGTTCATCAAGTAGCAAAGGCAATGGAGACATCGAATATTAAACCAGTAAAAGCTATGACAACTTTGAGAAGTGGAAGAATTCTGGTAAATCCCACTCCTGACCCAGCCATCATTGGTAAGGACTCTAACCCTATGCATGTTGAACCTGAGGTGAATAACTGGCAACCACCTGCACCCTTTCCCACAAGGCTAACCCCTGTGCACAAAGATAAGAATCATGCTAAACTTTTTGAAGATTTTAAGCAAGTGAGAATAAATATACCATTGTTAGATGCTATTCAACAAATTTCCACTTATGCAAAATTTCTTAAAGACTTGTGCACCATTAAGAGGAAACTGAATGTGAAAAAGAAAGCCTTCCTCATTGAACAAGTCAGTGCAATCAAACAAAGCAACACCACTCCCAAGTATAGGGACCCAGATTCACCCACTATTGCTTGCATGATTGGAAATTCAAAAATTGGGCATGCATTACTTGATTTGGGGTCTAGTGTAAGTTTGTTACCCTACTGTGTTTATGCAAAACTTGGCCTAGGGGAGTTGAAATCTACCTATATTACCCTATGGCTAGCTGACAGGTCAATTAAAATACCAAGAGGGGTAGTGGAGGATGTTTTAGTGTAGATTGATAAGTTTTATTACCCAGTAGACATTGTTGTTCTTGACATGAAAATATCAACAAACTCTCTGTTTGAAGCACTTGTAATTTTGGGAAGGCCATTTCTGGCCACTTCTAATGCTCTAATAAATTGTAGAAGTGGTGTGCTTAAACTAAGTTTTGGGAACATGACCTTGGAACTGAATGTTTTTAATATATGCAGGCAGCCCCAAGAAGTGGAAGAAGCACAGGAAGTGAACTTGTTGGACAACATTATTTCAGAGATTTGCCCATTGACTTATTAGCACATTGATTCATTAGTTGAGTTAGAAGATATTAATGATTCAAATGACATAACTAATGAATTGTTCTCTACATCTATTGCAGGAAACCCAACTGAATCACAGTGGAAGCTCAAGTTTGAATAGCTGCCCACAGTAGCAACAACCCTGAAACCTTCAAAAGAGCAGAACCCATCCTTGGATCTCAAGCCTTTACCAGACCAATTGAAATATGCATTCTTGGGACCCCACCATACTTTTCCAGCACCTTTTGCACTTGGGAGGTAATAAAATTGGAGAACCATCATTCTGACATCATTTTGACTTTGGTCATGCTTGAATAGAGCCCATTCAGTCTCGACAGTCCCATTGCAGAATGACAAAGATAAACTATAAAGTCAAGGTATGCACGTCCTTACGGCCAACCTTAAGTCCAATATGAAGTCTCTCCTTGAATGAGGATCTCCAACGTGGCACTGAAACATGTCTCTGGGTTAAGACGGTATGGTCTCCAGTGCCATAGCATTTTCCTTGCAAACCCACTCCAGATGTGACCTTTCAAATTGAGTGTGGGCTTCTACATATGGCAATGCTGCCCTATGGGAATTTCTGTGTTATCTCAGAAAGCTTGTGCATCTACATAGGTCTTGTCCTTGACCATTGCTCGCCTTAGGCTTTTTTCTCGCCTTTGTAAGATTGGCACCTTTTTCAGAACTACAAGCCTCTTCAGCTCCTCATTCGTTGCTTGGGTAATTACTCACCTAGCACGGGGTGAAAATCCTTATTACATCTTGTGTTAAGGTGTGCTTGCCAGGCTTTCTAGATGATTTCGTTTGCCCGTCCATTAATCTAGCTACACTCTGTATACTAGTGTTGTCTCATTTTCCACTAAATTGAGAAAAGATCATCTTTGCCTTCCATTGATAATATCTCTTCATCACCTTCCATTTGATCCTGGAAGGTAGTCTACCCTTGTTTTGTTGCGTGACCATTGCATCCTCCCCTAATAAGGATTTTGTCCTCGAAATTCGATGCAGGCCATCCTTCAATATGACAAACCAAGGGAGGTTCACAAGGCAGGGTGTTTTTTTGTTTTCTCTATCGGCACCACTTGAAGCACTTCCCTTGCTTCACCCCAATGCATGAACAAATCATCACCATCCACTACCGGGATAAGAGGTTCCTCCTCTTGTCTCCTCTGTCACTTGCTTCTGCATCGCTTGTTGGTTGCGCTCTCTTGTATCCTAACTCCTCTTCTAGATTCACCATTGTGGAACGTCAATGAATCCTCACCCTTGTCCTTCTCTCACTTGTCACGCTCCAACACCACTCGTTCTCCCCATGTTGTGCCCCAGTTGTACTGTCATGGTTCAGCCTCTCCGTTATTAGAGCTTTTACCCTTCGAGTACTCTCTTCAGCTTGACTGCGTTCCTCCTCTACTTATAGCTTTACTCCTGCCCTCAATTTTCCTAATTTACCCTTGCCTCGTGCATTATAAAGCACTCATTTTGGCTTGAATAAATATGGGAACAGCTCCGAGCGACCCACTCACTTTCCTATGTGAACTCCTCATTTCCCACATTTCCCCATTGCACCTTCACCATTGGTTTGATCTAGATCGTAATCTTTACTCTTTCCTATATGCCATCCTTATGGGTCTCTGTTTATAAGTGAGACTCAATTGTAACGTAACTTGATTTGGGTTAATTACTTGCATTGCTCGTTTCCAAAACTTTTACTTAATGTGGAAATGTGGAACACGTTATGAATTTCCTCATATTTTGCAAGTAACGTAAACCAATACGCCACTGGGCCAACTTTTCCCACTACTAGTTAAGGTCCAATGTATCTTGGGCGTAATTTTCCTTTCAACCCAAATCTCTTCATCCCTTTCATAGGTGATACCTTGAGATATACCCAGGCACCTTCCTCAAAGTTTAATGAAGAACCCAATTTTAGTGGGTTTCGAAGCGGTCTCACTGTAGAGAATATCTATCGTTTCTTACTCGTGCCAAATCAATCTTGTATCTTTGGCCACAATGTCTTTGATTCCACTATCGTTTAGATCCTAAAGGAAAGAGACCTTGCGCTAGAGACAACACAGTGGACCACACATTCGTCGCAGCTCTGCTAGCTCGAATGGGAATAAAGCCACCCCTTCAATGAGACATTATTCGCCTACTCTTACCACCTCATTTGATGTCAGGAAGGAAGCCACAAGCCACCTCTTTCACTAGATGTTATTGGGTAGGGTGCCCCAGAAATAGATTCATTTTTGGATTAAGCTTTCTTCGACTGAATTCCAGGTTCACTCCTTGAAACCCTTTCAGATACTTTATTCAAGAGGTTTTCTTCGTCGACCACTTCATCTCTTACTTTGACCGATTCCTTTGGTAGGGGTGCTATCCCAAGCATTCCCATGGCCACCCCCGAGGAAGAGGAAACAACGTTGGTGAGGCATTAGTGCTAATGTGTGTTGTGCCTTTGCAGAAAGTGAGGGTCATAATGTGGTTCCCACTTATCTGGTGGGTGAGGGCAAGGCAACGAATCGAGGTCCATGCTCCAAGTATTCTCTGTGGGTCCTACTGACATGGATGATTCCACTCATCCTAGGCCTTCACTAGATATTTCACCCAGAGGAAGTTCCTTCCATTCTTTTACCATGTGGTGCTTCCCCTTTCGCTAAGTCTCCCCCACATCATGATGTTGTGTCTTCCCATAACTGTCAACCTTCTTCCTTTCAACTCCTATCTTATTCTTCTCCTTTATTTTTTTTTTTCTTTTATAGTGTGCTTTGTATTGTTACTCTTCTCCATCTACCATTATTCTCTCAACCCCTCTTGCTTCACAACATTTGGGTAATGAAGAATCGAATTTTAGTGAGTTTCAAAGTGATCTCACCGTAGAGAATATCGATCGTTTCTTACTTGTGCCAAATCGATCTTGTATTTTTGGCCACAATGTCTTTGATTCCACTATCCTTTAGATCCTAAAGGAAAGAGACCCTGCGCTAGAGACAACACAGTGGACCACACATTCGTCGCAGCTCTGCTAGCTTGAATGGGAATGAGGCCACCCCTTCAATGAGACGTTATTCGCTTGGTCTTACCTGTTAAATATTTTAACATGAACATTAATAATTGAATATTTGATTTTCTATGATCTACAACAATAAAACAGTGATAATTAAACATGTACATTTCTCCATCTATTTGATGTGGCTCAATTGACGAAACTCGAGGTATTTCATGATATCAATACACATCATGATATTAGAAAATCTAAATGCGGAAAATATTTTATTTACTAATCTCTACAACTTTTCTTGGAGATATTTTTCAAACTTTTATGTCACAAATTATGTTTCAAATTATATGACATAAATTGTAAAAAAAATTTCATGCATTATTTTTCATTTGGTTCCAATACATGCCTCATGTGTGAAAATGAAAAACTTTTAACAAAAACCCTAATATGAAGGCATGATAAATACAAATTTTATTTGAACAAAAATTGGAACAAACATAAACGACATTTTGAAACAATTTAAAAATTTGAACATTTGTGTTCGAGTTCAACCACTAAAATAAGTATCAACATTTATAGAATTTAATTTGAAACTTATACAGAGAAAATACATAAGAACATTTGCACTCAAGTTCAATCTAAAAGAACGTATAAACATGTATAAGATCTGATTCGAAACTTATACAGAAAAAAAACTTACCCTTCCCTTCGAATTATGTCTCATGCTTATAGCACATAAACCTTCATGTGTCATTGTTTCTTTCAAACTTTAATTGACACAATTCTTATATTTTCATCACCATTATTTCATTCATTTTCCAAAAGATACAAATGATTTTTCATACAAATTAGCAAAATAAATTTGTATCTAGCTAACAATCATGCTACCAACTTTTTTATATCTCATTACTTTAATGAAATAATAATGCCTTTGAAGTAAACCATTATATACAAAACTAAGAAATTCATATAGTTTGATAAAACATTATACTTTTCTGACCCTTATCACTATTCTCAATAATAATTGATGTTAAGACTTAAAATAGATAAACCAGAGTCTAAAACCCTTTATATAATTTGGGCATACTCATGTTTCACTATACTAGAGTCAATTTCGTACAGAAAACATTGTAAAGATATTTGTATACTTACTGCAAGAAAAGCATTTTAATCACATTAATGCTTTGAGTTCGACACTCAGAAACAATAATAAGAATTTAAACAATTATGGATGAACTAGTAGTGTCATCAAGACCCTCATTTGGGAGTAGATTTTGATACATAAAGTGTTCTCACCAGTATTAAATTCTGTGGGATGAACTAGTTGTATCACCAGAATTCTCATTTGAGAGTAAACTCTGACATACAAAGTGTTCCCTCCAACTTTAAATTATATGGATGAACTAGTTGTATCACCAGAATTCTCCTTTAGGAGTAAACTCTGGCATACAAAGTGTTCACTCAAACCTTAAATTATGTGAATGAACTAGTTGTATTACCAGAATTCTCCTTTGGGAGTAAACTCTGGCATACAAATTGTTTACCCCAACTTTTACTTTAATGGATGAACTAGTAGTGTCATCAAGACCCTCCTTTGGGAGTAGATCTTGACACACAAATTGTTCACTCAAATTTTATCCACCTTACTATGGAGTTTAATGATTTTTCGCCAAAATTAAGAAAATCTTGTACTTTTGGGCAACCAATATTTTCTTTAATTTTGATATAAATCATTTGCCCCATATTAGATAAACAAATATACATGGCATGATAATGAGAGTTAAAATAAATAATTCATATACGTATTTAATAATAACATGTACATAAGATTTAATACATGTATTTAACAATAATAACATGCATATGACATTTAATAAAATTTAATGTATGTATTTAACAATAATAACATGCATAAAATTTAATTTAATACATGTATATAGCAATAATAACATGTATAAAAAAACTTAATAAACTTTAATACATGTATTTAACAAGAATAACATGCATATAAAAGAGAAATAAAATTTTAGATTTTTATTTTATTTTTATTTTTATTTTAATAAATAATATTATAATTTGACCGGTCCGGATCTGGACCGAACCGGTCCAGTAACCCGGGCCAAAACCCGGTTCATTAGTGAGGCCTTTGGTCAACAAAGACCCCAGTTCGGGCCTTCTGTACAAGGCCTACAGCCCGATTTTGCATTCTGGATTTTTTTTTTCTTTCGGGCTGGGCCACATCAGTGGCCGTTTCTTTTCTCTTGGACTGGGGCCAAGGCCCACTGCCCAGGCCCTTTAGAAGTCAGAAGAAACCCAGGGTTTCTTCTTCTTCTTCTTCTTCCTTACACACAAATTGCAGTGCCGCACCAGTGTAAAACCTCATTCAGTTTTGGTGCAACCGTGGACATCTCCAGCGAGGGGATGACGACATGGTGTCCCTAGCCTCCTCTCGCCACCGATGTCCACCTCCACTCATGGTTTCCTTTTTTTTTTCAAAATCTGCCATGGCTAGTGGACTTGACAACCCACTGCCACCGTTACTGGGACGCCGACGACGAGGTTCTCAGCCTCCTCGCGGTGCCGACCTCCCCTTCAGCCAATGGGAACCTTAAACGGGCAGGGGCTTTGGGCTTCTCAGTCCTATACGGCAGCATCGTGTTTTCGGTGATTGGGCTCCTCAGCCCCTTTTCGTCGACGTCGTGTTGAGCCCCTGGCCACCACACACGACGCTCTGCCCCACACCCAGCGGCTACAAAGTACATTGGCTACACAACATGCACAACGGCGACTCCCATACACATCTCAACTTTCTCCCATCGCAACACAGTGCAAAAAAAAAAAAAAAAATTTACACAATAATTGCACAACACAATAGAGGAAAGTGAAAACAAAACCCAAGCAAGTTTAGAATATTGGAGGGAGTTTTCCTCCCGCATAGACTCAATACGGCAAAAGTGAAATTCAAAATATACATAAAGTCACTTTGTGGGTCCTCGTAAATTCAAACACAGAATAGATGAAAGAGAATACCATCGTAATTTCTCTTCCAGATCAAAAGGACAGTCTTTAGTTTTTCGCAGCATGATAGAATCACATATGCAAAAGTATATATAAAATCAAATATTTATTCACTGTATATTTTATTGAGATCATAAAAAATTTATAACTTAAAGCTATGATACCACATGTTAAATATTTTAACATGAACAGTAATGATTAGATTTTTGATTTTCTATTATCTACAATAATAAAACAATGATAATTAAACATGTACCTTTCTCCATCTGTTTGATAAAGAATTTGATATGAATATGAGAGATTTTCTCCGTCGGCCTTTTCATCTCTTACTCTGACCAATTCCTTTTAGGTTATAGAGATTGAGGAGGAAGGAGAGACATTGGGCATTTTCGAGCAAACCGTGGCTATGGGTGCTATTCCAAGCTTTCCCATGGCCGCCCCCGAGGGAGAGGAAACAACGTTGGTGGAAGATGTCCCGTTGGGCATTAGCGCTAAATGAGTGTTGTGCCTTTGTAGAAAGCGAGGATCATAATGTGGTTCCCACTTATCTGGCAGGTGAGGGCAAGGCAACGAATCGAGGTCCATGCTTGAAGTATTCTCTATGGGTCCTACTGACATGGATGATTCCACTCATCCTAGGCCTTCACTAGATATTTCACCCAGAGGAAGTTCCTTACGGGGAGGTGTCGCCAAGTTAGAGGCTCCCTATGGGTTAGAGGATCTTTTTCCCTCCCCAGGGGCTCCCCTTGCCACGGTATCGCTTGGTTGCAAAGATCACCAAGGAATTGAGAACACTTATCGCCCTATTTCATGTTTCGATCAAACTCTAGTTGACATACGTTCCTGTTTTATGGGTTGGGCCTGACATTGTGCTTTCCTTTGCAGGGTTATCTTCCTTGGCTGGATGCGTGGCCTGCGCTAGTTTGTCGTGGAGGAGAAGGTGGAGGCCCCCCAAGCATTTATGGAGGGGTCACTCCAATCTGTGTCACAGACCATGGCGGAGAAGTTGTGCTAGGAAGCTGTTTGGGGAAGTGCTCCATGAGCAGGACACCGAGATTACTGTCGAAAGGCCGAGATAAAAGAGTTAAGGCCTCTGGCCTTTAAACGGTCCATGTTGGCGAAGACAAAGATTTTGTTGGACTTGGATTTAGAGTTTGAGTGGGGTATTGCCCAAGTCGTTTTGATGCTAGAGGAAGAGCTGGCATCCAGCTAACGCTCGTGAAGAAATTGTCACCTGTGCTAGTTTCAACAATGGCATTATAATGCTTCTACAAAATGAAAATTGACTGATTAGAAAAATTTGTACGAAATAAGATTAAAATGAACCTAGATTAATTCACAAATGACCTTTTTTCGATATTTGAAAATGATATATCTACAGTGCTTTTATTATTTAGAGAAACTTAATTTTATATATATATATATATATATATATATATATTGTTGTTGTTAGTGATATTTGATGTTGTATATTAATGGTTTTGGTAATTTATTCATAATGTTTGCAAAAGATTTTGTGAGGATAGGTTGTTAAGAGACTAAGTTATTTTGAAGCTGTCATAAAATTACAGGTTTGATTTACTATTTATTGCATTTATTCAATAGTTATCAATTTATAAAAATATAAAATAAGTATTGTAAAATATTTGTATTTTTACTCGCATTCTTTATTATTATCATTATTAGTGATTTACCATGCTAACCACAAGTATATATGGACTATGTTGCTTCTAACATTCTTGTGCAGGTGGAAGAACTTAAACAAAGGGAGTAAACCTTTTACTTTAGATGCTAAAAATAATAAGATTATATTTTTTTTTGTTGTTGCACAGAAATTATAGCGAGCGAGAAATAGGCCTAAGGCATTTTACTATCATTTTACAAAAGCAACCAATCTCCATGTCGCGCCGTATGGGTGGCCCCTAGCTTCATCCGTCGACAGCGGACTATTGGGGTAGGGAGGGGGGGTAAGTTGGGCCCCTACCCTACCCTTTATTGGCAGGTGACCACATCCAGATGTCGGGCGGCAGATTGGCAGCACCATCGTTCGAGAACCCTGTCTAACATATCATTTTACACAAAAAAGCCTAAAATAATCACACAAAGCAAAGTTACAAATCTTACAAATCTAAATAAAGGCAAAAGAAAAAAAAAATATAAATCAAACTAACCAAACTCACCGATGAGAAAAATCTCACAAATCCAATAAAAAACAAATTAAAACTAACAAAATTACATATCAAACCAAACAAATACAAAAGCAAGTAAGAATCGTACAGATTTGTGTAGAGACCGATGTGTCACGAGTCTTAAATTGATCTGTGGGTAGATCTTTATGGCCCAGGGTCATTATGGGTCGCAACTTTGGGTCATTAAACTCGCAAACCCGTAACTCTCAATCCCATTCATGCATCTCTAACTTACGACCGTGCTCTTGGGTCATAGAGACCCACAACCATGCTGTAATCTTACCGCTGTAGACTGCGCCTTGGAAGTGAGTTGTGACCCACGACAATGAAGAGAATTCAAAAGTCGGCTTAGAGTAGGAAGAGAAGAAGAGGGGAAGACGGAGGAGGATGATGATGATCCACTTATAAAGTCTTTAACTTTTATCATGTCCTTTGTATCTTTATTTAATTTGAAGCGACCTGCAGACATTAGGATAAGGATGAAATTAGCTCAACAGTATTATTTTGTAGTTAAGCGCGCTTAGACAGTCACGATCTCGGTTAGCTGATAAGTTGATAACATTAAAATAACTCAAAATATTCGGACGAGCATCAAAGAATGGTTTGTAACGAAAATTAAAGAGACTCATAAAGTAAAGTGATAGTCTAAATGATGACTATTGGATTCCAGATATTGCTCTCTTCTTTTCGTGGTTTTGAAGTATTTGTCTGCTCTTTGGGTAATATATCTCACCTACCCACTACCATCAATGCAATTTCTTCTCCAAAAAGCAGTAAGAAAGGAGGAAAAGTCATGCCTTGTACATGAAACTTCCAAGAAAATTTTGAGAGAAAATAATGCACCCTTTTTTTTTCTTCTTTTTTTTTTAATAAAAATGATCGATTTGTATCGATCTATAGCCATAACTAAACTTTCAAAAGTATCATCATTTGAATATGTTTGGTCAATGGAAAAAAAAATCGAGATTTTTTGGATCATATATATTTTCTCAATCAATCTGTCGCAAGAATGTGAAAGCATATTCAACTTTTATTGAACGTTGTCAAAATTATATTTGAGTGGACTATGACTGCCATTCCGCTTTTTGACTATTTAATCACAAATCACGCGGCTGGCCATTACACGCTGAAAAGAAAACTACTGTTCTTTTTTGTTTTTCTTTTCTTTCCCGCATTGTTAGCCGTTTGCTGGTTTTTTTTTTTTTTTTTTTTTTCGCGTGAGTTTGTCTTGTTAGACTAAAAACAATTCTAGCATGCAGAATAACAATTATATAATTCATAATATTAAGCTAGTCTTATACAATTTAAATATCTAGTAATCCATATAATTTTATGTTAATTAGAGAATAGTCACAGTATCTTTAATTAAATAAAATTATTATGATTGATTAGGATCACATAAAGAATATTAGACATTAATTGTAATTAATTATACTTAATATAATAAATTTTATTCCACAGGAATTTTTATTATATTTATATTATTAATTAGGATAAAATATTAAGTTATTTATAAATTACCTGCAGGAATTATGAATTAAGTAAATAATTTGATAAAATTCTGTCATAAAGATTAATTGGATCTACTTGAATTAAAAATTTAGGTCACAGGCAATTTTATGTCATTAGATTCAATTTTTAAGCATGATCTACATTGGTAAAACATGAATATTTCTTTAGGCCTCAATTTTAACGTAAGCATGTAATCTATATGCAGTTACACAACCTACAAATTTCTTTGATATTCGTTATGATATCCCTGAACTTAAGGGAGATAATTACAAAGTCGGGAAGGAGAGAGTTCTTCTTCATTTAGGGTGGATGGACATAGATTATGCTATTAGAAAAGACGAACCACCAGCACTCACTGATACCAGCAATGCAGTAGTCATCGCACTTTATGAGCGATGAGAGCGATCTAATCGCCTCAGCATGATGTTCATTAAGACTAGAATTTCTGCTGGTATTCGTGATTCTGTCGATCAGCATGAAAAGGTCCGAGACTTGCTAAAGGCCATTGATGAACAATTTGTCACTTCAGACAAGACATTAGCAAGCACCCTAATCATGAAGTTCTTATCCCTAAGGCTCACCAATGTGAAAGGTGTGCGTGAGCACGTAATGCAAATGAGGGACAATGTGGCTCAATTGAAGAAACTCGAGGTTAAAATGTCGGAGTCCTTCCTGGTGCACTACATCTTGAACTCCCTCCCGCATCAATATGGACCCTTCAAAATCTCATACAACACACATAAGGATAAATGGTCAATTAAGGAACTCATGACCATGTGTGTTCAAGAATAAGGGAGACTGATGATGGAACAGGGTGAAAGTGCAATGCTAGTAATGTATGAAAAGGGCAAATCTCAAGCCAAACTGAAAGGAAAAGGCAAAATACCTCCCCAAGGTGGTATTAAGAAAGATTCCAGGTGTTTCTTCTGTTAAAATAATGGACACATGAAAAAGGAATGCGCCAAATTCTAGAAATAGCTTGCAGACAAAGGTAATTCAACCTCACTTGTTTGTTATGAATCTAATATCGTTAATGTCAATATTAACACATGGTGGATTGATTCTGGATCAACAATCCACATTTCAAATTCCTTGTAGGGTTTGCAAAACCTAAGGAAGCCAGTGGGAAGTGAGCGAAGCATCTTATCAAGAAACAAGATGGGCTCGCATGTGGAAGCTGTAGGAACTTGTTATTTAATTTTATCTAATGGTTTTGTTTCAAAGTTGGAAAAGACCTTTTATGTTTCAAGTTTCTCTAGAAACTTGATTTCAGTTTCAAGACTAGTACCTTTTGAATATTCCTTTAATTTTTCAAATTCATCATTCAGTTTATTTTATAAATCTGATTGTGTTGGGAATGGTATTTTGTTTGATGGTCTTTACTGCATTAATTTACAAAATAATACCACTTATGATTCAATGCATGTTCACACTGGCACTAAAAGATGTGTTGTTAATGAGGATTCCTCTAAATTATGATACTGGAGATTAGGTCATGTCTCTATAGATAGAATTAAAATATTAGTAAATGAATGGGTACTTAATACTCTGAATTTTACTGATTTTGAGACTTGTGTGGACTGCATAAAAAGAAAACAGACCAACAAGTCAAAGAAAGGTGCCAATAGGAGTTCAGACATATTAGAGATCATACATACTGATATATGTAGTCCAGACATGGACTCACATGGTCAGAAATACTTCATCTCTTTTATAGATGATTACTCACGATATATGTATCTCTACATGCTTCATAACAAGAACGAAGCATTAGATGCCTTTAAAATCTTTAAGGCTGAAGTAGAGAAACAATGTGGTAAGCAAATTAAGATCGTGATATCAGATAGAGGTGAAGAATATTATGGTAGATACACAGAGAATGGACAAGCATCTGGGCCATTTGCAAAGTTTCTTCAAGAGCATGGAATTGTTGCCCAATACACCATGCCTGATTCACTGGACCAGAATGATGTAGCAGAAAAAAGAAACCGAACATTATTGGACATGGTGTAGAGTATGCTTAGCAGCTCCAATCTTCTTAAATCATTGTGGGCTGAAACACTCAAGACGACAGTGTATATATTAAACCGAGTTCCAATCAAGACTGTTCCTAAAACGCCATTTGAATTATGGTAAGGTTGGAAACCGAGTTTGCCACATATGCGCGTTTGGAGATGCCCATCTGAGGTGAGAATTTATAATCCACAAGAGAAGAAACTAGACCCAATGACCATTAGTGGGTATTTCATTGGATATGCTGAAAGGTCTAAGGGTTATAGATTTTATTGTCCATCCCACAGTACTAGGATTGTGGAATCAAGAAATGCAAAGTTTCTTGAAAATGACTTGATCAGTGGGAGCGATCACACCAGTAACATAGTTTCTGAGAATGATTATTCAAAATCTCAACCTTCTACCTCAAGTGATAGATTGATTATTGTTTACAACACCCCTCAAGTACAAACTGGTGTTAAACAACCAATCATTGATGTTCCACAAGCTGCTGATGACATTCCAGTAGATCAGGTAGTTCAACAGTTGCCAACAACTTTTGAACAACAAGTTGAACCACATACTTCTTAGGAAGATGATGGTGCAACATTAAGAATATTTGTTAGAGCAAGGAGATCAGCAATTTCTAGTGATTATGTTGTGTATTTGCAAAAATCTGACTATAACATTGGAGCTGAAAATGATCCCGAGTTCTTTTCACAAACCATGAGTTGCAAAGAATCAGAATTATGGTACAATGCCATGAAGGAAGAGATGAATTCTATGAAGAGTAACGAAGTCTAGGATCTTGTTGAATTGCCTAATGGTGTAAAAGCCATTGGATGTAAATGGGTCTTTAAAACTAAAAGAAACTCATTGGGCAACATTGAGACATACAAGGCAAGACTCGTTGTTAAGGGATTCACTCAGAAAGAAGGAATCGATTACACGGAGACTTTCTCTCCCGTATCTAAGAAAGATTAATTGCGTGTTATTTTGACATTAGTAGCCCATTTTGACTTAGAGTTGCAACAAATGGATGTGAAAACAACATTTCTCAATGGAGATCTAGAGGAGGAGGTGTAACGCCCCAAACCTGGGTGGCTTGGAGAATTACTACTTGTCACTCATAAACATGTCTCCCAACACATCCAAAGAAAATTCTCCAAAAATTTCATAAATGCATTTAATCTCAAATCTTCTCAATAATCTCGTTACAAACTCCACACAATCTTTAATGCAATAATAATAATCAAAGGGGTCCATAACCTCCCGGTAGTCATAACAAATCAACTAAATAATTCATAAATCTTACTAAACTCATAAAACCCAAAGACATTAAGACTAAGAACACCAGAAGTCCTTCTTCTACCAACATCTTCTCAGCTTAAACACAAGCAGCATTCTAATCCAGGTCCTCATTTGGACTTACTACATCATCTGAAAAATATTATAATGATAGGGGGTGAGTTATCAACAACTCAGTATGCAGAAATCATATGCTAGCGTGCAAACATGAGCATTTATAAAGTAGAGTATGCAGAACAAAATATTTTCCAGAGTTATCATGCAGAACATAACATATTTTCAAAATGACAGAGCGATGGTTTTAAAACAAGTAAAACCCATGGTACTTTGGCATAACATAAACTGAGTATCATCATCAGATCAAAACAGAGCATCAAACAGAGCAGAGACCATGTTTCACCCCCGTGGTAGGGTTGTGCTAACCCCAGTGGCCAAACCAGGCAGAGACAGAGGTGAAATCTTTCCTTTATTCTTCTCGGAGCCCCGAGTGTGCACACAAGAAAGACCACAATAAAACCACTTTGTTTCCAAAGTGGGTGCACTCAGAGACAGAGAAGTTGGTACCAACCAAAACAGAGCAGAGCATAACAGAGCAGAGCAGAGCAAAGCAGAGACAGAGTCAGATACGAAAACCAGTACACCATGACAAAGGTTTTCAGATGTTATATCAAATAATACAGAGTACCAAAACAGAATCAGACAGTTTACCCACACTGAACACAAAAATCAGAACATCTTTCTAAATAAATGCACAACTTTTCATATTCTCAATATCACTCATTTTTCAGATTTCAGAAACCACATGACAGAATTTAGCTCATGTCTACACAATGCATGCCAGAACATAGTTTTCCTTTATCACACAGATTTCATGAATAATGCAGATGAGTGACCGAGGTTGATCTTTATTTTCACAAGTTCCCAACACAACACAAATTATGCAAGTTTTCATAAAATCAACCTCAGTCTCATTAGCTTGTATAAAACCCAACATAGGAACCCCGCTTACCTGACTCTTGTAGCGTATTATCTAAGCCTCGAAAATGACCTCTATTAGTCTCGTCACCTATTCATAAAACAAGAGAAATATACACCGAGTCTTAAAAGACAAAAGGCATAACCTCATCTAATAATTAAATAAAACCCACAATTTAACACACTAAGTCAACCACATAGTAAATTGGACAGGCCCCATTTCAACCCAAAGTACCATATACTAATCTTTGATATAATCCTAAACACTCACCAAAGTCAGCATCAAACACAAAAATAAAATACCAATCCCACTTCAATGGCCCCTAACTCCAAGCAATTACTTACAACTCAACCAAAACAACCATAATATTGCTCCAAATAATTTAATCCTCCACTCCAACGGTCGTATAAAAACCCGAACAGTACAAAAGCAACACTCACTCAACTCCGACTATCCATTTGGTTTACTGCACATCCAAACCAAATACTTCAAAATAAACGACAAATCACACTCAATTCCGCAGCTATAACTCCCAGCAACCAACACCATTTAACTACAACAACATTACACCATTTCCAAGCTCCTTCCACACCACCTCGCCAACACCCAAAATCACCAACAACAAACCAAGCCCCAACCACAGATTATAAGACGTAGAAAAATTTTCAAAGAATCATAACATCACAAGCCACAAATCACTCGGTTTCCTAACCTCTTCACCGTTTGACAGAGAATCGGTGCCAACACTGCGGTAAGGAGAAGATGCAGCAACACCACCTACAAACATCCCACACGGCAGCACAAAGAAACAGGGGCCGAAGGAAGAAGAAAAACAGAAAAAATTAAATAACTAAATAAACTGCAAAAACACTGAAAGGCGTCGACTAGAGAGGAAAAAGAAGATACCTGAAGATGAAATCGCAGCGCGAGTGGGAGAGAAGAGACGAGCTTGAAGTGAGGGATGCCGACTGCAACAACAGCAGGACGCGAGGGAGAGAGACGTCGACTAAGAGAGGAAAACTGAAAGTGAGGGCAAAATGAAGATGGAGGAAAACTAGGGCATGGGATTTGGAATCACAACACAACTCAACAAAGAGAAAAGAGAGAGATTCGGGAATGTGAGTGGGTTACGGGATGGAGAGGAATGCGGGGCAAAACCAGAGGAAAGAAACCGAAAGGAGAAGGAAAGAATTCAGGGGAGGGAAAAAGAAAAGTTTACCCCTCCAAACGACGTCGTTCGCCCACCGAAAATGAAAGGGCTGGGCCCTCAAGCACGGACCGGCTTCACAACCCACTGGGCCTTACAGGAGGTTTAAATGAAACAGCCTGAAGGATTCCCCTCTAGTGATGGTGAGCAATTGGTTTGCAAGCTCAAGAAATCCATATACGTTTTAAAACAAGCATCCCGCCAATGGTATTTGAAATTCCATAATGTAATTTTTTCATTCGGTTTTGTAGAAAACGTTATGCATCAATGTATATACTAGAAGGTCAGTGGGAGTAAAATTTGTTTCCTTATTTTATATGTGGATGACATTTTGCTAGTAACCAATGATAAGGGTTTACTACATGAGGTGAAACAATTCATCTCTAAAAATTTTGATATGAAGGATATGGGTGAGGTATCTTATGTCATTGGCATTAAGATCTATAGAGACAGATTTAGAGGTATCTTGGGGTCTGTCTCAGGAAACCTATATTAATAAAGTTTTAGAGAGATTCCGGATGAAGGATTGTTCACCAAGTGTAGCTCCTATTGTGAAGGGTGATAGGTTCAATTTGAACCAACGCCCAAAGAACGACCTTAAAAGGGAACAAATGAAAAACATTCCATATGCTTCTGCTGTCGGAAGCCTAATGTATGCTCAGGTCTGTACAAGACCTGACATTGCATTTGCTGTGGGAATGTTGGGATGATATCATAGTGATCCAGGTTTAGACTACTGGAGAGCTACAAAGAAAGTAATGAGGTACATTCAAGGAACCAAAGAATACATGCTTATGTATAGACGAACGGGCAATCTGGAAGTAATTGGCTACTCAAATTTTGACTTTGCTGGTTGTATTGAATCACGCAAATCAACATCAGGATACATATTTTTTATGGCCGGTGGAGCTATATCATGGAGGAGTGCTAAGCAGACTTTGACTGCCACTTCCACTATGGAAGTTGAGTTCGTCTCTTGTTTTGAGGCTACTTTATATGGTGTATGGCTTAAGAGTTTCATTTCTGAGCTTAGAATTATGGATTCGATCTTTAGGCCATTGAGAATGTATTGCGACAATTCAGCTGCTGTTTTTATGGCTAAAAGCAACAAAAGTCAGAGTCGGAGTAAACACATCGACATTAAATATTTAACCATAAGGGAACGTATTAAAGAAAATAAAGTGGTCATTGAGCACGTAAACACTGAACTAATGATCGCTGATCCTTTGACTAAGGGCATGCCACTGTTGAAATTCAAGGATCATGTAGTGAACATGGGACTTGGTTCCATTATGTAATTTTTCATTGTATGAACAATGTTATTTTAATGAAATTTTTAAATATTTTGATGTTTTTTCTCATATTGATGTGCACCTTAATTTAAATTTTGAGAAAAATTCATCTGTGTTGGACCAAGACTAAACATAGGGTTTATTCATTAAGAAATTGTTCCTACATAAATTATAATGTTTAAAGAATAAATACATAGTAATACATAGAAGGTAATACTCGTCATTAGAGGACCTATCGCCATGATTCATTAGAGGACCTGAATTTTCCTTGCTAAAAAAACAGCAAGGAAAAGTCAGGACTCTTACTATCTATGTCGATGATATGATCATTATAGGAGATGATATTGAAGAAATCTCATGGCTCCAAGGGCAGTTGGCTAGTGAATTTGAAATGAAGAATATAGGTGGGCTCAAGTATTTCCTTAGGATAGAGGTTGCTAGATCAAGCCAAGGCAAATTTTTATCCCAAAGAAAATATGTCCTATATTTATTATCTGAAGTTGGACTGTTGGAGTGCAAACTAGTGGATACCCCAATTGTCCAAAATCATAAACTTGGGGTATATCTGAACTGAAAACCAACTGACAAGGGAAGATATCAACGGTTAGTTGACAAACTGATTTATCTCTCTCATACTCGTCCAGATATTGCGTATGCTATGAGTGTAGTGAGTCAATTTATGCATTATCCAAGTGAAGAACACATGGAGGCGATAATTCGGATACTAAAGTACTTGAAGTCTTCTCCAGGAAAAGGGCTCATGTTTTCTAAGAATGATCATGTGGGAGTTGATGGCTATACAGACGCTGATTGGGCTAGGAACATCTCTGATAGGAAGTCGACGTCAGGGTATTTCACATTTGTAGGTGGAAACCTTGTGACACGGAGGAGTAAGGAACAAAAGGTGGTTGCACTCTCTAGTGTAGAGGCAGAATTTTATGGGATGGCCAAGGGGTTGTGTGCACTTCTTTGGCTGAAAAGACTATTAGCTGAGATCGGTTTTGCTTCCAAGTCTGAAATGAACCTCTTCTGTGACAATAAAGCTGCTATAGACATGTCGCACAATCTGGCTCAACATGATCGAACCAAGCACGTAGAGCTTGATCGACACTTCATCAAACATAACCTAGAGACTAATACAATCTGGTTCCCATTTGCCAAATCTGAGGACTAGCTTGCAGATATACTTACCAAAGCCATGTCAAGCAAAGACTTCAACAACTCACTAATCAAGTTGCGCATGAAGGATCTGTATGCATCAACTTGAGGGGGAGTGTTGGTGTGAGTTGTATATTAAAAAGGAAATTGGAGTAATTATAAAAAGTGGGATGGAAAGAAATTTTTTCTTTCACACGTTAGCTTAATTATAGGAGCAAAATTTGTATAGCTTAGAATAGAAAATATATTCTGTGATATGTACTTGTAGAAAGTATTGTAACATAGGAAGTATGGGGAAATATACACTGAGAACTTTTTGGCATCTCGTTCATCTGCAAAGGCTGAATACCATTCGATGGCCACTACAACTTGTGAAATTGTTTGTCTTCTTACCTTACTTTCATACTTTCAAGTTTCTCATTCTAATAGTTCTCATTTGTTTTGTGATAACACAACTACTCTCGATATTGTTGCTAATCTCGTTTTCCATGAACACACAAAATACATTGAGCTTTATTGTCATTTTATACGGGACAAGCTTCAGGCTGGGGTTATTAAGACATTTCATGTAGCTTCTCAACATCAACTTGTTGATATTCTTACTAAAGCTTTGGGCAGTCAACAATTCTCTATTTTGATAATCAAGATGGGAGTTCATTCCATTTACTCTCCATCTTGAGGGGGAGTATCACAATTTATAATTGGTGTATTAAATTTTATTTATTAAGTGTTATTCTTTACTCTGTATTTTATTGGGTCCTTATGTGTAATGTCATCCGTTTTTATTTTTACACTTTGTATTTTTACTTTACTTCTTGTAACTAGTATAAATAGTCTTATAATATTGTTTACCATTTTTATTCATTTCAGAAAGTATTTTTCTTCAACGTGTTCACATTTAATAAGTCATTATTTTTTAATTCCTATTTTAAATTCTCTGTAATTAGTGCCTTATGTTTCCAAGTTGCTATGATGTCTACACCGTTGAAACTGTTCTTCTGCAGCAACAAGTAAAAATCCAGAATATTGTTTTGACTAGTTCAACGCGGTTCCGCCACTACGACTCCAATTAACATGCGTACCCTTCAAAGAAATGACATATTAGCTTTGTTGACTAATTTTTTTATGAAAAAATATATTTATAATCGTGAATTATGTAACTGTCATGTAATTATTTTAAGAA
Source organism: Juglans mandshurica (assembly GCA_022457165.1). NCBI lineage: Eukaryota > Viridiplantae > Streptophyta > Magnoliopsida > Fagales > Juglandaceae > Juglans > Juglans mandshurica. The sequence continues at coordinate 28,830,341 of CM039625.1, read as the reverse complement.
AAATAATAAAATATAGAATTGATCATACAAAAAAAATTAACTTTTTAATAATAAAATTAACTTTTATTAAATAATTATGCGACACTTAAATACTTCATAATTATATATAAAATTATTCTCCTTTTACTATCTTTAAAAATGTGTTTTTCTTGACTAACTAGTTCAGATAAGAGATAAGGAAATTGCTTTATCTCCCAAAAAAGCATCCCGATGGTGGGTCTCAATAAAATTTTTTAATTTCTTTTAATTTTTTTAATTTAATGATTAAGAAAATATTTTTTAACGATATTATAATTTTTTTTAAAAAGATATTAAAGGTAATTAAAACTATATCTGAAAATTAAAAAAATAAAAACAAGAATTGCACTCTTCTCTCGGTAGCTGCCGTGCTGCTCAAGAAATAAATACTTTTCTAGACTATCTTTAGAAATGTATTTTTCTTGACTGTCATGGGGAAAATAAAAAAAATAAAAGGGACTTCTTTTTTTTTGATAAACAAACTTTCATTAGAAAACAATACAAGGAATTCTTATAAAATGATAATGCTTGATGAACAAAAGCAGGAACGTGCTCCCACCAAATATTAATATCAGATACATTCCAAGCATGCCTTGCCAAAGTGTGAGCCACCCCATTTTTCCATCTAGATACATGTGCAACTTGAGCTTGCTGGAATCGAGATAACAACTACCTAGCCTCTGCAATCAAGTTTCCATCTTGTGCATAGGATTCCTCTGTAACTGCACTAGCTTGGAGTTGCTTAACTAAAGACAAACAGTCGGACTCCACCACTAAATTTGGTATTCCCAAAGGCAAGCGTAATTGTAAACCCCTCAAAACTGCAATCAGTTCAATTGTAGCAAGCCCATCTACCTCAGATTCAACTTTAGTAGTTGCCATCACTATCTCACCATGATTATCCCTCAGCACTACACCAACACCAGCATTTCTCTTTCCACTAAAAATTGCACCATCAACATTGACCTTAAAGAAACCAATAGGAAGAGGCTTCCATCTATATGAGTTCCTTATATCAACAGAGGAAACCATTCTAACCTTAGTAAAGGCTTTATGAAGAGATAAAGCATGTCCTGTACTATCCATAGGGTTTAATACAATCCTTTCTATTTGCATTTTATTACGTCTAAACCAAATACCCCAACTTAACACAAACAGCAAAGTGAAATCAAATTCTGTACCAAATTGCAAAACAGACCTAATTGTACCCAAAAAGTTCATAGACATAGAAAAGGTCTTCAAAAAAAGAAGGTACCTCTTCCATAATGATTGGATGGAGGGATAGTGCAATAGAGCATGAGAGACATCTTCGACAGGTTCCATACAAAAGCAACAGCCATCCGCCACCACTACTTTTTTCTTCCTCAGATTAGTAAGTGTTGGGAGTATATCTTTGCATGCCTTCCAAGCAAATATTTTAATTTTTCTAGGTACTTGCATCTGCCACAACCATTTACATAACTTCTTATCTTGCACCATTGTTGAACTTTCACCACACATGTTAGCATTCTGAGACTGGATCAGCTTATAAGCACTCCTAACAGAAAACCTGTCATTAGATTCCACACCCCATATCCACTTATCATTGACTGGCAGTGTTGATAATTTGATCTTGAGTATATTGTCAGCCATAATTGGATTGAAGAGAGCTCGAACAAATTGTCTTTTCCAGGAACTATTTGAGAAATCCACAATAGTATCAACTGTAGCATCCTCATCAACATCCACCTACATATTTCCATGAATCTCAAGTTTTAAAATACTGAAACTTGGGACACAAGGATCCTTCCAAATTCAAATCTGCTCACCTATCCCCACTCTAAACCTGCAATCTTCTTTGAGCCATTTCTTGCCTTCATAAATCCACCTCCATACATATGAAGGGTTTACACCTAGTTTTGACTCAAAAAAAGAAACATTTGGATAATATTTTGCCTTAAAAGTTTTCTGCAGTAAAGCATTTTCACCCTGTAACAGTCTCCATCCTTGTTTATCTAATAGAGACATATTAAAAGCATGCAAATCCTTGAATCTCGTCCCCCCTCTTAATTCAGACACACAGCTTTTGCCAACTCAACCAATGTACTTTTTTCTCATTACTTCATTGACCCCACTAAAATCTAGCCATCATCCCTTCAAGATTATGACATAGGCTCAAAGGAAGCATGAAACAACTCATTGCATAAGTGGGAATAGAAAGGGCAACTGCCTTAATAAGAATTTCTCTCCCTCGTGAGAGTAATTTTTCCTTCCAACTCTGAAACTTAGTCCAAACTCTTTTTTAATACTTTCAAAAGCTTTGGTTTTAGACCTCCCAACAAGATTAGACAACCCCAAGTATTTATCATATTGTTGGTATCTTCTAACCCCCCATAAATCCAACAATTCTCTTTGTTTAGAAGCTTCTACATTCTTTGAAAAAACTATCGTTGTTTTGTCTCTATTAACTTTCTGTCTAGAAGCAATCTCATATTTTTCCAATACAAGTTGCAGGTGCCTCATCAATTTTGCAGAAAATGATGCTATCATCTGCAAAGAGTAAGTGTGTAATCATAGGGGCCCCTCTACACACTCTAACCCCTTTCAAATACTGCTCACATTCAACCTCTTTCAAAAGTGAAATTAATCCTTTAGTACATAGAAGAAAAAGGTAAAGGGATAGTGGATCCCCTTGCCTAAGTCCCCTACTAGAAATTATAGGACCATGTGTAACACCATTGATCAAGACAGAAAATGATATAGTTTTAACACAAGTCATAATTAGGTCCACAAAAGCATCAGCAAAGCCCATTTTCTTCATAATTTTCTCCAAGAAAACCCACTCCACTCTATCGTATGCCTTGCTCATATATAACTTCAGAGACATATACCCCTTCTTCCCATACCTTTTAGTCCTCAAATAATTAACCAACTCATAGGCTAACAATACAATATCAGTAATCAATCGACCCCTCACAAATGCACACGGATATTCTGATATAACAGAAGCCAGGAAAACTTTTAATCTGTTCACAATGACTTTTGACACTAACTTATAAATTACATTGTATAAACTTATAGGTCGGAAGTCAGAAACTTGCTCACAAGTCTTTTTCTTAGGAATCAAACTAATGAAAGTATGATTACTATCTTGGGGCTGCATACCAATATTTAGTGAATCCAAAACTGCAGTAGTAACAAAATCCCCCACAATATAACAAAATCCTCTGCCACATAAGGTCTAGTAAGCTGTGTATTCATTTCAACAGTGACTCTTTGATCAACACATCTCAAAACTTCATCTTGACCACCCTGCAAAGAAGAAGCAAATAAAGTTTTGAAAAAATTAGTCACAAGAGAATCCCTCTCCTCCCCATCAAGCCAAACTCCTCTCTCATCTTTTAAACTTCTACTCATGTTCCTTTTCCTCCTTTGACATGCTTGTGAGTGAAAGAACCATGTATTTCGGTCTCCATCTTTTAGCCCTTGAACCTGAGACCTTTGTTTCCACATCACCTCCTCCCTTTCTAGCCAAACATGAAAATCCTTTCTTGCGTCATTGATTCTTTCTAAAACAGAACATATAGTCTCCATTTGTTGCAATTCCTCCAATCTCCTTCTTGCCTCGGTCAGTTTTTCATGCACATATCCAAAAGAAGACCTATTCCAAACTGCATGTTTCTTCCCACATCCTTTAATCAACTTTGAGACATCCTCCATCTTGTTTCTAATTCGAACACTGCCCCATTCCTTCTCAATAATCTGTGCACATTTCTCCTCTCCAACCCACATTGCCTCAAACCGAAACTTTTTTGGTTGTTTTCCCCTAATTAAAGGCAACTCAGTCTCAAAGAAAATTGGAAGGTGATCTGAATGCGCAATAACACCATGCCTAACCCTTGCTTGAGGAAAGACTTGCCACAACTATTGGTTTCCCAAAAACCTATCTAGTCTCTCACTAATTCTCTGCCTACCACTTCTTCCTTTACACAATGAGAACCTTGGTCCTTGAAAACCCAAATCCTGCAATGCACAATCTTCCATCACAGTCCTAAAGTTCTCAATTTGACCATAGGGTCGAGGCCTCCCCCCCCCCCCCCCCCCCCCCCGGGCGCCTCTCTCTCTCTCTCTCTCATGTAAATATAACACTTCATTGAAATCCCCCCTAGCCATGGGCAAGTAGCAGATGAACTCAATATCCTCATAAGGCTCCAAGTTAGATATCTACTACTGGCATTGGGGTGCCCATAAACACCCGTAAAATGCCACTTAGCCAAATCAGTTTCTTGAATACAAGCATCAATATGGCATCTAGAGAATGATTTAATCATGACATAAATGTCCCATTTCCACAACAAAGATAACCCTCCACTACGCCCCACACAATCAACAGAGAAACAATTGACAAAGCCAAATTTATACTTACAATTGGCCATTGCTTGTGCTCGCATCTTAGTCTCCTGAAGGAACACAAGATCAGGATCTCCTCTCTTGATTAGATCACGAAGTGCTTGAATTCCCTATGGGCTCCCAAGCCCACGGGAATTCCAACATAATATTTTCATGGCTGTCGGCAGGGCTGGGAACTAGCCTCTATTGATACTTTAATTGGAACCTCATGAAAGTCACCCTCAACAGCATCCTGAAAGTGAATCCTACCCTTTTTCGCACACATCTTTGTATCACCATTTTCGCTCCTTTGTTTCACACAGCTCTGGGAATGAGAGGAAGATGACATAATTGCCTTCATAACAGCCCCTTTCTTTTTCCATCGTTTACAGTTTGGTTTCGCATTCTGAATTAAGGGTTGACCCATTGAAAAATCCACACTTGCATAGCCCAGATTGCTACTCGAGTATCCACCTTCCAACGTAACTTTAAGAGCCATAGCTTCATGGGCCATAGAATCCTTAAGCAATCCCATGTCCTGCGCAAACTTCTGGCCCAGTTGAGAAAATGAGCCCTGCCTTCCCAAAACAGCACCTTGCACATCGTCTCCCACAACAATCATCCAGTCCTCATCATTCCGTTTCCCTGATTCTTGCAATACATCTACCATGACTTTTGGTTTGGAAGTTACAGTAACGGTTTCCCCTAATACACAACCATCCTTTTACTTCGCAGCCTCCATCTGTAACAATTCAGCAGTTACAATTGCAGTTGCCCCAGTTACATAGCCCTCCATAAATTCCTCTATAATTGCTTCAATCTCAGTCTACCCATCACTAGTTCAATGATGAGTGATGTTAGCAAATGGGCAGTAGTAGTTGGCTCCAATAAGTAGTACTAGGAACGAAAGAAAGATTAAAGAAATAGATCAGAATATTAGAGAGAGAGAGAAAGTCAATTAACTAGCATGCAAGCTATGTCCTCCTCGCTTCAAATTGTTCTTCTGCAACAAGAAGCTGTAAAACTCTTGCTTGGGGCTTGTAATTTCAACAGCAATATTTGTAGTAGCAGCAGTTGAACCCAATTCCAACTGCGTCAGAACATGTAGATCGCTTGACATCCCCTACCCATTTGGAACATCCGAAGGTTGCTACCTTGACTCATCTTTTCTCATTACTTGTAACTCCTCCAACTCCGGGATGAGTACTCCAACACCATTTTTTCACCTTAGTAACGTCATAGAGGAACTTAGCATATCATTGGATGGTGAACCTCATGTCTCAGTTGTTGTAGCCCTTGATTTCCCATAGGAATAGGACTATAATGCCAACAATAGCAATACTTATCTCAGCCTGCGAGAGTTCCCCATCTCTTATATAAAGAACGTGTTCACCGCCGTCGATTGCGACATTGTGGCGCTCATTGGAAGTTGAGCCTCAGTCAAGAATTATACGACAGGATGTGTGTCACTCTATGTCAACATCAACGGTATGGTTAACGGGTCTTGCTCTGGCGTAGGATGTTGCCAGACTCCTATCCCAGTTGGAATAAAATATTTTACTATGTCGGTTGGCAGCCTTAAAAAACACTCCACAGTGAGCGAATTCAATCCATGTGGTTTCGTCTTTGTGGTGGAAAAAAAAGAATACAACTTTTCCACCTTAGATCTTCAGAATATGCAGAATAAAGTTGCTTTTCCCTTGGTACTAGATTGGCCAATTGGGAACCAGACATGCGAAGATGCTAAGAAGAATACTACAGTATACGCTTGTAAGGTAGCGAATAGTGAATGTTACAATTCCACAAACGGTCCTAGGTATCTCTGCAACTGCTCGTCAGGCTATCACAAAAACCCATATCTCTTTAATGGTTGCCAAGGTAATTAATGCTCTATATATGCATTAATTTGATAATTTCATAGATCTCCTTTAGGCTGCGTTTTGTGAAGTTTCGTCAAATCCATATTTCGATAATAGTTGCTTACAAATATATGTCGCAAACACTACAAGGTTCAACACTTTTACCAGCAATTATGTATCGCTGGCTATGCCCACAAAATCGCTGGCATAGATCTACCCCAGCGATTTTTAAGTCGCTGGAAGATCGCCGGTATTAACGCCCCACTTTAGATCTAGTCCAACGGAACCCAAAACTCGCCGCCATATATTTCTTTCCAGGCGAATTTTTATTCGCTGCCTATCACAGCTTAATCGCCGCAAATTCAATATAGGATTCAGTTGTTAAACGCTGGGATAGATTAATGGCAGCGATTAATTTTTGACGCTAAAAGTTAAAATATCGCTGCCAAATATATTTGCCAGCGACTCATAAAACTCGCCGTAATATAAAAATCGCCGTATGGAGGCTCATATGGCAGCGATTAATTATCGCCGGGCTATATTAATACCCGCGATTTTTATATCGCCGCAATTGGAGTTCTACTATTAAACCGCATTTAAATGCATATTTTATAATAAATTTAAAAATATTTTTAAAATATTCTTTCATAATTATTAAAATCAAGATTTCATAATATATCAAAGAAAATGAATATTCTTATAATATACTTGAAAATATTTTTGTAATATAATCTCTTTTTTTTATATATTTAGAATCTTTTTTTTTTGTTTAGCTTCTTTTTTTTTTTTTTTTTTTTGTATAAGACATTATATGACATTGTATATAGAAAAATATTGCAATGAGGATATCGCAAAATTATTGATAGTTAGAAGATTAAAAAATTATTTAGATGATATAGAAAAAATAGATAAACTATATTTTTAAAGTCAGTAGATAAAATAAAGAAAATGAATTTTAATGATGTACATACCTTAAAAAAAAAAAAAATTATTGAGAGGCCGGCTTTTAGTTAGTTTTCGCTGCTAAATTACATCATATTGAAGATTTTTTATTGCTACGATGGATGTGAGTTTTGACATGGGCTGTATTCATGGTGTTTTCAGATATTGATGAGTGTGAAACTCTAAATCATGAGTGCATTGATAATGCATCCGTCAACCATGTGGGGTTTTACAGCTGTTCTTGCCCCATTGGGTACCAAGGAGATGGGTGGAAAAATGGAAGTAGTTGCACTCCCGTTATTCCTAAACCGAGCAATTCTAAGAATATCATTATTGCACTTTGTAAGTATATCACTACAAGAAATAAGGCATTTTGTGGCGATTTTATGTCCGTTGGAAATAAAATCGCCGCATAAAGCTTTTCAATTTTTTTACATAAAATTTTGAAACTGGTCTTTTGTGGCGATTTTTTTACTTTTCGCGACAGATATATTTGCCACAAATACTAAATTGGTCTTTTGTAGCAATTTTTCATTTTTTGCGACGAAAACATTTGCCGGCATATTAAAAAAACTTGTTTCGACGGTTTGTTAATCGCTACAATTGCAAAAGTGACATTTTGCAGCGATTTTTTAACTTTAAAAATCGTCGAAAATAAGAATCAGACCTTTTGCAATGATTTTAAAATCGTTACAAAAAAATTAGACCTTATTTCCGGCAAATTTCAAGTCGTCGCTTGATGTCCAGCGCATAGTGGGAAATCACGTGGGAGATTAATGTATAATTTGTTTTTGCGGCAAATTTTGTTGTGGAAAATTTAACCGCCGCAAAAAATTATTCCCGACGATTTTTTAACACGCTGCAAATAATATGAAGATATTTGCGGCGATATTTTGTGTATTCGCGACGATATAAAACGCTGCAAATACTTTTTCTCAGCAATAAAGAGCTGAAATTTGAATGTTATTTGTGGCGTAATTTACAATATTAAGAACGAAAAAAATCGCTGCAAATAAACATTTTTCGCAACAATTTTTGGGTTTCGCTGGTTTAACTTTTAAGTAAGTCAACAATTGCGACGAATGTCCGGCGTAGCATAAATCGCTGCGAAAGGTTATTTGCAGCGATTTGGAGGGTTATTTGCGACGATTTTTTACAGCGAAAAAGACCATTTTTCTTGTAGGGTATATAAATGATTTTTACAATCTTAAATTGCGTAAACTCCGCATACTCCATTTAAAAAACTGTACGTTACATTATTTGTATTTATATATTATGCATGTTATCAATAATTAATTTGTTAGAATTTTTAACTTCATAAAGACTTCCTAATTATCGATGCAGAACAAAGTATAAAAATTAGTTATAACGTCTCTATTTAGAAAGTGAAAGCTATAGATGCCAATTGGTGTCATTCTAGTATCTGGAAGAAAGATTAAAGGCAATTGAAAATAATTAATCATTTTGGCTTTAACATCAACCACATTTGAAAATACTTTCTAGCTCAAATATTCATTAAAGCATCGTCCTAAATATTGGTTCAAAATGATTGTAAATTGTAAATCAGATAATACTAGTATTTTTTTTTTCTTATACAAGGAGGGTGGGCCGGGGGGTTTTGAACCCAAGTTTTTCATTTGGAGAAATGGGTCATATGCCATCGGACAATCAGGCTCTTGGCAGATAATACTGGTATTAGGTAAACATGATGAGAAATGTTTTAGCTACAAGATGATTTCGTAAAATTGTAAACTCACAAACTTACATGTCTTAATGTAAAATTATTTTTATTGTAAAATAGATCTATCGTTTCGCATGATGCCACGTTAGTTTGTATGGGTTTACTTATGTGAAATAACTTTGTATTTGTGGCACTTTTCAAACATGAAAAATGAAACATTGGATTTTAGTCACAAATTTACTTAAGAAATTATTTTGTGCAGGTATCAGCATAAGTCTCCTAGTCTTGCTCTTGGGAGGTTCTTCGGTACTTTTGGGATTGAAAAGAAGGAAGCTCATGAAACTCCAAGAAAAGTACTTCCAACAAAATAGTGGCTTAATGTTACAAGAACATATTTTGAATCAGGGAATGTCTATGGAGACAACAAAAATATTTAGTAATGATGAGCTTAAAAAGGCCACCAACAATTATGATGCGAGTAGAGTCCTTGGAAAAGGCAGTTATGGAACTATTTACAAAGGTATATTACCCAATAACAAAGAGGTTGCCATCAAAAAGTCCAAAATTTGTGATAAGAGCCAAATCGAGCAATTCATAAATGAGATAATTTTGCTTACCCAAATTAATCATAGAAATGTGGTTAAGCTATCAGGTTGTTGTCTTGAAACAGAAGTTCCCTTACTCGTATATGAATTCACCACAAATGGGACTCTTTCTGACCATATTCATGATATAAGTCGGGCTTATTCTTTTTCATGGGAAAAATGTTTGAAGATAGCAACAGAAACAACAAGAGCCCATGCATATCTACATTCTGAAACTTCTATGCCAATTATACATAGAGATGTGAAAAGCACAAATATATTATTAGATGATAACCACACAGCAAAAGTGGCTGACTTTGGAGCTTCAAGGTTGATAGCTCTTGATCAAACGAAAATAACTACCTTGGTGTAAGGAACTCTTGGGTACTTAGACCCTGAATACTTCCAAGCTGGCCAGTTATAAAAAAAAAAAAAGATGTGTACAGTTTCGGTGTTGTGTTGGCAGAGCTGTTGACAGGTGAACATACAATTTTTTCCTATAGGCCTGACGGTTATAAAAACCTAGAGATATTTTTTGTTTCTGTAGTTAAAGGGGATCTTCTGCTTCACATTCTTGAGGATCACATTTTCAAAGAGGGTAATATTGAGGCATTAAAGGAAGTTGCTAATCTTGCAAGAGGGTGCTTAAGGTTAAGAGGGGAGGATAGACCCACTATAATGGAAGTGGCAATGGAGCTTGAAGGATTGAGAATTATGGAAAAGCATCCATGGGGAAAGGATAATCAAACCACAGAAGAAATAGAATACGTGCTCTGTACACCTGCAGTCCCTTTCAACATTGATATTGGAGTTGGTTCTTCTGTAAATGCAGTTAGTGGATCTGATAGCATGATAAACCAACTCTTGAAACCCCTAGATGATGACCGATGATGAGTTAAGTCCACAATAATTGATTTATATAAATCAATGAGATCCATTCATGAACTTCTATATTCCTATTAATGTTGTGTAATAATGTTGTAAATTACCTTATAAGATTATTCAGTACGTTTTTCTGGTTCTCCCTCTTTTACTAAATTTCTGTAGTTGGATTTAATTGCAACAATTTTATGTTCCTCCTGATGAACAAATAAGTTTGATCCCATCCTACTGCAAAGAGCCTACGTTTCCTCGATAATTCTCCATTCTTGACAATTTAGGAATGTTAATGTAATAAAAGTTGTACAACTTGTACTGTCTTGCACAACGTACTGAGGGTTCCATGCTAAGTACTCTTTGCTTCCAAGGTACATTACATTAGCAATTAGCATCAATTAATTAAGATAATTTGGCACTAATCCTGGCCTTAGCCATCAAGAAAGTTAGGGGAAAAAAGTTGAAAATTGATTAGAAAACTAAAACTATACAACACATGAATAAAAAAATGGGATATCTAGAGTTCAAGTGGCCAACCCTTGCCAAGAGGGTCTTCACTCCCTCGCGGGCTGGCTCTTGTCTTCCTAATTATGTGGAGTTCGCCTTAACATGGTTTTTTTTTTGGCAAAGAGTGCATCTTTGATCCGAATATAGTGTAAAGTCGATTTTAAACATGTAATTGGAACCAGATATCTTACGTCTCATTTGGTTTCACAAACCTTTCGAATCATCTCATCTCATCCCATCTCATCTCATCTTATCTTATCTCAACATCAAAACACCATTCTAACACAAACATTTTTCATTTTCAAATTTATAACTTTCTCATTTAATCATTACTCATCATTACAATTTTGTCAAACTTCTAAACAAAACACAAAAAATAATTCAACTTTTTCAAATCTCAAAACAAAAATAATAATAAAAAATTCTATTCCAACCCTCTTTCAACGTTATAATTTCTCATTTTCCAGAACTCTATAAAACATCCTAACTCAAATGATTTTACTACTATTCACAAATTATCTCATTATTATTCATAGATTTCTCATTTCATATGAGTAACCAAACAAGGCGTTAGTCTCTCATTTTATTCAAATAAATTGATATGTATAGAATTATTGCCTATATTCGAAAAAGAAAATACCAGATTTCCATTGCTCGCCTCTCTTTTCTTCGATATCAGTTGGAGTTTCTTCGACAAGTTATTGAACCCATAATAGATCTATGCCCTCTCCATTGCTTGATCAAGTACTAAAGATGACTTGCATGTAGAACTTTCCTAGTTGTTCATATGGAATAAATTAGGTCTAATCTAGCTTCCCATTTGTGGATCAAATCCCCATTTCAACCAAGAATTTACAAAGGACGTGACAATGAAAGCAAATTCAGAGACAAGTTCCCATTTGTAAAATTGTCTTTGGTTCTCAATCTTGCTCTTCTTGCAAAGCAGGGTTGGAGGTTGCTGCAGAATGACAGTTTAGTACTTCATAAACTTCTTAAGGCTAGGTATTTCTCCAAGTCTAATTTTATGGAAGCTAGTTTAGGCAATTGTCCATCATATACTTGGAGGGGTATTTGGGAGGCTAAGATATGGTTGAGGGAAGGGTATAGATGGAGCATTAGGGACGGAAAATCTGCATATTTTTGGACTAAGCAGTGGGTTCTAGGACATAAATCTTTGGATCGGGAACATAGTTTGCAAGTACAAAACGGAGAGGATTTTGTGGCTTCCATTATAAATGAGGAAACAAGGTGGTGGAATCTTGAAAAGATTAGATCTCTCTTCAATCCAAGGATAGTTGTAGATATTATGAAAGTGATGATTTTTCTGGTAAACACAGCAGCAAAGTGGATATGGAGTCATGAAAGAAGTGGGCAGTTTTAAGTTAAAAGTTGTTACAAATTCATTTTTTCTCAGAAGAGGCCTTGCCTAGTAGAATCTTCTTCTATGGTTAGGCAATAGATGTTATGGATGGCTTTGTGGAAGATGCAAGTTCCTAATAAAATAAAAGTTTTTGCCCGGCATGCTTGCAAAAATGGTCTTCCTTCCAAGGAAAATTTGTTAAAGTAGCAGGTGATTGCAGATGCTCATTGCAGCTTTTGTTTGCATCTAGTAGAAGATCTTCATCATGTTATTTTCAGTTGCAGTCAGATTCGAGTTTTATGGCAATAGTTTCTCCCTTCTTTGGCTTCTAATACTTGTCTTATGGTCTTTAATCTTGCTATGCAGCTTGTTGAGGGAAAGGATTCTGACAGCTTGGGTTTATTTTTCTGTCGGGCATGGGGCTTTTGGTATAGAATAAATGAAAAGGAATTTGACAAGATCAGGTAGAGTCCTGGACATGTGACAAATCATGCGTTGGGCCTTGTGCACAGTTATAAAGAACTGAAAGTTAAACCTGATGTACAACTTAAACATCATCTCAGTTGGAAACCACCTCTAGTGGATGTGCTTAAGTTGAACACAGATAGGGCTATGTTTGCTGATCTTCATCAGGCAAGAGTAGGAGTCATTCTTAGAGATGTCTCAGGTAAGGTGGTTATGGTTTCAAGTAAAATTGAACATGAAGTCGAGGATCCAGAGGCTACTGAACTATGGGCAGTATTTTGTGGTCTCCAATTGTGTTTCACTATGGGAATATCGAATCTTCTTGTTGAAAGTGATTGTTTGTTGTTAGTGCAATCTCTGCAACAAAACAATATGGTCGACTCAATTCTTGGTGCGTAGTTTAAAGAAGTTCAGAGACTTAAGGGTTGTTTTGGCACTTGTTCTTTCACTCATGTGCACAAGGAGGGGAATATGATACTGCATCAGCTTGGTCGCAATTTATTATTAGTATAGAGAATATGGAGGGTTAATAGTATAGAAATGTGGTGAGATTGTATTCCAGACTTTCTTTCTCAAGCCATATGATTTGATAAATGTCTGTAATTATTCTCTCTAATAATGGTTTTTTTATCAAAAAAAAAAAAGGACAAAAACAAAGAGTAAAGAAAGTGCTTTCCTTCAATGGTGCAGACACTCTAAATTCACAGATATTTTTGCTTTTTGGATACTGCATTGCATTGCTGGTGCAACATGTAGACTATTAAGGGCTATTAAGGGCTGGTTTGGTTACACAAAACTAAACTATCTCATCTTATCTCATCATTATAATTTTTTCAAATTCTCATACAAAATATAAAATAAATAATTCAATTTTTTCAAATACTAAAATAAAAATAATAAAAAAATTATATTATAACAATATTTTATACAACTTTTAATAAAATATCTCATCTCATTTGATCTCATTTCATCTAAACTATATAACCAAATGACATTTTATTCATTAAAAATAGTGGTCGCAAAAAATCTTTGATTTTGTTAATTTCCATGCTAAAATCCAAAATTGAAAATGTATTTGGCTTTCTTTTTCATTTGGCACAAAAGTCGAGATAATAATTTATACTGGAAAAGAGCTGACAGGCACACGTGTGACTGTCAAATAAAGTCTTCGTCAACATCATGCTTGTCCGGTGTAGCCCATTAATTTCTCTACCCCAATTCATACGGGTTTACTTTTATTTTTTTATATTTTTATATTTTTTTTTATCTTTATAAACTCCCCATGTCGTTTTAAAATTCAGCAATAAAATATTACTGACTGTAGAAGCTGAAAATATTATTTCTCTAAATCTCAACTTTTTCCATGCCACCGATATATAATTAAGTTGCCTCCATCCCAAACGATCAACTTTTTTTACTCAAATGAAATTTCATTTAGATGATAAAATCTCTCAATTACTAGTTTTAATATAGATCATCGCTCTTAAGAGCATTCCCTTCCCATTTATTCCAAAAAAGTTTCTATAATTTTACTAAAAGGTATATTCTCTAAAATATTTTTCTTAAATTTTACTCATATTTCAAAAATTTCATACATCGCATTCCCTATTCTAATAAAATAATATTTTTCTATTATTTATTTATTACTTATTTCTCTTACTTCCATTTACAAACTTAACTATATATTTTTTCTTATATATTGAACTATTACTCTAGTGAATATTTTAAACAAGAATTTAAATTATTTTTTTGTGGATATGATAATATTTTTAAAATTATTTTTTTTATATTTTCGTTTTTAATTAAATTATTTTTAAAATTCTTATTTAAAACTATGACAAATATAAGTATGAGAGAAAATGTAAATGATTGGAAGAAAAATTTATTTTATATATTAGAGTAAAATATTGATAAAAAATGGTTTAAGAGATAAATAGTGATTCTTACATTTGAGGAACCATTGTTCATCCCTTAAACATTTTCTCTAAAATAGGGATTCGGATGTAACGGTATTTTGATAAAAAGAATAAAAAAATGTAAAATAAACATCAAATTATAGGGAATCTGTTGCTTCGGGGAACCGGATGTGAGTGCTTTAAGTGGTTTTTCTTGTATTTTCATTTTAGATTTCATATTATGAAGCCTAATACGGTAAAATAATAGTCTTTGGAATTTATATTAATAAGTTTATTATTTCTCCTAAACTTAGTTTATTTTCAAATTGGTGGGGCCACATCTTTAGAATATATAATACATAGAAATTATAAAAAATTTAGGGAATGTAGGAAAAAAAATTAGAAAGAGACATTTCTATGCATATTAAAATTTTAAAAAATTTTGAAGAGCAAAAATGGGAGGCCATGGCTCCTCCCCCTAATTAACAATCAACGTACGTGGTTTCGCCATTGCCACCCAAATACCTTTCAAAGAAATGAGATATTAATTTTCTTGACTAGTTCAGACTAGAAATAATTAATTTTCTTGACTATATTTAAAAACGTATTTTTCTTTACTTAAAAACAAATAAATAAATAAATAAAAGGGACTTGTTGATGGTGAAAGGAATATATTTTCTTGACTAGCTCAAAAAAAGAAAAAAAATTCTTGACTAGTTCATTGGTGAGTACTAATAGTTCCCTACTATAAACAGAAGGCCATCTTCTTCTAAGTTAACTACTACGAACGAACGAAGAAAGAATATTTAGAGATACAGAAAAAGGCAATTAACTATGCCTTCCTTGCTTGAAACTGTTCTTCTACAACAACAAACTGTAAAGCTCCTGCTTGGGGTACTTGTAATTTCAGCAGTAATAATAGCAGCTGAAGTACCCAATTCTAGCTGCAACAGAACATGTGGATCGCTTGAAATCCCCTACCCATTTGGAACATCCGAAGGATGTTATCTTGACTCATCTTTTCTTATTACTTGTAACTTCTCCTCCTACAACTCCGAGACGAGTACTCCAACACCATTTCTGCGCTTAGGCAACATAATGGTACTCAACATATCATTGGATGGTGAACTGCGAGTCTCAGCTTCTGTAGCCAGTGATTGTTATAATTTCAGCAATAGATATACCTCTCTCAGCCTCCGAGAGTTTCCCATATCATATACAAAGAATGTGTTCACCGCCGTCGGTTGCGACACTCTGGGGCTCATTGGAAGTTTTGCCTCAAACAAGAATTATACAACAGGATGTGTGTCAGTCTGTGACAGCATCGACGGTATGGTTAACGGGTCTTGCTCTGGCATAGGATGTTGCCAGACTCCTATCCCAGTTGGAATAAAAGATTTTATTGTGTCGGTTAAGCACTCCAATGTGAGTGAATTCAGTCCATGTGGTTTCGCATTTGTGGTGGAAGAAAAAATATACAACTTTTCCACCTTAGATCTTCAAAATATGCAGGATAAAAAAGTTGTTCCCTTGGTGTTAGATTGGGCAGTTGGGAACCAGACATGCGAAGATGCTAAGAAGAATGCTACCGGATATGCATGTAAGGCAGCAAATAGTGAATGTTACAATTCTACAAATGGTCTTGGGTATCGCTGCAACTGCTCCTCAGGCTATCGGGGAAACCCATATCTCTCTGGTGGTTGCCAAGGTACATAATACATGTTCTATATGTGCATTAAGCATTGGTATTATACTCATAAAATAAGTGTCATCTTTAAAATTTGATGAGTTTGTGTTTAAAATCACTGTATTCGATTCAACATACACTAAAATCATCAATTTTGAGTTACAGTACATTTAAGTTCATCTCCAAATTTGAAGACTAATTGTTCACACTTTATAATCATTATTTTATTTACTTAAATTATTGTTTCCCAATTTTGAGCCACAATATATTTAAATTGGGAAACAATAATTTAAGTATCAAATTAAATTATTAATTAACATATAGTTAGTGTAATTGTAAAATATGAAAAAAATAAATTAAAAATATTATTATTAAAAAAATAATATTATATTATCATTTTTACTAATCTAATGGTTAATCCAGTGTGGGGTTATGGCAAGGAGTTTTTTATTTATGGAAAATATGTACTTTTCATCAAATTTTAGAGATAAATTTAATGAAACCAATATTAATGCTTTAAGTATGTATTCCGTCAACGAAATCTATATTATCAGAATATTATTTATAGATATCGAAAATAAATATTCTCAATAGTATTTTAAGAATATTCTTTGACAATTATTAAAAATAAATATTCCGTAATATATCTTGGTCAATTTGTTTTCGCTGCTTAATGACATCATATTGAAGATTCTTTTATTGCTACGATGGATGTGAGTTTTGACATGGGTGGTGTTTCAGATATTGATGAGTGTGAAACTCTAAATCATGGGTGCGCTGTTAATGCATGCGTCAACCATGTGGGGTCTTACAGTTGTTCTTGCCCCAAGGGGTACGCAGGAGATGGGAGGAGAGATGGAAATGGTTGCAGTCCTAAACGACGCAATTATAGGAATATCATTATTGTTCTGTGTAAGTTTATATGCACATATTCATGTATATGAAAAATACTATTTATACTTGCAATTTTTACCCACATAATAACACGTACTCACATATCACTTATTGAATATCCATTATAGATTTTGAAATTTGAATTTAAGAAAAGTGATTAAATGAATCTTGTACGTAAAATTGTAAATATACATATAATACTACTCATTGCGTATAATATATAATCATGTCATGACAAACCAATACTTTCTGGTTCAAATATTATTGATTGAGTCGTCCTAATATTGGTTCTTAGCTTGGTTGAATTAAACATGAATAATCAAACATTGGATTTTGGTCATGACAGTTGATCTATTTGATAATTCATTTTCATTGTGCAGCTATCAGCATAGGTCTCTTAGTCTTGCTCTTGGGAGGTTGTTCAGTACTTTTGGGATTGAAAAGAAGGAAGCACTTGAAACTCGAAGGACAGTACTTCCAACAAAATGGTGGCTTTGTGGACATGACAGCACGATAAACCAACTCTTGAAACCCCTTAGATGATGGCCAGTAATAAGTACTTAAAATTTCGCTTGTTTTCGTAGATGAAATAAGATGAAATGAAATGAATTGAGATAAAAATTAAAAATTAAATAAAATATTGTTAAAATATATTTTTTTAATATTATTTTTGTTTAAAGTTGAATTACTTATTTTTGTTAAAATAAATTGAGATGTACAGAATTATTGCCCATATTTAAAAACAAAAAAAAAATCGGAAATTGCATATATATCTCGCCTCGCTTTTCTTTTATATCGGTTGGAGAATGTTTGGCAAGTTATTGAACCCATGAGAGATCTACGTCGAACTCTCCATCGGTTCCAACCTCAACTTTTGATGACTACTTTCTGGAACAAAGGTCTAATATTCCCATGCATTTGAGCATCATCGAGTCCGCTTAAAAAATTATGGACAATAAATAATATCTTAATTTTTTATAAGAGACTGACCATCTTATAAACTAATTTGTCAAAAATTAGAAAGGAAGACATACAACAAAATCAACTACTTCCAACCAAGCAAGAAATTACTATATTAACATTACGAACGTACAATTGTCGCATCATCGAAGGAAACTTCAAAACATGCAAATATATATATATATATATATATATATAGGACAACCTTTTATGCAATACCATTGATATCAATGCTGAAAACAGCCAGTAAGTTAAAGACGACCATGTTCATCAAAATGTTTTTTAAAGAATTTTAGAAAAAATTTCAGCTTCAATCCAAACATAATTATTCTAGAAAAATATTATTTTAACTTTTTAACTTTTCCTCCAATCATTTGCTTAGATTTCAATGAAATGTAAAATAAATATAAAGATAAAAATACTTTTTATATAAATCAAAACAAAACTACTTTTAAAAACTTATATTCAATTAAGTTATTAATTTTATTAATCCACTTTTACCAACTTCAATTCAAAACATATTTAAAAAAAATTATTTATATTTTTATTCTACTTTCACAAAAGGTAATAAACAATCCAACACAAAAAAAAAATAAAAAATTCTAAGAATTCTCAAAATTTCTCTAAACCAAACATACTGGTCAGTTTGGGAATAAAATTGTTCTCATGTAATTTCAGGTATTTTTAAATTTTTTTTAAATATTACTTAAACATAAAATACTTTTCAATTTTAAATCTTTAAATTTTTCCTCTAATCATTACCTAATTATTACAACTTTCCTAAACTTCCAAACAAAACACAAAAATTAATACAACTTTTTCAAATTTAAAAAAATAATAATATTAAAAAATAGTACTTCAAAATTTTTTTAACTATATAATATATTTATTCAAATTTTTTCTTTTTCATTTCCCAAAACCTAATAAAATATCTTAACTCAAACTACTTCACTAACATTCACAAACTACTTCACTATTATTCTCATATATTCTGAGATATTCTTAGTATCCAAACGAGACATGTTCTCTCCAAAGAGGAATTGGCCTAGTAATAGTCTCCTCTATGTTTCCTCTCCTGAGAGAATAGAGGAGGTGTGTGAGTGTCTTGCGTGTCTCCAACCAGAGTATCGAGGGTTTTGTGTCACTGCTTAAGTAAGGATATCAGGAGGAAGACATGTATGGTATAGAAGAACTATGGAGTCAATTGAGGTTAACAAAAGAATAGACTTAACCATAGAGTTAGATGGAAGGGTAATGGACAATGTGTAGAAGAAAGGAGAAAGATGCTTGGTTGGTAATGTGTGACAACTTTTGGTAAAATTGTATATTACTTCATCATCTCCTTTACAGAGATGGAAATACACATATATAGAAGATAATTGGAACCTATTCTTGAATATACAACTGTTATAGCTAGAATAACGGGTGACCCTTGAAACAGGGGATTTACATTCAAAATTCATCCCCTATAATCTCGCTAACTGATTCTAATGACAACTCACGCCAACACTCCCCCTCAAGTTGGTGCATACAAATCTCTTATGCCCAACTTGTCAAGAGAGTTGTAGAAGTTCTTGCTGCATACTGCCTTTGTAAGTATATCCGCTAACTGGTCTTCAGACTTCACGAAAGGAAAACGAATTATCTTGTCTTCAAGGTTTTGTTTGATGAAATGTCGATCTACCTCCACATGTTTTGTGCGATCATGCTGGACAGGGTTGTGAGAAATATCAATAGCTGCCTTATTGTCACAGAACAGATCCATCTCGGAGCTAGGAGCAAAGCCAATTTCCGTCAATAGTCTCCTTAGCCAGAGGAGCTCACAAAGACCCTTAGCCATTCCACGGAACTCGGCTTCAGCACTTGATAATGCCACTACTTTTTGTTTCTTACTTCTCCATGTAACCAGATTTCCGCCAACAAACATGAAGTAACCTGAAGTGGACTTTCTATCCAAGATATTCCCTGCCCAATCTGCATCAGTATATCCTTCAACTCTTAGATGATTGTTCTTTGAAACCATAAGTCCTTTTCTAGGAGATGACTTTAAGTATCGAAGAATCCTGATCACTACATCCATGTGATCCTCACTAGGACAATGCATGAATTGACTTACTACGCTTACAGCATAAGCAATATCTGGGCGAGTATGTGAGAGATAAATAAGTTTCCCAACCAACCTCTGGTACCTTTCTTTGTCTGTTGGCACTTGGTTTGGATATTCTCCAGGTCTGTGGTTTTGAACTATTGGTGTGTTTGCAGTCTTACACTCCAGTAATCCCACCTTAGATAGTAGATCAAGTATATATTTTCGTTGGGAGAGAAATATACCTTGCTTTGATCTAGCCACTTCAATTCCCAGAAAATATTTAAGTCCTCCCAAATTTTTCATCTCAAATTCAGTTGCCAACTGCTTCTGGAGTCTCAAAATTTCTTCTGGATCATCCCCTGTAATAATCATGTCATCTACATAGATTATCAAAGCAGTTACCTTGCCCAGTTGATGCTTTAGAAAGAGCGTATGGTCTGAATTGCTTTGTTGAAAGCCATATTTCTTCATTGCCAAGCTAAATCGCCCAAACCATGCTCGAGGTGATTGCTTCAGTCCATACAATGCTCGTTGTAATTTGCACACAGCCTCAGTCTTTGAGGTTTCTGTGTAGCCTGGTGGAATATCCATATACACTTCCTCCTCAAGATCATTGTGAAGGAATGCATTCTTTACATCAAACTGGTGTAGTGGCCAATCAAGATTTGCTGCTAGAGATAGCAAGACTCTAACTGTATTCAACTTGGCCACTGGTGAGAAAGTTTCCTGATAGTCCACGCCATATGTCTGCGTATAACCCTTTGCCACCAACCTTGCTTTATACCGTTTGATCGATCCATCTGCCTTGTGTTTGATGGAGAACACCCATTTGCATCCCACTGTCTTTTTCCCTTCAGGCAACGAAACAAGAGCCCATGTTTTGTTCTTCAGTAATGCCTCCATTTCTTCCTTTATAGCCTGGGTCCACTTAAGATCTGTTAGAGCTTCCTGAACACTAGCGGGAACATTGCATGACGAAAGTTCGTGCACAAATGTTTTGAGGGGTTCAGATAGTCTCTTCGTGGATACATAGTTGGCAATTGGATACTTTGACCTTCGTTCCTCAATTTCTGGAGAGTACCTATTTGGTGGCTTTCCACGATTATTCCTGAAAGGTAAGATATAGCCAGCAGAAGTATCCATATCATTATTAGTCGGAGGTGCAATGAGAGAGTTTACCTCAGGGATATTTTCAGAAGATCGCTCTTCAGGTACTAAGGAGTGGGGGGATTCTGGTTCAGCTTCAGGTGGTGTAGATGTTGCTCTTAGAGTTATGTCATCCTCTGGAGGTGCATTCGGAGTTTCATCAAGTTCCCTATTGACCACCATATTTGTGTCATTGAACCCCTGCCAGTCAAATCTTAACCAATTCTGCTCTTCATCTTGGATCTCCTCTTGATGAGAAGAGTTGGATACCGAGGGAGAGTAGAACGTGTCGGATTCCAGAAATGTGACATCCATAGTTACATAGGTGCGCTTCGTGGTCGGATCATAGCAACGGTATCCTTTTTGATGTAAGGCATACCCCAAAAAGAGACACTGAATAGCACAGGGATCAAGTTTAGTGCGTTGGTTCTTATGGAGATGTACAAAGGCTACACATCCAAAGATCCGGGGAGGAATCATCAACACTGTGGGCAAGGACACATAAGTTGAAAGGGCCTGTAGGGGTGTCTTAAAACCCAAGACTTTGGATGGCATATGGTTGAGGAGGTGCACAGCTATAGCAACAGCATCACCCCAGTGTCGGTTGGGTGCATTAGCTCCAAGTAAAAGAGTACGAGTAGTTTCAAGTATATGTCGATTTTTCCGTTCAGCAACACCAGTTTGTTGAGGAGTCTGTGGGCAAGAGGTTTCATGAAGAACTCCATGGTGTTGGAAATAATCATGAAACCCCCGGTTAACATATTCACCACCATTATCAGATCGGAGAGTCTGTATCTTAGCTGAAAATTGAGTTTGAACCATTACATGAAATGATTTGAACACACTCAATACTTCATCTTTATGTTTCAACAGGTATAGCCAAGTCATGCGAGTACAATCATCAACAAATATTACAAACCAGCGATTACCAGATGCAGTAGAAATAGGAGAGGGGCCCCACACATCAGAATGAATTACAACAAACGGAACCTCACTTTTATTCATACTCAATGGATAAGTAACTCGATGACTTTTAGCAAGGATGCAAGTGTCACACTTAAAGTCAACAGTTGATATATGTGAAAACAAATCAGGAAACAAATGTTGCATATAACCAAATGACGGATGTCCCAACCGACGATGTAAAAGCCAAATCTATCTCTCCTTGGTACCACTCGGATGATGCATGTGATGTGCTCGGCCCACACTGAAATCATCCATGCAGTATAATCCCCCCTTCTTAGTACCACGCCCAATGATCTCCTTGCTGAGAATATCCTGAAGAAGACAAAAGGTAGGATAAATGAGCACAATACAATTTAAGTCTGTTGTTACTTGGCTGACAGAAGAAACAACTCCATTGGCATTTTCAATGCTAGTGCGTCGTGGTGAAGAAGTGTGCAAGAAATCGTTAGCGTCAAACGTCATGTGATCGGTAGCCCCAGAGTCAAGTATCCAAGTACCACTGTCAGCATCTCGATGAGAACTAAATAAAGCAATACCAGAATTACCTGAATCCGAAAGAGATAACACTCCCTGGGAAGGTTTGACAGGTGGTGTAAGGGAAAGAGATGACTCTGCAGTAGCTATGGCAGCCTTCCCCGTCCCTCCATCAGTTCCCGTGGCGTCACGGCGTTTCCGAGCCTGAAGTTCGTTCCACCAGTCGGGATACCCGTGTAGCTTGAAACAAGTATCACGGGTATGCTTCATATTTCCACAGTGAGTACACTTGGTGCCATCAGATGAGGTTTGTGGCTTGGAGGATGCCCCGAATTTCCCACTGCCCAGTGAAAGAAATCCGGTAAAGGAAGAGGCTGACTTTCCCGCTTTGAAACCCTTAGAAGCCAAAACTGCTCCTGGGGTGTCATTGGTTCCGCTAGTGATCATAACAGTTTGACGGATTGCTTCTCGGCGAACATGGGCGTAAGCTTGTTCGATGGTAGGAAATGGACGCATCTGCAGCACGTCACCCCGAATCTTGTCCAATCGATCGTCAAGCCCATCTAAGAAGACGTACACTCAGTCTTCCTGCAGAAGATGGTTATAGTTTTTAATATCGGTAGGACACTCCATCGGATTCGGACGACGGAAGTCAATCTCATGCCACAAACCTTGGAGGTCGTTGTAATATTTTTCAAGAGAACCTCCAGCTTGTCGTAGACGGGTTACACGACGTCGGAGGTCATAGACTTGCGAAGTATCACTGCCATCAAAATATGTAGTCGCAATGGAGTCCCAGACTTGCTTTGCCATGGGAAACCGAATAAAATTCCCAATCAACGAAGGGTCCATGGAATTAATCAACCAGCCCTTAACAATGGCCTTGTCTGTGTGCCATTTCTAGAAGGATGCAGACGTTGAATGAGGTTCAGGAAAGTCTCCATTGATATATCCCAACTTGTCTTTGCCAAAGATGTACATCTCGACAACTTGGGACCAAAGGGCATAGTTGGTGCCGCCCAACTTCATGCCAATCGGTGCAGCGAAATTCTCGGTGGTCTGCGTCGGGGTCTGAGCTTTGGTAAAAGCTTCTGTCATTCGGGTAATTAATTCTGTGAGGATGGTGTTGGTTTGGAGTCCACCAGAGTTGT
Organism: Juglans mandshurica; assembly: GCA_022457165.1. Taxonomy (NCBI): domain Eukaryota; kingdom Viridiplantae; phylum Streptophyta; class Magnoliopsida; order Fagales; family Juglandaceae; genus Juglans; species Juglans mandshurica. The sequence goes on along the minus strand of CM039625.1, from coordinate 28,806,419 downwards.
CAAAGTCACTGGTATCCTCCATTTATGACGATGAGAAGAAAAAAAAAATGATCGAACGTTAAGGATAACAGAGAGCCTCGGATTGATTTTGCTATGATACCATGACAACTTTTGGTAAAATTGTATATTACTTCATCGTCTCCTTTACAGAGATGGAAATACACATATATAGAAGATAATTGGAACCTATTCTTGAATATACAACTGTTATAGCTAGAATAACGGGTGACCCTTGAAACAGGGGATTTACATTCAAAACTCATCCCTATAATCTCGCTAACTGATTCTAATGACAACTCACGCCAACAATGTGTGCATAAAACGCTCAATTGGCAAAGAGATCATATCGTCCTCAATGGCTAAAGTGTGGAGGCTGAGCAAACTAGCTACTTTTGGCTACTTTCCAGGAGGTTCGATCAAATGTGTTTATTATTACCTATGCAACGTGGATAAACAAAGAGTAGAGGAAGGCATGCCATGACTATTTGATACTAGCTTATTTACAATTAAACCGTTTGATGGGTTTATATAATGTAGAAAGATGAGATTTGACCACGACTCGTAGTGGGTACAATTCCATAATTTGCCTCTAGTGTGCATGAATCGAGATAGTGTGGAACAAATAGAAAGTACAATTGGTGAAGTAGTAGATCTAAATGTGGAAGATTATGTTGTGGAGCGGGGGAATTTGCTTCACATTAAAATAGAGATTGATTTAACAAAGCCAATTGCTAGAGGTCAAAGTAAGCTTCCTCAAAAAAATGGTTCGATTCAGACCGATTTAGCCGATTCAAAATTGAATCAATTAGAAACCGAACCAATTTTAGTCAACTTTTTGAATCGTTAACTAAATTACTTCAATCGATCAATTTAGGTCGATTCAAACCAATTATAGCTGATTTCAAACCAATTTGAACTTATTCCAAACTGTATTTATTTTTAAGTTATCTAACAATAGAGTTTTTTCTTTTAATTTCTTGAAAAATAAATATAATAGAACTAAATATATATTAAATTTTTCATCATTGTATTCAATAAGAATCATAGAATAATTAAAGATAAAACATGTAATTTTTTATTTTCTTTAGTTGAACAAAAAAATAGGAAATAAATGAGTATTTTGTATTAAATTTGTGAATGTATATAAATAATACATTTATCATGTTCACATAACTGAATGATATTTATCTATTTCCCTGATGAGGCAAAAGAATGTCTACAATTGAAGTTAAATACATAAATTATATATTTATTGAAATTATTTAGATTCATTTTATATTTTTATTAAAACTAATAAATAGATTTATATTTATAATATTTTATACATAATATTAAATGTTTGAATTTCATTATATGCGATTTTTTAATATTTTTTATTAATATTGAAATAACTTATTCAAAATTTTTATGAATCGTTCAATTCAATTTATTGAATCACTTAATTTATTGAATTTGTCATTATCCGATTCTAATTTTTCAGGCCTTCATTGAATAGTCATGTAAATGGTACCAGAGTATGGGCTCCACTTAAATAGGAGAAATTACACAGGTTGTGCTTCAGTTGTGGATACATCTTACTTGATACCCAGGGTTGTCAGCAAAGGGAAAAGCAGAGAGACACAGTGATGAGTTTGCAAATCGGTTTGAGCTGTAACTTCGAGCAAAGCCGTACATGAGACGCCAATATTCTGCAAACTGTACAAACCAAGCCAAAAAGACTTCGATGGAGTAGGGAATGACAAATAAAGGAAGATTGGGGAAGGTGGTGGCTGTCACGATTCCAGCTTGAGTCCAACAATGGCTACGGCCAGTGAACCAGAATACTATTTAGGAAAAAGTAGGGGAAAAGTAGAAAATTTCGGAGGAAGGGAGTGCAGAAAGGAAACATGGTGATTGAGGAGGGATTGGAGGAAGGATTTCAAAATGAAGAGTCGGTTGAATTAACGGATGATTTATAGACTAATTCAGCGGAGAGGATCAGGGTTGATTGCATAATAAGTGAAGAAAGAATGAGTAATTTGATTCATGGTAAAACTAGTTGGGTGGGCCAGGTGTCTGAAGGGCCACGAACATAAGGTCTCTAGTAGATGGGCTAACCGTTAATAAGGAAAGCAAAGATGTTTCAGCAAACCTAGTCAAGGTTGTCAGGGATGTAGTTCAAGGCTACCATGAGTAGTTGATGACAAGAAAGGATCAAGTAAGAAGAAATTGGAAGAGAAGGGCAAGAGCAAAAGGTTTGGGATCTGACCCTCCCACCGCTGTTGTTGTCGACCACCTAGTGAGCAGGGGTGAGTCATGCCAGATGAAATTGAACCCACTCCCGCTTGTTGACATCACAGGGAAGGTAAGCATTGATTTGGTGGCGATTTTGTCGTTGCAGATTATGTCAATTGGAGATTGTCTTGTCGGTGTTTTGTCAATAATGCAAAAGTTTGATGTAGGTGTGGTGAATTGTCCTAGAAAATCATGTCTTTCATTAAACAACAAGAATTTACAGTATTTAAATAACAAATTAAAAAATAAGGGAAGATGTAGCTTTCGGCTGGGGAGCTTTCACTTGTTCTGCCTTTGGGGCCATGCACCTTCCCGCTCCCCTCGAGCCCGGCAAGACGAGTCATAAAATAAGGCTTGTCAGGGCTCTCCAAGCGGTGCATGACCTACTCTCTCTTGGAGGTGCCATTCGGGGTAACCACATCATCCTTCTACTTCAATTCTTGTACGTAGCATTTCCTTTCCATGACCTATTCGCATCAGATTTCTCCCACTCCACGGGGATTTGGAAACTTTATCTTAAGGTAGTAGGTCGACGTAACCGCTCACAAGCTGTTGAAGGTAGGCCTTCCTATGATGGCGTTGTAGGATGATGGGGTTCTCACCACTAGGAACTCAACCATGATTGAGGCAGTGCAAAGGGTGCTGCCTGTGAGGACTGGCAGTGTGATGACTCCTACTGGATGAACCATATTCTCGGAGAAGCCCTTCAGCGTCATGGAGGCTAGATGTAGCCGGATAGCATATATTCCCATCATGATGAAAGCTTCCCAGAACATGATGTTTGTAGAGCTCCCTTTGTCAATGAGGATTCTTCGGGTAGTGAAGTTGGCAACCAACATGGTCACCACCAACGCATCATCATGGGGGTACATGACCCCTTCTTTGTCAGCCTCCCCAAAGGAGATGTCGGGGTCTGCTCCCCCCTTCGGTGCTTGGCGGGGTGGTTGAATCGTCCTGCTATGGTCTAGATTTTGAGTGGAGGTCACACCCCCCCCCCCCCCGGCGGTGGTGAGCAGGGGTGATCTTGCTATGGCCCTCATGCTGGTGGTCACTATCGAGGGCTTTCTTCCCTCCTGCGCCGGTCGACTCTGTCCATGCTCCTTTACCTCAATATTCCCCTCCTTGATAGCTCCAGTCTTCGGGTGGGGGGATAACGCAGCCTTATCCATTCCGCATGCTCCCTGCTCCCTTGTTGGGAGAAGTAGTCTTCAGTGTTGTGCGAGGTAGACTTGTGGTATCTACTGTAGCTGTGGACAATGCTTCGGTCATCATCTTCACAGGCAACAGAGGTGTCGGCCTTGTGGATGGTTAATGCGGGTCGGTCAAAATACGGTCTCATTCCCCTCGTCGAAGCTTCCTCCTTTCTCTTGTCGTGGGAGCTCCTTTCTAGCTTCTCGTGGGCCTTAGCCTTGGCTGGGGCCCTTGCCTTTCTTTCTGCTCACTCCATCTCCTTCTTCCTTGGCTCCGTTAGGGCCCGAAAAGTGTATTTGGCATTAATGAAGTTGTTGGCTTGGTCAATAAACTCCCATAGCATCTAGGGAGTCCTTTTATCCAACTCGGCCATGAACTGGGATCGTGGCCAGACCCTCCCAGAAGCACCGCCAGGGTTATCTTCTCATCCTGGTCATCGGTGGTCATGTGCTCTTTATTGAACCAAGACATATACGTTTTTAGGCTTTCCTCCTCTCCCTACTTAATGGTAAGAAGGTACGCTGCTAGGCGTCTCATTCTCCAACTTTACATGAATTGGGTCAAAAAAAGTCGAGTCAACTCGCCAAAACTGTCTATGGAATCGGCGCTAGGGACCCAAACCATACTAGTACTGGCCCTTTTAAGGTCAACGAGAATGCCCTGTATGCCACCTCCCCTGGGAAACCATGCAATGTCATGTGAGCCCTAAAGGTTTCCCGATGCTCAAAAGGGTCCATCCCTCCATCGTACATCTCGATGGTGGGGACCCTCAACTTTGGTGGTAAGGGCACAACCATCACCTCTTCTGTGTAGGGTAGACCAATGCTTGTGAGCAGTTGGTCCACTGGCGATGATGTGCCAACTTTCCTTGCAATCTCTTTGTACTTTCTTTTGAGATTGCGGAGCTCGTCTTGCATCTTCTTTCTCTCTTCCTCCACGTTTGCTCCAGCTCCGGTGTTTCGGGACCCCACGTGCTCGCTATAGCTGGGCTACGCCTCCTCGTTTTACCCTTATTAAGGCTTTCTGAGGTCCTTATTCTCTTTGCAAAGTGTTTGCACCTCGTCGATCAACTTTGTCATCCAATCCTCCATAGCTTTCAATCTTGCTTCCATGGCTTCCTTTATGTCTCCTCTGAGTTGTCCGGAATGGGTTGTAACAGGCATACGAGGTACACGCAAGATCTACAAGAATCCCACAAATGACACCGCTGTTAACTTCATGTTTTGTACACCTTTGGGTAAGGTTCCAGCAACCCAGGTCTTCAGAACTGGGCCTATGAAAATAAAGTAAAAAGCAGCAAGGAGAGGTCGGCGTTAGGACCGAGGAGTCTCCGATGCCAAAATTAATAGTCTCTTGAAAGTTTGTAAATAATGAGAGAGTCTAGGGATCATATAGAGTTTCTCGTACCTGGAAGTTGCTATTTATACTGAGAGTCTGTGTCCTTTTACTATTCATTTTGTCAGAGTCCTTTAATACAGCATGCCTCTACGACGACATTATTGATGTGGCTTGTAACTCATGTAGTGGTGTCATTAATGTGGCGTGGTACCCCGATTTGCCTTACCTTGTTAGTGTCCTTGGTGGTCCGTCAATGTCTCTTTGTTATAGAGGATCGAGGGTCCCCCTTACTTCCTGCCAGTTATACTAACAGGTACTTAAGGGCTGGACGCTGTTTGAAGGGTCTCCAAGACGGCGAGTCTCATCCCCTAAAGTGCTCTCCCTTGTGGAGGTTGCGTCCAGTGGAGCCTACCCGTGGGCTAGGCCGAAGAGTCTATTCATTCTGGGTTGGGCCTTCATTGAAGGTATTAATAGAACACCCACTGAGAGAATATTGCAAAAACCAGATAGCTAAGAAAGGTTGGTTGCATGTCGATAGAACTCAACAAATTTGACATTGTGTACGTAGCCAGAAGCATAGTGAAGGGGCAGGCTTTGGCAAATTTCATTGCCAAATTCTCCAGGTTTCAAATGGAAGCTGAAGTTGCACCCCACTGACAACCCTGACTGGTATTCATTGATGGATCCACTTGCCAAATGGGAGGAGGAATATGGATCTACATCATGGGAGAAGGGGGACAAGAACATTACTACATGGCCACACTAACATTTAAAACCACCAATAATGAAGCCGAGTATGAAGCCTTGATAGCGGGACTCTCGATAGCAACAACTTTAGGCGTCGTGGAGATTGAAGCAAAGGCGAGTTCCCAAATCATGGTAAACCAAGTCAGCGGGGCATACGCCACGAAACTAGAAAAGCTAAAAAAATATCTAAGTCGGGTTTTGGAGATCCGCAACCAACTTGCCTATTTTAGTCTTGAGCAAATACAGAGGGAAGACAACACAATAGCAGACAGACTGGCCAAAGCCATTTTCACAAGGGATGAGGTGGATCTACCTAGGGAGGTACAAAGAAGAGTGATAGAGATTGTAGAAATCGGAGTACAGGTGAACTAATTGGAGCCATCAGGGCCAAGGCAATATCAGAGCACTTGGACACAGGCAAACCCTCGGAGGAGAAATAGGCAGCAAAACAGATCAAAAGGAGCACAACACAGTTTGTTAAGATTGATTGAATCCTTTACAAAAAAAAAGGCTTTGCTGCCCTTTTGTTAAGATGTGTCTCACTTGAGGAAGAGCAATACGTCTTGGCAGAGATACATGAGAGCATCTGTAGCAACCATTCTGGTGGAAAGGCTTTGGCGAAGAAGGCCCTTAAGGAAGGCTACTACTAGCCCAATGCCCACAAAGACGCCAAGCAGTTTGCGAAGAAGTGCATCAGATGCCAGATCCCGCATTGTCCCCTCTAGAAGTTATTTTCGATTACTGCCCCATGGCCATTTGCTCAATGGGGGATTGATTTGGTTGGTCCCTTCCCGCTAGGGAAAGGAAGTGTAAAATATATAGTCATTAATGTAGATTAATTCACAAAATGAGTAGAGGCGGAGCCCCTTTGCAACCATAATGGCCAAGGCCATTACCAAATTTATGTGGAAGAACTTTATTACTAGTTCACAATCATCTCCAACTTCTCCATCAAGCTCAAGTCCTCATCTCCAACTTCCATTCCAAGAAGAATGAGAAGCCTTAGTGATGTATATGCAAGTTGTAATTTTTGTGTTCTTGAACCAGAGTGTCTTGAAGTTGCAATTAAAGAAGAAGCTTGGAAGAAAGCTATGGAGGAGGAGATTTATGTAATTGAGAAAAATAAAACTTAGGAGTTGGTATATGGGCCAAAAGACAAAGAAGTGGTTGGTGTAAAGTGGATTTTTAAAACAAGGTTAACCCTAGGTGGTTTCGTTCAAAAGAACGAAACAAGACTTGTAGTAAAAGAGTATAGTCAACAACTTGGAATTAATTTCCAAAAAATTTTTGCATTGGTGGCTCGGCTTGATACTATTAGAGCTCTTGTTGTTTTGGAGGCTTGAAAAGGTTGGTTTTCGCATCAACTTGGTGTAAAATCAGCTTTCCTATATAGTGTTTTAAATGAGGAAGTTGAAGAAGGAGAAGAAAAGAGAGTATACAAGTTGAAGAAGGCTTTGTCTGGCCTAAAACAAGCACCCCGACTTTGAAATATGCAAAAGTGAGCCAACTTGTATGTCATAGCACAAGGTACGACCGGTATTCTTATCGTCTCTCTTTATGTTGATAATTTGGTATTTACTAGTAGTGATGAAAAAATAATTAATGATTTTAAATTGGAGATGATGAAAAAAAATGGAATGAGTAACTTGAGTTTATTGCATTACTACTTGGGCATTGAAACTTATCAAAAAGAAGAAGGTGTTTTTATATACCAAAAAAAGTAAGCAAAAATTCTTCTTGAAAGGTTTAAAATGATGAATTGAAAATTGGTTGCAACTCTTTTGGTTGTGAATAAAACATTGATGAAACATGTTGGAAGGAAAGAAGTGGATGCATCTATTTATAGAAGCTTATTGTATTTGACAGCTACAAGATCAGATATTATGTATACTATAAGTTTATTGTCTTGAGTCATCCACAAGCCAAGCCAAATGCATCTTGGGGTAGACAAGAGGATGTTGAGATATGTTCATGGTACACTTGATTTTGGTATTTTTATGAGAAGAATGTTGATGCAAAGTTGATTGAGTTTTATGATAGTAATTGGATCGAGTGTGTTGATAATATGAGAAACTCTTTTGGATTTGCATTTTCATTTGGTTCCGGTATATTTTCATGCCAATGTCGATTATATTCCAGCATCACTGGCAACGTCACAAGCAATATGGCTAAGGAGAATCTTAGAAGATGTTGGTGAGAACCAAGGAGAAGCTACTCCACTTTTATGTGATAACAAATCTGTCACTTCTATGACAAAGAATCCTGTCTACCATAGCCAAACAAAACATATTCCAATCAAGCATCACTTTATTAGAGAGTTCGTGGAAGATGATCATATTCAACTCACATATTGCAAAACCTAACACCAAGTTGAGGATATTTTCACTAAGGCTCTTCCAAAAGAGAAATTTCACTACTTTTGAGAGAAATGTTCAATCTCATACAAGGCATTAAGGGGAGTGTTGTGTCCAATTCAGTCAAAAGTCCCTCTCTATCTCATTTCATATGACAACAACATGAACATATATAGTTAGATAGTCACTAAACTTCCAATTTTAGAGCTCTTACTTGTTGAAAATTGAACACAATCTCCCCAACACATAGTTTAAGCATCACAAGTGCTTACTAGGATCCATGATTTGAAGAAAACAAAAACAAAGCAGAAGCCGAAAGTAAAGATGAAAACATAAGTTTTGGTGACATATATTTCCCTCAGTGGGAGATAGACAAAGGGAGAGAGATAAAAAAAAAACTAAAGACATTAATTTAATGTACTTAAAGGTATAAAACCATAAGACTTCAAGGAGTTAATTCATTAAAGTATACCCGATTTCCAGCACCAACAATGCATAAATCATTGATGATGTCAACCAGAACAAGACCGGGGAAAGCATTATCGGCAAAACCTTGAACTCCTGCTTAAGAGGAATCTCACCCTTAAAAAGATCAATTGTGGGAGACACCATTTTAATTTCCAGTTGCTTGAATCATTTATTCCCAGATATGTCTGTTAATGCCTTAATTTGCACAACAAACTGGAAGGGAGGAAAGAATGATCCCCAACCCACGTTGATGATTTGGGCGTCGATATGATATTCTTCACGTTTATCCATATATAAAACGAATAATAAATAAGTAAATAATAACAAATAAAGAGAGACACAGTGATTTACATGGTTTGGCATAATGCTTACCTCCACGGGTTGTTTGGGAGCGAAATTCACTATAATAAGCAATTTTACAATCTCTCATGGCTTCACTTATCTCACAATACAATTGAGAGATTTATGGAAGATAATTTAGAGCCACTATGTGCGGTGGAGTTTGGCTTAGGGAGCTTCTATGGAGAGCCTGTCAGATTTGTGGGGATCTCCTCTTTATATAGAGGTCTATTTCTTTGGAATGATTGATTTCAACTTGCCTTGTGAACTCCTTTCTTTTATGAGTCTAAGTCTATTTCCTGTTAGGAGTTTGAACATCTTTCCTTTTAGGAGCCTGAGTGTCTTTCCTTATCTCTTCTTAGCCTTATCCCTTAACTTGATTTTCGGCTTTATCTTTAGGCTAAATTATAGGCTGCCAATTTGATCCTTACAGATGCCTATGATTCTTAAGGTCGATTTGCTCAATAAAAGGTCTTGAGAATCTTTAAGTCAACAATCTGTAGAATAAATTTTGAAAATTGGTCATTTGTTTTCTGTTTATTTTGTGCTAAGTGGTGAAGAGTTAAGCTTGGAGAGATAGGTGGGAGATGTACTAGACCACATTAAGTGTGAGCACAGAGCTCTGCTTTGGCGAAAGATGTGCTTGACCGCATTAGGTGTGAACTTGGAGCTTTGCTATTGTGGGAGATGTACTCAACCACATTAGATGCAAGCACGAAGCTCAGCTTGGGTGGGAGATGTACTCGACCGCTGTAATGGAGCTCGGCTTAGGCAAGAGATGGATTTGACCACATTAGATGCAAGCGTATAGCTCAGCTTTGGGTTTGTTTATTTGCTTGAGAGATTGGGGTCTCCGCGACACCAAGCAATCTATTATGATGAAGACAGTTTAAGATGCCTGAGATGGGTTTTGTTCACGGTGTTCAGAGCAAAACATATTCCAAAGCAATTTTGTTGCTGCTTTTCATTTTTCTCGCTGGGATTGTTCAATGATGAATGATTTTTGCATAGGGAAATTGCTCGTATTTGAGCTCCTTTGTAGCGATGATGATTATTTGTCTTAGAATGATTTTCCTTTTCTTTTAATATCGATTTTGGGCCAACAAATAAGAGTGGCAAGAGAGAGTTACTGTGGGTGGGCAACCTATTATGGGTGAGCAAAGGTGATGGCTGCGACCTGCTCTATCTATGGCGAGCAACAATTTTGTTTTTTTTTTTTTTTTCTTGCCAAGGTGCTTCCACGTTGTTGGACATCCTCATCTCCATTTGTTTGCTTAGCATGGAGGGCAAGCATGTTTCTGCCCGCTGGAGGCAACAACTCAGTTGGTACCGTTGTGGGCGTCTTCGTGGTGGTGGGCCATGGCTTTCCAGCGTTCTCTCGTACGTGGGCGGTCGACCTTATTGGCCATGAGGCTAGGTGAGGTGCACCTTGGTGACGAGGAGCGTGATAGTGGTGGCAGAAAAAGTCGAAGGTGGTATCTGATCTCCTTGCTGGTGAGCTCTAGATCTACGACATTGCTGGTAAGCTTGCAGATAGGAAGTTGCATGCTGGTGGCACGAGTGAGGCTTTTTGGATGGTTCAAGTCGGGTGTGACGGTTTTGAGTTATATGTGGGTCGGGGATGCCATGGCAGCAACAGAAAATGCTGACAGACCAAACACCGAACGCATTGCTCTCCAGCTTGTAATGCCTCAAAGGCTTCTATGGTCGGCAGGCTGTCATCCCACCATCTTCCTTTGCGAGCTTGGGCAAGGATGCAAGGAAGCTTCGTGGTGAGCAGTGGCGAGGAGCTTCTGTGGCGTGAAAGCTTAGTTGCCATGGGGCGGCAAAGAGCTTCGTGGTGTGAAAACTTGGTTGCCATGGTGGAGCTAGGAGCTTCGTGGGTGAAACCTTCTCCATGTTACTACATGCTCGTTGCCCACTAGAGGTGCTGCGTGCCTGTTGTCCGCCACAAGGGTGGTGAGCACAGGGGGAGGGTCATAGACTGCCAAAGGTTGCGTTCCTTTAGGTGAGGCCATTGCCCGCCACTAGGGCGGCGGGGGTCACGGGAATGCGCAACTTTTTGGCATTGTTCCTTACCTTTATGGAAGCTCGACAGCGGCAAAAATAATCAACGTTGGTCTCTGTGGCTTCTCATGGTAGGAATGTGGGTGCCCATGCCGTCGTGTAGTTGCCAGCAGGTGGTTTACCCGTTGACCTCTAACTTTTGCAATGTGCTTGTTGCCACCACAAGGGTAACCGGCCACAAGGGGCCCCAATGAGCTGAGAGGGGACAAGGACTTCGTTGCCAGCGTGAAGCCCAGTCTGACTGTCTTGGTGGCCGAACCTCAGTCACGTCATGCACAAAGGTGGCTAGTAACAATGCTCCTATTTAGAACCACGTATGGCGATGGACACCGTCGGGGCAACCTTCATGGTCGAGGACTACCTCACCTGTGACAAAAAATGTCAGTGGGTCAAGAGGGAGCAAGTGGTGGCCTCGTCAGCTCACAAAGGTTTGGCTCGCGAATACATAACGTGCATGTCGACGTGCTTCCTCTATATGCACAGTGCACCACTCCGGTGAGGAATCAGCGTTTTATAGTTGCACATTCCTGGTCGTCCGTCCTTGTGGTTGGACCTAGGCCGCGTTGTGCACGGAGGCAGCAAGCCCTGCACATGAAACAATAGGGTGCATGTCGACGTGCACCCTTATTTCTATTGTGCATGGCATGCACTGTGCATCTGTCACAGTCATAGTCTATGCCAATGCACTCCACTAGCAAATTGCTACTTTCTTTTGTTTTTTCTTTAACAAGGGTAACGAAAAAAACACAATAACATATTAAAATCAAAATTTCTTATCTGTTAATTTGGAGACGATCTCATGAGTCGAACAATATCCATCTTTCAATTCCGGTGTTGAAGATTAGTCAATGTCACAGACGGCAACAAAAGTTAATGCCTTAATTTGCACAACAGACTGGAAATGAGGAAAGAATAATCCCCAACCCACGTTGATACGCTATTCTTCACGTTCATTCATATATAAAATGAATAATAAACAAGCAAATAATAACTAATAATGAGAGTCACATAAATTAACGTGGTTCGACTTAATGCCTACGTTCATGGGTTGGTTGGGGTGAAATCCATTATAATAATCGATTTTACAATCTATCATGATTTCACATATCTCACAATACAATAGAGAGATTTAGGAAATATCCTTTGGAATCGTTATGTGTGGTGGAGTTTGGTGTATGGAGCTTCTATGGAGAGCCTGTAAGATTTGTGAGGATCTCCTCATTATATAGAGGTCTATTTTCTTGGAATGATTGAGTCCAACTTGAACTTGCTTTTTGAATCTCTTTCTTTTTATGAGTCTGAGTATTTTTCCTTTTAGGAGTCCGAGTTTTTTTTCCTTTTAAAAGTCTATGTCATTCTTTATCTCTTAGTCTAATCATTTAACTTGATTTTCAGTTTTATCTTAAAGCAAAATTATAGACATTTGATTTGACCCCTAAAATGTGTATCAAGAAAGATTAAAGAAAGTGTTTTTTCAAGGGTGCAAACACTGTAAATTCACAGATATTTTTATTTTTACAAAGTTGGATGATGAATTGCATTGTTGGTGCAACATATAGACTCTTAGGGTTGGTTTAGTTATAAAAAACTAAACTATTTCATCTCATCATTACAATTGTTTTAAATTTTCATATAAAATATAAAATAAACAAATCAACATTTTTAAATTCTAAAATAAAAATAATATTATAAAATAATATTTTATTCAACTCTCAACAAAATATCTCATTCTATCTAAACTACATAAACAAACAAGGCCTTATTCGATGAAAATAGTTGTCGCAAAAAATCTTAGATTCTATTAATTTCCACGCTAAAATCCAAAAATTGAAAATCTATTTGGCTTTCTTTTTCATTTTGGCTCAAAAGTCTAGAGAATAATTTTCTGGAAAAGAGTTGGCTGGCCATGTGTCAAATAAAGTCTTCGTCAACCTGCATGCTGGTCCAAGTATAGAACCCGCTTTGCAAGTTGGACTACATAAAGGAAATAAAAGAGAAAATAACGTATTAAAATCGAAAAATCTTATCTATTAATTTGGAGACGATCTTATGAGTCCAAAAATATATTTTTTCCAATTTTGATACAGAAGATTAGTTGATCCCACACATGACACCAACAGTTAATGCTTTAATTTACACAACAGATTGAAAGGGAGGAAAGAATGACCCCAACTTATGTTAATGATTCGAGCGTCGATACAGTATTCTTCACATTCATCTATATATAAAATGAATAATAAATAAGTAAATAAAAACTAATAAACAAAGAAACAGAAATTATCGTGCTTTGGCGTAATGTCTGCGTATAAGGGTTATTTGGTACAAAATCTACTATAATAAGCACTTTTTCAATCTATCATGGTTTCAAATATCTCACAATACAATAGAGAAATTTAAGAAAGATCATTTGAAGTCACTATGTGTGGTGAGTTTGGCATATGGAGCTTCTGTGAAGAGACTGTCAGATTTGTGGAGATCTTTGCATTATATAGAGGTTTGTTTTCTTAGAATGATTGAGTCCAACTTGCATTGCGAACCTCTTTCTTTTAAGGAGTTTAAGTCTTTTTCCTTTTAAGAATCTGAGTCTTTTTTCTTATCTCTTCTTAACCTAATCCTTTAACTTGATTTTCGATTTTATCTTTAGCCTAAATTATAGACCGTTGATTTGACCCTAGAATGTGTATCAACAAAGAGAAAGGCTGCTACATTACATTGCTGGTTCAACATGTAGACTCTTAGGCCCATTTGAATACACAAAAATTCTAAACTTATCATATATCATGTTATCATTATAATTTTTTTAAATATCAAAATAATAATAATATTTTATTCAATTTATAAAAAGTCATATTATCTTATTATACTGTTCAATCCCGCACTTAAAACCATTGAAAATAGTGGTTGTAGAAAAATCTAATAATGTTTTAATTTCCATGCTAAAATCCAAACATGAAAATGTACTTGGCTTTCCTTTTCCTTTTGGCACAAAAGTCGAGAGAATAATTTATATTGGAAAAGATCTGGCAGGCACATGTGTCACTGTGCAATTAAGGTCTTCGTCAACCTTGCTTGTCCAGATGTGAGCCCATTAATTTATAAAAAAATGATAAGATTACTTCCTATTTATTACTAATTTACTCTTTTATTTTCTATTTTTTATTTTTTTATTTAATAATTAAGGAAATAATTATTAATAAAATTATATATATTTTTAATTTTTTTAATAATTAAAGATGTTAAAAAATATTTTAAGAAAATAATAAAAAAATATAAAATTTGAAATATAGAATGAATGATAAAAGAGGAATATTTTTATCTTTATAATATTTTTAAACTCTCTAAATCATTTTAAAATTAAGCAATAAAGATTTACCGAATTAGGATCTATCATGTCCATGACAGTCCATAATACAATATTACCGACTCCATAAGCTTAAAAATATTATTTCTGTAAATCTCAACTTTTTCCATGACACCGATATATAATTAAGTTGCCTCCATCCCAGAGTGGCCTAACCAACAACGTTTTGATGTGATCAACTTTTCTAACACGTTTATGTAAAATAAAAAAAAAATAAGAAAATCTAAAAATATAACTATATATAAAATTAGATATCAATAATTCGCTACATTCAAGTAAAAATAAAATTCAAAAACCACAACTTAATATTTGTTTTAGATTTTGAAGGACGACAATGTTTTATGGAACTAATAATATTCAACCATTATTTTTTTTTGTAGTGAAATATTTAGAGTATATATGTTTTTTTCATAGAAAATACCATATCTTTCATTCTAGTATGTAAGTTAGTTATTAAATTTTATGTAAAATCTAGATATTTTCATGTAATATTAAGAATATAATGTTATAAACAAGATCTTAAATAAATTTTTTCTTACTCAATGAAATCTAGATGATAAAACCTCTCAATTACTATTTTTCATAGAGATGACCACTCTTAAATAATTTTTCTTGTATTTTCATCTTGGATTTCATTTTAAGAAGCCTATTACTATAAAATAAAAGTTTGAAGTTTATTATTTATCTTAAACTTAGTTTAATTTAATTTTGGTGGGGCCGCATCTTTAAAAATAGATAATATATAGAAATTATATAAAATTCAGGGAATGTAGGAAAAAAATTAGAAAGAGATATTTTTTTTTATAATAAAATTTTATAAAATTTTGGAGAGCATAAAGGGATTAAGAATTTTTTGGGGATCATTTTCTATATTTATAGAATTAGGAATAAAATTTAAAGGACATTTTGATTTTGATTTTTTTTTTAAATGAGAGGCCATGGCTCCAGTCCCTAATGAAGGGTAAACGTGGTTGCGCTATTGCCACCCAATTAAATACCCTTCAAAAAATGAGATATTAATTCTTTTTGACTATTTTAGACAAGAAATATTTAATTTTCTTGACTATCTTTAAAAACGTATTAGCTATAGACCACTTCTATGTTTCTTTTGTGAATTGTGGGAAGTGTACCTGTGATGCTTGGAAAAATATTGGTGAAGTTCAAAATAAGGAGATTATGTATTTAAATTTTAGGGTTAAATTATAGGTTAGTGATTTAACCTCTAGCATATGTATCAACAAAGAGTAAAGAAAGTGTTTTCCTTCAAGAGTGTAGACTTCGTAAATTAACAGATATTTTTATTTTTACAAAGTTGGATGCTGCGCATTGCATTTCTGGTGCAACATGTAGACTCTTAGGCTTTGTTTGGATATATAAAAACTCTTAATTCATCACATCTCATCTCATCTCATCATTATAATTTTTTCAAATTCTCACATAAAATATAATAAAAATTTAACTTTATCAAATTTTAAAATAATAATAATATTAAAAAATAATATTTTATTTAACTTATCTAAAACTATTTCATCTTATCTCACTGTCTAAACCAACAAATCCGTTGAAAATAGTTGTCGCAAAAATTCATGGATTCTATTAATTTTCATGCTAAAATCCAAACGTGAAAATTTGGCTTTCTTTTTCATTTTGGCACAAAAGTCGAGAGAATAATTTATATTGGGAAAGAGATGACAGGCACATGTGTGACGGTGTAAAATAAGTCTTCGTCAACCTTCTGGAGATGCATGCTTGTCCTTGTATGGAGCCCATTAATTTCTTTACTTAATTTCTACGGGTCTTTTTTTTTTCAGTCTTTATAATATTTTTAAACTCTCCATATCATTTTAAAATTCAGCAATTAACATCTTACCGAATTAGCATCTATCAAGTTCATAATACAATATTACTGACTCCATAAGCTTAAAATATTATTTCTGTAAATCTCAACCTTTTCCATGCCACCTATATATGATCAACTTTTTTTACTCAATCAAATCTATAAGATAAAACCTCCCAATTACTATTTTTAATATAGATATCATATTTAAATAATTTTTCTTGTATTTTCAATTTGAATTTCATATTAAGAAGCCTAATACTATAAAATAAAAGTCTTTGAGATCCATATTAATAAATTTCTTATTTCTCTTAAACTTACTTTAATTTAATTTTGGTGGGGCCACTTCTTTAAAAATAGATAATATATAGAAATTATAAAAAAAATTAAGGATGTAGGAAATTAACAATTAGAGAGAGATATTTTTAAAATTTTAGAAAATTTTGGAGAGCATAAAGGGATTATATATCTTTTGGGGCTATTTTCTATTTTTATAAAATTAGGAATAAAATCTAAAGGATATTTTGATATTTTGTTTTTGTTTTTTTTAAATGGGAGGCCATGGCTCCGGTCCCAAATTAAGGATCGACGTGTTCCACCATTGCCACCCAATTATAGATACTTTTCAAAAAAATGAGATATTAGTTTTCTTGAACATCTTTAAAAACGTATTTTTCTTGATTTTATTGGGAGAAATAAATAAATAAATAAAATGGACTTCTTGATGGAGACTAGCTAGCTTAGGAAAAGGAATATATTTTCTTGACTAGTTCAATGATGAGTAATAATAGTTGCCTTTTATAAAGAGAAGGCCATCTTCTAATTCTAAGTTAACTACTGCGAATGAACCAAGAAAGAATATTAGAGACATAGAAAAAGGCAATTAACTACATCCTCCTTGAAGCTGTTTTTTTTGTTTTTGGAAATGAAACTGATATTTATTAATACTGAAGGCTTACAACATTTCACTTAAAACAGTTGAATGAATACATTGAGGATAATCCTCCAAATCAAACAAATTTTCATCAAAATCGAGAGCATCTTTAGTAAGGTGATGAGCAGCCATATTAGCACCTCTATTGGTAGGTGTCACAGAGGTTTGGCTCGCGAATACGTAATGTGCATGTCGATGTGCTTCCTCTATACGTACTGTGCAGGATGCACACAGTGCGCACAATCCGTCCTTGTGGTCGGACCTAGGCCGCGCTATGAACGGAGGCGTCAAACCCTTTTGCTATTTTTTTTTTCCTTTAACAAGGTTAACAAAATAAAAGAAAAAAAATAACATATTAGAATCAAAAAATCTTATTTGTTAATTTGGAAACGGTCTCGTGACTCGGAAAATATCATTCTTCCAATTTCGATGTAGAAGATTAGTTAATCCCACATATGACACCAAGAATTAATGCAACAGATTGGAAATGAGGAAAGAATGATTCGCGGCCTACGTTAATGATTCGGCATCAATAGTACAATACGATGTTCTTTGCATTCATTCATATATAAAATGAATAATAAATAAGGAAATAAAAACTAATAACGTGAAACATAGAGATTAACGTAGTTCGGCGTAATGCTTATATCTACGGGTTGTTTAGGGGCGGAATTCATTATAATGAACGATTTTATGGGTTGTTTGGAGAGCTATTTTTTATATTTATAGAATTAGGAATAAAATCTAAAGGATATTTTGATATTTTGTTTTTTTAAACAAATGGGAGGCCATGGGTCCGGCCCCTAATTAAGGATCAACGTGATTCTACCATTACCACCCAATTATAAATACCCTTCAAAGAAATGAGATTAATTTTCTTGACTATCTTTAAGAACGTATTTTTCATGACTTTCTCGGGGGGAAATAAATAAATAAAAGGGACTTCTTGATGGAGACTGGCTTAGGAAAAGGAATATATATAAAAAAAAATTACTCTTGACTAGTTCAACTAATAGTTGCCTTCTATAAAGAGAAGCCCATCTTCTTCTAAGTTAACTACTACGAACGAATGAAAAAAGAATATTAGATAAGATTAGAGAGACAGAAAAAGGCAATTAACTATGTCCTCCTCGCTTCAAACTGTTCTTCTGCAGCAACAAGCTGCTGTAAAACTCCTGCTTGGGGTACTTGTAATTTCAGCAGCAATATTTGAAGCAACAACAACAGCTGAAGTACCCAATTCCAACTCATGCAACAAAACATGTGGATCGCTTGTAATCCCCTACCCATTTGGAACATCCAAAGGCTGCTACCTTGACTCAACTTTTCTCATTACTTGTAATTTCTCCTCCTCCTCCTCCAACTCCGGGACGAGTACTCCAACACCATTTCTGCGCTATAGTAACATAGAGGTACTCAACATATCATTGGATGGTGAACTGCGAGTCTCAACTTATGTAGCTCGTGATTGCCCACAAAAATCCTATAAATTCAGAAAGATATCTGCCTCTCTCAACCTGCGAGAGTTTCCCATCTTGAATACAAAGAATGTGTTCACCGCTGTCGGTTGCGACACTGTGGGGTACATTACAAGTTCAGCCTCAGGCAAGAATTATACGACAGGATGTGTGTCACTCTGTGACAACACCGATGGTATAGCTAACGGGTCTTGCTCTGGCGTAGGCTGTTGCCAGACTTCTATCCCTAATGAAATTAGAGATATTAGAATGTCGGTTGTCAGCTTTACAAACCACTCCACAGTGAGCGAATTCAATCCATGTGGCTTCGCTTTTTTGGTGGAAGAAAAAGCATACAACTTTTCCATCTTAGATCTTTATAATATGCAGGATAAACAAGTTGTTCCCTTGGTGTTAGATTGGGCAGTTGGGCACCAAACATGTGAAGATGCAAAGAAGAATCCTACAGGATACGCATGTAAGGCAGCGAATAGTGAATGTTACAATTCTAGAAATGGTGCTGGGTATCTCTGCAACTGCTCCTCAGGCTATCACGGAAACCCATATCTCGCGGGTGGTTGCCAAGGTACGTAATTAATGTTCTATATATGCATTAATTTGATAATTTTTTAGATCTTCTTTAATTTCTTTGTTTTCACAGAGTTTTGGTGTGATGTTCCATCAAATCCATATATATTCCGATAATACTTTTTTTTCTTTATAAATATATCGAAAATGAATATTCTATAATATATTTAAAAATATTCATTATTAATTATTAAAATGAATATTACATAATATATCGTCCAAAAATATTTTGAGAATATTTTTATACAATTCTTAAAAATGAATATTTTTATAATATAATTGATAATATTCTCATGGTAGAATGTCATTTTTTTTTATATTTTGAATCAATTTTTATTTTTCTTTGGCTTATAATTAACTTTTTCTTGTGCATATATGACATTGTATATAGAAAAATATTGCAAATATCAAATCATACAATGATATTATAAATTTATTAGTAATTAAAGGAAATATTTAAAATAAATAAAAAAAGATTTAAAAAATTATTTAAATGATTGATATAGAAAAACTTAATAGATAAACTATACTATAAAAGTAATTAAATAAAGATAGAAAAAATGAATTTTGAAATCACGAGTGCGCTGATAATGCAATATGTGTCGACCGTGAGGGGTCATACAGCTGTTCTTGCCCCATTGGGTACCAAGGAGATGGGTGGAAATTAAATGGAACTGGTTGCGATCCAGCTAAACCAAGCAATTCTAAGTATATCGTTATTGCACTCTGTAAGTATATATATAAAAGTGATTTTTATAGTTTTAAGTCGTTGTGCAAGTTCCGCATTTTTCATTTAAGAAAAAAAGTGAATAAATCATTTTCTATAGTGGGTTCCATTTTTATCTATATATTTTGCATGATAGCAATTTGTTAGAATTTTTAATTACTTCATAAAGACTTCCCAATCAGTCGATATATGCAGATCAAAAAATAAAAATTAGCTAGTTAAAACGTCTATTTAGAAAGTGAAAATTATAGATGCCAATTCGTGTCATTCTACTATAAGAAAGATTAAAGGCAATTGAAAATATATTGGTTCACCATATCCATTTTAAATAGTACCACATACTTTCAAAGCTCTCAAAGGTATATCTATGCTAGCTTCTGAGGTAATCAATCATGTAAATACTTTCTAGCTCAAATATTCATTGAGTCATCCTAAATATTGGTTCTTAATTAACTTGGTTCAAAATTTTTGTAAAGTGAAAAGCGGATAATACTAGTATTGACAAGACATGAAGAAAAATTTTTTGCCACAAAATGATTTCATAAAAGTAAACTCACAATAACGTAGCTTGATGTAATTCATTAGATTGCAAAACTACTTTCATTGTACCATAGATCTTTTGTATCACAAGTCACGTCAGTTTATGACTTTACTTGTACAAAACCTCTTTGTGTCTGTGGCACTTCTCAAACATGAATGATGAAACATTGAATTTTAGTGACAATTTTACTTGAGAATTCATTTTCTGTAGGCATCAGCATAAGTCTCCTAGTCTTGCTCTTGGGAGGTTCTTTAGTACTTTTGGGATTGAAAAGAAGGAAGCTCATCAAACTCCAAGAAAAGTACTTCCAACGAAATGGTGGATTAATATTACAAGAACATATTTCGAATCATGGAAGGTCTATGGAGACAACACAAATCTTCAGTAATGACGAGCTTAAAAAGGCCACCAACAATTATGATGAGAGTAGAGTCCTTGGCAAAGGGGGTTATGGAACTGTTTACAAAGGTGTATTACTCGATAACAAAGAAGTTGCCGTAAAAAAGTCCGAAATCTGTGATAAGAGCCAAATTGAGCAATTCATAAATGAGGTGATTTTGCTTACCCAAATCAATCATAGAAATGTGGTTAAACTAATAGGTTGTTGTCTTGAAACAGAAGTTCCCTTACTTGTTTATGAATTCATCACAAATGGGACTCTTTCTGACCATATTCATGATATAAGTCATGCTTCTTCTCTTTCATGGGAAAGACGTTTGAAGATAGCAACAGAAATAGCAAGAGCCCTTGCATACCTACATTCGGAAACTTCTATGCCAATTATACATAGAGATGTGAAAAGTACAAATATACTATTAGATGATAACCACACAGCAAAAGTTGCTGACTTTGGAGCTTCAAGGTTGATAGCTCTTGATCAAATAGAAGTAACCACCTTGGTGCAAGGAACCCTTGGGTACTTAGACCCTGAATACTTCCAAACTGGCCAGCTAACAGAAAAAAGTGATGTGTACAACTTTGGTGTTGTGTTGGCAGAGCTGCTGACAGGTGAAGAGGCAATTTCTTCCAATAGGCCTGAAAGTTATAAAAACCTAGCAATGTATTTTTGTTCTGCAATGAAAGAGGATCGTCTACTTCACATTCTTGAGGATCACATTGTCAATGAGGCTAATATTGAGCCAATAAAGGAAGTTGCTAATATTGCAAAAGCGTGCTTAAGGTTAATAGGGGAGGATAGGCCCACTATGATGGAAGTGGCAACTGAGCTAGAAGGATTGCAAATTATGGAAAAGCATCCATGGGAAAAGGATAATCAAACCACAGAAGAAGAAGAAACAGAATACTTACTCAGTACAACTACACTCTCTTTAAACATTGATATTGGCGCTGGTTCTTCTGTAAGTGTAGTTGGTGGACATGATAGCATGATAAACCAACTCATGAAACCCCTAGATGGTGGTCGATAAGTAGTTAAGTTGACAGTAATTGATTTATATAAATCAGTTAGATCCATTCGTGAACTTCTATATGCCTATTAATGTTGTGTAATAATGTTGTAGACTAGATCATTTAGTACCTTATTTTGGTTATCCATCTTTTACTAAATTTCTGTAGTTGGATGTAACTTGGAACAATGTTGTGTTTAAAAATGTTAATGTAATAAAAGTTGTACAACTAGTACTGTCTTTCTTAATGCAATGAGGGTTCCATCATAAGCACTCTTCAGTTCCTAGGTAAGCATCAATTAATTAATTGAATCATGGCATTAATCCAGGCCTTTTCCATAAAGAAAATTAGGGGAAAAAAGCTGAACAAATGACAAGAAACTAAAACTAAACAACACATGAATAATAAAATGACACATCTAGAGTTCAAGTGGCCAACCCTCATCAAGAGGGTTGTCACTCCCTCATGGGGTGACTCTTGTCTTCCTAATTATGTGGAGTTTGCCTTAACATGATTTTCAGCAAAAGAGTGCATCTTTGATCCAAATGTCCTATAAAGTTGGGTTTAACATGTAATCGAAACCTGATATGTTAAGTCTCTTATTTTATACAAATAAATTGAGATGTACAAAATTATTGGTGATATTCGAAAAAGAAAATTCCAAATTTGCATATCTCGCTTCGCTTTTCTTTGATATCGGTTGAAGAATCTTTGACAAGTACTTAATGAACCAATGATAGATCTATGCCTTCTCCATTGCTTGATCTAAGTACTAAAGGTCATGACTTGCATGTAGAACTTACCTAGTTCTTCATCTCGAATAAATTAGGTCTAATCTAGCTTCCCATTTGAGGATTGAATCCCCATTTCAACCAAGAACTTTCAAAGGACACAACAATGAAAGCAAAGTCAGACAATATCCCATTTAAGTCATTTCTTGTCATGTTGAGCTAACATGGTAATCCTTGAACTTGGAAGCAAAGTCGTAGACAGGTTCCTCAGTAGTTGCTCTTTCATACATGCTTTATTGGGAAACCAAATCTTGAGTTTCTCATGCTTGCTTCTTGCTTCTTTGTTTGATTTATATATTTTGTTAACATTTTGTTTTCCTCTAGGTTTTTATCCGTGGAGAACACTAGCTGTGAGCATTTTTGGTTTTTCATATGCTCTTTGTGTGGTATAAATTTTTTTGTTGTTAAACTAAAAAGAAGATCACTAGCTAGCTAGCTTGTTAGCCATGAGAGAGAACCAAAGAGAGAAAAAAGGACAAGGAAAATGACTAAGAAGAAGAGATGGAGATCAGGAGTACTGGGTGGCTTGGAGAGGGGAGATAGAGAAATAAATTAGGGTTCTTGTGAGAGAGATGAAGAGGAAGAGACAGAAAGGACAAAATTACTATATATTTAGAAATATTTTGATGTTTCAATTAATTGCGTGTGAAATTATAACAATATCATGATATATTAACATGTAAGTCTTTCATTAGTGGACGGATGGAAACCATACTTTTAAGGAGAATCCGTATTGAACATAGAACATGCAACTCAAAGTGGTTTTTTTAAACAGTTCTTAAAAAAAATAATCTTCTCGTTGGACAAACAATTTTATAAGAGAAATTCTATAAAGCACGCCGGTCATTAAGCACGAATTGCACACCCTCCATGTCATCATATATGAAATATCTATTATACCCTCAGATAGATTGAATCATTTACTTCCCTTCGTTGTTCCACCAGAGATCACTGTCTTTCTAATTCTTCCTTTCTTTCTCCTAGGTGGAGAGAATGCTATATATTCCTTCTTCTTCTTCTTCTTCTTCTTCTTCTTCTTTTTTTGGCATTACACTGCTTCCTGCAAGTGTTTGAAAGTTTCTTCCTTGATTGATGGAAATTCTAGGGCTTTCTATAAAAAATTTCTCCGAGAGAGATTTGACAGAAGGCTCCAAGGAAATTTCTCAAGGCCAATTTCGGGGCAAAGGAACACACTGCACGCTCAATCTATCAAAGCCTAGCAATACAATAACTTTTGTGCGTTTAACCATTCTTTCACTACTTGAGGAACACACTGCACGCTCAATCAATTCTAAAAACAAATTCCAATTCAATACAAATTAAAACCAATCTCCTTGAATAATTCCAAGTCAGAGGCAATCTCCACTAGGCACCTTCCTTTGGGTGATGGGCTAATCAATAGTGCTGGCAAATTTCTGAATGTTCCCCACATTCACCTTCATTTGGGCGATGGGCTTCTCAGTACTGCAGGAGGAGTGCGACGCAAACGAAAAGAGACTCTCATATGCGGGAGGGAGGGCGAATGATTATGACTTCTTTTGTTTTTTGTTTTGTTTTATAATTTTATTTTAATTTTCTTTAACTTACTTATCCATGTGTTCATTTCGTGCGCTACGAGGGGCTTCTCCGTAGCATAACTCATTTTATAAAGAAACGAATCATGTCATTTAGTAACAGTTTTCCTGTGGGTTCCAAGTTCCATGGACATATTATAATTATGTTTGTTTGGATATAGAAATCATCTTATTATTAGAATTTTTTTAAATTTTCACATAAAATATAATAAATAATTCAATTTTTTTAAAATTTTAAAATAATAATAATATTTTATTTAATGTATTTAAAATCATTTTATTTCATTTTACTGTCCAAACAAAGCCTTACTCGTATTAAAATAATTGACACAAAAATGATATATTTGTACATGTATTTCTTTGTGTAATTTATTCCTTTGGTCAGTCCAATCAAAAGCCATAATGCTTGCGTGCTTCAATTTTCCCACTTAACTTCATTTTGTTTTCTTTCTTTTTTCTCCTCTTTTGTCATTACGTCTTATGTAGTTGATTGGACTTTTACTCTGGAGATTGTGTACAATATTCAATCATATAAATTTGAGTCTCAACCACAAAGAAAAATTTTAAAAACGATATATAATGTTCATATTCATTACAAGAAAAACTTATATTTATAACTAGTTATTTATGATGAAAATAACAATTTACTATTAGAATGAGTCCCTTCTCATAGCAAACGGTGTAACGTCTGTCTTTGTGGTGAGACTTTTAAAAAATAGTTTTTAAAAAAAGGAGACAGAAATTATTGATCATTTTAAAACTTTTTACTTCCATACCCAAGGTGCAAGACTTGTTATAAAATAAAATATGTTTTGAGAATAAAAGAGGTTTATAACAAAAAACATCAAACTTAAAATAAAAAGGTATCTCATACATTTAAAACCCTCATGCCCAGACTTCTATGCTCTTCCCTTTGGGCTGTGTCTGTCTTGACGCGTTCTGCTGATCATTTAGTTCCTGAGGGAGGAGTGGCATACATAAAAACTAAAATGAGTCAAATACTTAGTAAACATTACTTCATACTGTAAAACTATATTAACATAGGTTTTCATTCATGCATTCATCACTCCATACGTACTATACGTAAATAAGACATACATTCATTTAAACAACTACGAGGTAAGGTTTTCCTTAAAAGGTTTTCTTTTCATAAAACATTGCTCCATGTGCCTTCATTTCTTAATGAACTCAAGCATACATACATTTTCTTATCACTTTCCTTTGGCCGTGCACACTGTTACGTCCCATGTGTGAGACTTAGCAGTCTTCCTTTGGACCTGGATTCCCCCCATGGCCATAGGTTGGGAATCCCTTTCAGTCAGGGGGTAGCACTGAGTGCACTATCAATACTACTTATCCAGCATTGCAATCTGCCCATTCATTTGGTACTCATTCGTTCAGTCATGGCTGTTACGTAGTTTCATACAATTAAAACATTCATTCATTCTATCATTTCTTTCTTTCATTCCTTCCAGTCATTATTTTTAGTCCTTTCACTCAACAGTTCATTCATGAAAAAACGTTAGTCAAAAGCGTGAGCTTAAACATCATATTTCAAGGCATCATTTAAAATATCAGTTCATTGTATCCTTAAAACATCAGTTTATAGGGACATTTAAAACACTTTCTTCGCACCATTTAAAGCATCGCTTAAAACATAAGGTACAAGCCTCACATCTCATTTCATGAAAATATATACAATACATACTACGTATAGTCATCCATTCCCATGCATACACTTAATACTTGGGTTCCAAAAAGAGGGGGCTGCCAAGAAGGGCCATTACACATACATATATCTTTGAATACTTATACTTAGCATACTTTTGTAAAACTTCATTCATGTCATTTCATAAAGCATCGTAATGGAAAAACATTTCATTTCTATTTCATATCATTTTAGAAAACTCTAGAAGAGTATGAACAATACTTACCTGAACTCCATGCTATTCTCATATGATGTAGTCCATTCATGTGCGTGTCAGATGACAACCTACATGCATACACATAACCTTAACATCATTCTTTATCTAATACATAAGCAATTAAACTAGAAATAAAACTACACTTCACTTGGAAACACTTTCCTTCTATCCCTGGGCTTTTATGTGTCCCTTACTATGTTTCCTCTTTTGGGGACCCGCCTAAGGGTACCTCTTCCAAACTCAACGTTCTACTTCGAGTGCTTATCCACTTAAAGTGAACCTCATGATTCACCTTAGGGTTAAGACACTAAGACATTTGTCTTACTCTTCTTATCAACCTTATCCCGATACATGACTCAAGTCAACTAAGTCACGCATCCCAATTCTAGATAATACACACGTCACTTCCTACATTTGAGCCTACGCTTCCACATCATCATCATCATCCTCATTAATGCATATCACACGACTCTAAGCCAACTATGAGGCTCAAACATCGTGTATCTATGCTTAGGATAGATTACCCATTACTTATGGTAAATCCGTCCGGCAAATGTGTCTAACCAGACTACACATGTACCATACTCCATTTTATCACCTAAGAGCACCATATAGTCCACTAATGCCCGCTTGTGTAAACAAACTTCATACTCCGATACCAACATTCTCTTAAGCTCAACTAGTATGACTCTTCATGCTACTCGTCCAACTACATAGCTCATCCCAACACTTAACACAACAAGACTCCATTCACAGCTATACCTCCCGTCACATCACGTACCTTGAAACTTCATCCAAACCACATCGTGACCTAGCCACGTCACCTGGCATCCCGTTACTTCACTAATACACTAACTCCTCATTCATCACATGTACGACTTCTAACTTAGCCATGTCACTTCGTGACATTCCCTTGTCATGCTCCCGCTATGTCACTGCTACACCACTCCGTCACTTTACACATACTCTCAGTCATAACTCAGCTACACGGTGACACCCGTCACCTTAGACTACAGGTTACATCACAACTACTTTGGGATTTGTTCCATAGTTCCCAACACTCCACATCAAGCTCCACACTTCTCAACTACGCAACCATTCAACCCTTCGTGACACGTCATTCGGTGTATCACGACTTCACCACATGGAGTGCACTCCATGTGTACTCCTTTCACATTACACTAAGCCACATCACCACTACGGCACATATGCCATACGGTGCATTACCTCACCACATGGATTACATTCCATGTGTACTCCCTCCAATCCACACTACACCACAAGTACACTCCTCGTATACTCTTCCTAATCCACACAATGCCACGTCACCACTACAACACATACTTCACAACCACATTTAACAACACAGTCCACAACACGACTGCACAACACATTTCCCAACTACGCCCAACATTTTGCTACACAACCACACTTCACAGCGAACTCCACAACACAACATAGTCCATAACCAACTTCACAATAAAGCTAACGAGGGAAAGGGAAAGAGAGTTATACCATCATCGGGATAACCTGTTGCATTGCTCACTGTCTGACATGGCCCAGTGGCGTCGAAAGCGACTAGCTTGGACGGTGGCCTTTCCATCGTGGTCACTACCGTGACCTTACTATGGGTCTATTTCGGGTGGACATATCTAGGGTTTCTCAGCTAGATCTAGGCTGTGGAGGGTGACTGACATAGTAGGGAGTTTGTGGGTGGTGGCTAGAGCCGTGTACAGCGGTGGCTAGCCACGTACATACAATGGTTTTTTAGGTTGTGGGAGGCGGTTGGAGGCATGGATCTGTGGAGGGAAAGGGGGATCTGGGAAGGGGAGGTCTTGGGTGGCACACAATGGTCTCAGGGTGGATCTACGATTCCAAAGGCTGGATCGTGGGTTATAGGAAGTGCAAGATGGAGGGAGGAGCTAAGGGGGTTGGTGGCTGACTATGGAAGGGCTTAGGAGGTGCCGTGGAGGGGCATGGTGGAGTCGAGGTGCTAGTATGGTGGTCTTACGACGGTGGATCTACCCGTGGGTCATGGAAGATTTGTGAGAGAGCGTGTGGGTGATGGGGGCTTCGGCTGGGCATGGGGAGGTTAGAGGAAGGTCACTGGTGAGTGAGGAGGCTCTTGGTGGCAGTGCGGTGGCATGGGGGTCGCTAATAGTGGCGCTACAAGGAGAAACCCGTGCGTGTAGAGGGGCTACACATTGGGCTAGGGAGGAGCTACGGGTGGTTGGATTCCATGGAAGGGGTCCACGGCGTGAGGGAAACTCAATGGTGGTGCACGGTGGAGATGGGGTTGAGTTGGGGTGGCGCAAGGGTGGAGAACCCATGTAGAGACCCGTGTTAAAGGAGAAGTGGCTGCCGTGGGGCTCAACGGTGGTTGGAGGGTACTGGGAGGTGGTTGGCATGAGGGGGAGCCAATGGTGGTGGCAGGTGGCGCACGACGGGGCTGGGCTGCTTGAGGGAGGAGATTGGGTGAAGGGAGAGGGGTTGCCTGCATGTGAGCTGAGGGAGGGAGGAGAGAGAGAGAGAGAGGGAAAGGGAAAGGGAAAAGTGTGAGGAAAAGAGAGGGAGCTAGGGTTTTTCTTCCAATCCTTCACCTTGGAATCTCAGATCTGATCTAACGGTAAGAGTTTAAACACTGTAATAACTAATTAAAGTGAGAGAAATTAAGATAAAAATACTATATCATTAATTCAAACTTAATTTAAGTTTATAAAATAATATTCTTTCATCATTAAATAAATGATGAAGTTTTGATAAATACTTTTAAAAGAATAAAACCATCTAATTAATTAGAGTTTTTAACATAATTTAAGTACCATAATATTTTAAATAACTGAAATCATTTAGATAAAATGATTTTCGTACAATTATAATATTTTTAGAGCTCTTCAAAAATATTATCATTGTCTTACTTAAAATTAGGTTTGGTTCAATAACACTCGAAATACCCCATTTAAAATATTTCTTGGACATTTAAAATATTTCAAGGGCTGTGAAACAATGGGCTTCATTAAAAATTACCCGCTATATTTAAAAACACAACTTCAATATTTAAAACGCGTAGACGAGACTCGTGACCAATCGATAGAGAAAGGAGCGGATTGTTACATTCTCCCCTCTTTATAATAAATTACATCCTTCAAATTTGCAAGGAGCGGATTGTTACATTCTCCCATCTTTATAATAAATTACATCCTTCAAATTTGCATAACTCATGGGAGAAAAGGAGTGGGTTGTTACAAATGATCTTTTCTTGTAGGGATTTCTCGATATACTTAAAATGTTTCTATACTTAAAATCATATTCAAAGCATCATTCAAATGCTTCATTGTGTTTATATTATCTTCTTCTTCTTCTTCTTAAAGTGATATTGTCGATAATGCATACGATATTTAAACATATAAACTTGTGTCTCAATGATCAAGACAAATCTTAAAAATGACATCTATAGTTTTCATATTCATGACAAGAAAAACTGGTATATATGGTTAGTTATTTGGACGAAAATAATCATTTGTTATTAGAATGAGTCTATTCTCGTAGTAAATAGTATTTTCTTGTAGTGATCATCGGTAGAGCTAAAATGTTGTTATATTTTATATTAGATTCAAAGCATCGTTTGAACGCTACCTTGCATTTATATTATCTTCTTCTTTCTTCTAGTCTTTTTGTTGAAAAAATTGATATAATTTTCTTTCAAAGTGATATTGTCGATAATTAATTGTGATGTGGTTTATGATGGTGATAGCTAATTTAGACGTAAGTATTCATAAAATATTATCTATCATCAATAGGGCTGTGCATAAAATACCCTAAATCCAATCCGTCTGTGATATCCGACATGGCCCACCTGACTTTATACAGGTTCATCGGGTCTAAATCTCATACGGGTTTAAACATCCCAATACCCGTCGAAACCGATCACCGAAAGCATCTCCTTTCTTCTCGAACCACTATAGCGAAAATCTAATTTCCAACTTGATAACCAAATTCGTTCGCAGTTGCAGTATTTCTCCAAATTTGATATGCAACTTGAGAACCAAATATGATCTGCAACTAGTTTAAACCTCTGTTTCTTCTCTAGTGCTCCACCTTGCATCCAAATCTACACACTCTCACTCGTCGGTACTCTCCATCTTCTCCATCTGCACACACTTTTGCTTAACTCTGAACTTTTCTTTCCTAATTTGAGTATCAAAAGTTCTCTTAAAGTAATCCGCATCCAATCCCCCGAAAAATATCTAACCCCATTTCTTCATAAAAAAACCTAGTCTCTCTCTCTCTCTCTCTCAGATGGTGGTTTGCTTTGCTCTTCTACATCATCAACAGAACATGGCGTATGTAAACAACGGTGAAGATTACTTGATTAACCAACACGTAGGTCCCAGTTTCTTCAATGATAAGGTTCTTCAAGTCTCGCACTGCAGATTCTTGGGAGAAGGGATGGTCATTCTGGGCGAAGCAGAGCAAACATCATCCAGTGAAGGATAGCATATATCTCAAGACTGCTGATTTTCGAAATCCAGGGTTGGGTAATGAACTTTTTTCTCATCCAAGAAATGGATTCCAGACGAGGAGTCCACTTCTGGGCTCTCAATTTCGACCCTCTTCTATTTCATTTTGCAGTTCTTCACCTTGCAGGAATAATTCAGCACAGGCTTACCGTCACTTGTTCTAACTTGATATCTCATAAACCTCACAATTCCGTTAAGCTCATCATCAATCAAGTCATTGAATATCGGAACCTGCACTTCGCCGATGGTTTTCTTTCCCAGAACGATACCTTCACAGCGAAGATCGAACTTCAAAAAAAGTTTCTGCTTGCAGTCATCATCAAGAACCAAGATTTCTTTAAGATCAAAGTGCATCTCGTGATTCCACTCAGGATTCCCATCCCCCACTCTATCCACTGGCATTTCTTAACGCTCTAGCTTCTTTGATTCATCATTAACAAGCGATTTTTTATGCTACAGATTTTGTTTCTTCTTGGCTTCATCATTGACCATCGTTTTTTGATGTTGTAGATATTGTTGGTCTGACTTTTTCTTCACTTCATCACAGACAAGTTAGTGGTGGTGCGGTGTCGGTGGTTAGAAAAGGGAGAAGGGAAAAAGGAAAGAGGTGAAATGTCAAATCTGAATTTTTGACCCGACCCTTATGTTTGCGGGTTGGATTGGTTTAGTGCCGATCCTAAATATTTGTGGGTTGGGTCGGGTCGGCCCCAAAATGGCTTCGGTGGGTCGGGTTGCAGGTCTAATCATCAATTTAACCTATTGGGTCAAATGGGTATCTCAATAATTAACCATATAAAGATTTTATTTAGGTAAAATCACTTAAAAGCTTTTAGAATAACCAATAACATACTAATGAGCCACTTCAATTAGTCTGACATTTGTAGAATTTTCCCGATATGTCACCACGAATATATATGTATTAATGAATCAATAATCATTGCAAATCAGTAAATAAAAAAATAAACCACCCAATTATCCATATATCACTTCATTTCCCAAAATAATATATAGAAGCAATTGTTTGTTCTCAAAATCTAAATAAGGCAAATCGAACATTGTTGGTTGTTGGACTAAGTAATAAAAATCCAAATGAACAACAAAATCTCTATTAATGGAGACATGCCTCCATGTCTATTGCTCAACTGGGAT
This sequence comes from Juglans mandshurica, assembly GCA_022457165.1. Classification (NCBI taxonomy): domain Eukaryota; kingdom Viridiplantae; phylum Streptophyta; class Magnoliopsida; order Fagales; family Juglandaceae; genus Juglans; species Juglans mandshurica. The sequence continues at coordinate 28,774,830 of CM039625.1, read as the reverse complement.
TGATCCTTTGTCCTTGAGTATCTCTCCTAGATCTACCTCTGCATCAAAGTCAGTGGTTCTGATAAATGAAACCATACGTATGTTAGACTGCTATGACAAGACTACTAATGAGAGACAATATATGTGATGATGTAATGCACACTTTCATGTAAAAAGAATTGTGAACACATGTATTGTGCTTGACGAGGAATCAACTTCTGAGTAAAACACAGGTACAATAAGCATAACAAGGATTCACCTTCTAGGGAATTTCCAATCTCACATAGAGATATTTCCAATAAACCGATCTCACACAGAGATGCTTCGGATTATCCAATATCATACAGAGATGTGTCAAATTATCAATTCTCATAAAGAATAACAAATCACCATATCTCACACAAAGAATACTTGTTGTACCGAAGAACACATCAGCCGATCAACCAATCAAGAACAGCACACATGATACACCTAGGGTATTCTCATTCCATCTATCCAATGACATCAATACGAACACGTTCCGCCCAATCTAGCAGGAGGCATTCTCCTCTCCACATGAAATTAGTGGTAACATGTCGTAGGAATGGCCTGGGCAACATCTATCTATCCATGACGATTGACAAACGTTAAGACTCTCAAAGTAAAAATAACCACACATACCCACCTGAAATCACCACATCACAAATCCAAGCATTCAGACTAAAATATTCATTTACTCCTAATAAAAAAAGGGAAAGGTTACAGAATATGCAATGCAAATCCCATGACATACCGACAACATTTACTGCGCATTTCTCAGTACTATCTTAGAAGCTAACCTACCTCACATTAGTACACTCACTACGGTGGCACTACTCTACTCTTCCTTTTCTATCGCTCTCCTCAAGTCACTCGCTTTATTTGAAGATTTCAACTTCAAAGAAGATCCAACACTTAGTATATCAAAAGTGAGATTTCAACTTTTACCTTAAGCCATTTATAGAATGGGACCGCCAGATATCTGTCTCACTCCAGGCATGCTTGAGTAGGAACCCTTTGGTCTCGATTGTCCCACTATAGGATGACAGAGACAAATAATCAGGTCAAGCCAAGCTGGCCTTTACGGCCTGCCTTAAGTCCAATCCACAGTTTGTCCTTGAATGGGAGTCTCCCATGTGGCATTGGACCATATCTCTAAGGTCTAACGATATGGTCTATAATGCCATAGAATCTTCCCTGTAGACCTAATCCAAATGCGACCTTTCAAATGGAGTGTAGGCTTCTACTTATGGAAATGCTGGCCTTTAAGTATTTCCATATTATCTCGGAAAACTCATACATCTGCACTAGTCTTTTCCTTGACCATTGCTCTCGTTAGGCTCGTTTATTGCCTTTTTTCAATTGTCACCTTTTCCAGAACTACTAGCCTCTTTAGTTGCTCATTCCTCACTTGGGTACTTACTCACCCAGCACAAGGTGAAAATCATTGTTACACCCTATGCTGAAGTGTGCTTGCCAAGCTTTCTAGATGATGCCACTCACCCTTCCATTGGACTAGCTACACTCTGTAGACTAGCGCTGTCTCGTTTTCCACTTAATTGAGGGAATATAATCATTGGCTTCCACTTGACAAGGACAAGCTCTCTTTTTTGCCTTCCCTTTGGTCTTGGAAGGTGGTCTACCCTTTTTCACTGGCGTGATCCTTACATCCTCCTCCTTATAAGGACTTATGCCCTCGAAATCTAGTGAGGATCATCGCTCAATATTATATACCAAGGGAGGTTCATGAGGCAGGGTGCTCTTTGGTGTTTTCTGTCGATACGACTTAAAGCACATCCTTTCATTCACCTTGATCCATCAACGAACCTTCATCATCCACTATCGGGACAAGAGCTTCCTCCTCTTGTCTCCTCCATCTCTTACTTATGCATCGCTCGCTGGTTGTGCTCTCTCGAATCATAGCTCTTCCGCTAAATTTGGTATAGTGGAATGTTGGTAAATCCTCACCCTTGTTTTTCTCTCGCTTGTCATGCTCTGATACCGCTCGTTTTTCCCAAAGTTGTGCCCTAGCAGTACCATCATGGTTCAGCATCTCCGTTATTTGAGATTTTTCCATCTAGTACTCTCTTCATCTCAGCTGCGTTCCTCCCCTACTTGCCGGCGTTCAGCTTCCAACCTTGCCATTTCGCATCGTTCCTCTAAGAACTGTCGCATTATTTTGAGCGATATTGCTACCTTTCATCTAGTTCTTTTCTCTCGCACCCAAGTTATGGTTCTGAGGGCTCTAAGAATTATGGTCCAATGGGGTAAACTAAAGGCTTACTTATAGTCTTACTCCTTCCCTCGATTTACTTGATTTACCCTTGCCTTGTGCATTACAGTGCACTCATTATGACTTGAATAAATACGAGAACTACTCTTGGGTGATTTGCTCACTTTCCCATGTGAACTCATTGTTTCCTACATCTCCCCATTGCACCTTCATCAATGGTACTATCTAGATCATAATATCTACTCCTTCCAGTCTACAATCTGTATTGGCCTCTCTTCATAGGTGAGATTCGTTTATAACAAAACTAGATTTGGGTTAATTAATTGTGGTTGCCGGTTCCCAAAAGTTCTCCTAAAATAGGATTTATGAAACACATTATGAATTCCTTCATTGGGCCTACTTTTTCCACTACTAGGTAAGGTCCAATGTATCTTGGGCTTAGTTGTCCTTTCAGCTCAAATCCTTTCACCTCTTTAATGGGAGATACCTTGAGATATACCAGTCACCTTTCTCAAATGTTAACTCTAATCTCTTTACATTAGCGAGAGAAGCTGGAGTCTCTAAATGAATCTAGATCTCTATAATGCGTACCTGAATGGATATTTATAGGGTTTGAGGTGCCAACAATAAAAGTCCATCTTTTTGAACACGACACTAGAGATGATAGTGTCCCACCAGTGTAAGGGTCTTTGAGGGACCTGTTTCATCAGCGTGAATCTCTCATGAGATAAAAATTATCAAGTGGGACTATTTGTCAACCACAGTGACTCCTAGTGTTATCAGCTAGTCTCCCAAATGAAGTGTTTTACTTGGTTTCAACCCTTTCTTGCCTTGTTTAGTGTAAACTTCTTGTTCACATCTCTTTGGTTGCCTATCAACCTCTCCTCACCCTTGGCACATATTTTTACGTAATAGTTACCTTGCAGATTCTCGCCATAAGTGTGAATATGAGAATTTTCCATTTTTTAATTCATATCATGACCCTCTTCTTGGAAAAATGTTTTTCCTTGTGTTAGTCGATGGTTCACCTGACACATTTTTACACTTCCCTTCGTGCAATGTGGATCCAATGATTTTGTTCGGCGTGTCTTCCTTTCTTTTACCACGTGGCACTTCCCCTGTGGCTACGTTTCCCCCAAATCTCGATGTTTTGTCTTTTTATAATCGTCAACCTTTTTCCTCTCTCCTTCTATCTTATTATTCTCCTTCATTTATTTTTTTCATTGTGTACTTTGTGCGTTTCCTCTTCTCCATGAACCCTTATTCTCTCAATCCCTCTCGCTTTACATTCTCCATGGTTCTTGAAAACCCTGCTAGAAACACCTCCTGAACTTCTCGTTCGTGTTGGTCTCCAGACTGCACTCACGAGAATGCATTTGAGCATGGCTCTAGAATTGCAGTTGGCGTAGACTCTACCTGCCTTGTAGCTTTCGAGGAGAGTCATTGAAAGCGACCATCACTTAGGAGAAGTTGGACTCCACAAGAGAATGGTTTGGAATCCTAGAATATTTTTGTCTGATACTTCATGACTTCCATAGTGGCAGAGTCAACCTAGAAATGGTTGTTGAGCATTTTGGGTTGTATATCGAGATGCTCTTGATGAGACTTAGCTTCTTTTTAGTTGTCCCATCTTAGATATCTTAGACTATCTGGGTTTGGCTCTCGCTCAAATACTACCCAACACTTGGAGGATATTGTTGTCTTGCTATGTTATATGAAGGCAAGCCTTGAGGTTGTTAGGATGGAGAACCTAGATTTGACCACCCATGAGCTCATAGTGTGAAGCGACATGATGGGAATCAATGAAGCTTCTATTCTTGTATTGAGTACTGAGTCATCCACCTATCGTTTTAATATTCTCATGTCAAAAATTGGGACTACAAGCTTTTCTTCTTGTCGAGAGACGGTTTTGAGTTTTTGCTGGTGAGACTACCCACCGCGAGCTCCCATTTGGGTTCACCTAGAGTTATGTTTCTGATTGTCACCACTTTCGAGGTAGCCCCCACTAGGGGGAGTTGTCATGTTTGGATAGCATCTAGCTAACGAAAAACCCAACTTCAATGAGTTACAAAGTGGTTATGACCCTAGAGAATGTTGATTGTTTCTTGGTCATGCCAAATTGATCCTGTATCTTGGGCCACAACTCTCTAATTCTACTGTGCTTCAGACTCTAAAGGAAGGAGGCCTTGTGCCAAGGACTAGAGACAACATAGTGGACCACATGCTCGTCACAGCTCTGCTCGCTCCAATGGGAAGGATGCCACCCCTTCAGCGGGATGTTCTTCGCCTACTTTTGCCACCACAATACCTGAGGGCAGGAGGGAGGCCCACTACCACCTTTTTTGCTAAATGTTGATTGCCTAGTGGATGTTATTAGGCTGGGTGCCCAGTAAATAGATTCATTTTTGGATTAAGCTTTCTTTGACTTAGTTCCAGATTCACTCCCTGAAACCCTTTTGGATTCTTTATTTAAGACATTTTCTCCATCATCTCTTGCTCCGAGTGATTCCTTTTAGGCGTTAGAGATTGAGGAGGGAGGATACACACTAGGCATTCCCGAGGATACCGCAGTTGCGGGTGCTCTAACATGCATTCCTATGGTTGCAAGCGAGTGAGAGGTAACAACGTCAGTGGAAGATGTCCCATTGGGAATTAGCGCTAATGAGTGTTGTGCCTTTGCGGAAAGCAGGCATCTTAACGTTGTTCCCACTTATCTAGCATGTGTGGGGGAGGCAAGGAATTCCAAAGTATTATCTATTTGTCCTGCTGAGTGGATGATTCCACTCATCCTAGGTCTTCACTTGAGATTTCAACCTAGAGAAAGTTCCTTCTGGGGAGGTATCGCCAAGTCAAAGGCTCCCAACGGTTCCCTCTCTCCTAGAATTTGTCCTTCGAGAGATTTTGACTTGCCTGGGATCTTTCCCACCTCGTGGGCTCCCCTGCCTCGAATCCCATGGTTGCCAAGACCACCAAGGAACTCTGGACACTTCTTGCCCTAGTTCATGTTTCGATCATACTCTAGTTGACTTACCTTCCTTTTTTATTCGTTGGGCCTGACATTGTACTTTCCTTTGCAGGGCTTATTGTCCTTGGTTGGGTGCATCTCCTATGCCAATCCGCAGTGATGGAGAAGGTGGATGCCTCCTAAGCATTTATTGAGGGCACACTCCAATCTGTATCACAGACCATGGCGGAGAAGAAGTGCTAGGAAGCCGTTTGGGAAGTCCCCCCAAGAGCAGGACACTATGATTCTTGTGGCAAAGGTTGAGATAAAAGAGTTAAGGGGCTCTAGACTCGTAATGGTCCATGTTGGCAAAGACAAAGAATGAGTTGGACCGGGACTTAGAGGTTGAGTGGAATATTGCCCAAGCTATTTCGATGATGGAGGAAGAGTTGGCACCGAGCACACGCTTGTTGGTGGCTGAGCTAGAACAAGCGGTAATTCCCCTGAGCTAAGAAAGATTGTGGCGATCACTACATGAGGCCACTTCGGCTGAGTAATTGAGAGCAAAACTTCGTATTGAGCTCAATATTGCCTGGGGTGAACTAAAAGCAATTACGACTAAATACAAGACCATCTAGTATGAACTTTGCAAGGCAAAGACCGATTACTTTGCCTAGCTGTTGTTGAGCGAGGTTGAAAAAGCAGTTAGTCGCCTTGATGATTTTTGGTTAGTTCATTATACACTCCAAATGAATCTTTTTCTTTAGAATTTATTTGGCGCGTGGGGAAAGCAAATCAATGAGCTACGAGTCCTCAGTCAAATGTAAGAAAGAATCCATAAAAAAATATTTAAATGCAAAAAGCTACGAAAACCATGATGCACATATATATTGGTATGGAGCCCTAAGATCAAATTTGCAAATGATTAAAGCACTCAAATGGGGTTCATATCAATGAGCCAATAGCCTTAATACACACCACTACTTCGCACACATCTGTATTCAAAAGTGAATATACACCAAGCTCCATGTACCCATATATAATTGCTAGCCTACATCCTAGCTCATGGCCTGGCTGTTATCTTTGGTGCATCAAATGACACTTCACTCGCTATTTTTGCTCCCCTTTCTTTTGCCGTGTATATAGCCCAACATGATGCATAAACTCCTGCATGCATGTAACACAATAAGATCATCTTTAAGCCTTCGAAATGGATTTCTATGATAGGAATGAGACGAATGTGTAGTATATAGTGTTTTCCTATTTGATTTGGCGAAGAAGACATTATTTTTTAATTCCTACTTCAAATTCTCTGTAGTTAGTGCCCAATGTTTACAAGTTGTTATGATGTCTACATCTGTTCTATGTCAAGACAGAGTATGGCAGGAAGTTTAATGTTTGGATTTGAAACTTACATCAACTCATCTTATTATTACAACTTTTTAAAATTCTCACACAAAATATAATAAACAATTCAACTTTTTCAAAAATCTCAAAACAATAATAATATTAAAAATAATATTATAATAATATTTTATTTAACTCATCTAAAATCATCTCAACTCATCTCTAAATCCAAATGAGGCCTAATCCCAATACATATTGTTGCTCGGAGATATGAAGACAAGCTTAGTATTAATGAAGTAGTACCTGGGGATGAGCTAAAGCCCCTTTGGTGTCTCTGGCAACATGGAGAGGAATGTCAAATGTGGCACATGCCCGAGAATACACCACCACATCCTGTAGAGGGGTGAGAAACCCAAGGTTCCTTGCCGATAATGTAGAGCATACGAAGTCCGCACACATATATCAGTGCATATCCCGACAACCAGTAACTTCATCAACACAAATCAATCATGCTAATTAATAAGATCAAACAATTAGGAAGAATAGCTCTCAAATTAGGAATTGTCTTAAGCACTTACAGATTTGATCTGATTCTTCTTCACCCAATCCACAAAAACATTTGAACCATCAGCCTCATTGAACCCAAGTATCCATCAAAACAGTCCTTCTGCCTTATTGTTACATTAGGTTCGTTCTCTATCCATCGCAGAGCTGCAGTTTAGTGGAAGAAAAACCAACATCAGATGTAGAAGAGAGGGAAGTTTATTCCTACAGCATGTGTTTAAAAAGGTATAATCAGTATCCAAAAAACAGAACAATCATGGTGAAACACCCCAGAAAAGTTGCCGATAGAGATGATTGGACAACCTAGACGTTCGGAGAGGTGAACAACCGTAGAAGAGTAACTCTAAATATAAGGTCTCGTTTGGTTACACATATGAGATAAGATAAGATCAAAGTTGAATAAAATATTCTTAAAATATAACTTTTTAATATTATTTTTATTTTGGAACTTGAAAAATTGAATTATTATTTTTTATTTTGTTAGGGAATTTGAAAACATTGTAATGATTAGATGAGATGATTTGTAAAACAGGACCTTAGAGTGTGTAAGTACCTAGTAGTCTGTTCCCAAAAAAAAAAAAAAAAGGATCCCACCATGAAAAAGTGATGTTCCTCATTTGTTTTCAAAACTCCTCTTAACTCATCTCATCATTACAACATTCCCACATTCTCATACAAAATAAAATAAACAATTCAACTTTTTCAAATTCTAAATAAAAACTAATATTAAAAAATATATTCTAACAATATTTTATTCAATTTTTAACTTTAAACTTAAGTCATTTCATCTCATTTCATCTCATCTTATCTCATCTCATCTGCGAAAACAAATTAAGCAAGAAAACTACATAGAATGAAACCTGAGGTGAATCTAAAAACTTAATAATATGAATCGTTCATTGGGATATTAACTTACTCAAAACATATTTCACACCACACCACCATGAAAGTTTGATCAAATAATGCTCACCCATTTCAAAATAAAGCCAATGCAAACACATATTAGGTGTTGCAATATTATCTCAGATTGGCTTTTCTATCAAGCATACATAGAAATTTAGAATGATGTCAAACTCAAATAATATATTAGAGCAGCATGGCATCAGTACACTCAAGCCTTCAGATGTGGACATAGCTGTTCGTGGCAATATGGATGATTCTGATATGTAGCCACACTCTTCATCACATGGAATTACCTCTTGTAATAAATCTGTAGTTAAATTACTAGATGGTCCTCATTCCAGTTGAGTTGTAATGTATTATTTTGTAATTTTAGAAGTAGTTATCCTTAGCTGTACAGGGCTGGTACAATGCTGTAAAGATTCCTTAGTTTGTTGGTCTATTTTTAGTATAAAGCAACATCTCTGTGTAAAGTTTTTCAATTAATCGAATGCAGTAGCAAATTTTCATCTTTTTCCCTCTGCTCTCTTTTGCTTTTTCTTGATATTCTTACATGGTACCACAGAGCCACTGAGAGTAAGATTTTTTTTTCCTAATGGCTCCTGATCAAAACAAATCTTTCTTTTTGGATTTCACCAACATTACCAATCCCTACAGACTCGACCATGGCGACAACCCTTCACTACCCTTGGTACCTGACCTTCTCTCCTCTGAGAATTATACAACCTGGTCAAGAGCTATGACTCGAGCTCTTCGTGCCAAAAACAAGCTTGGTTTCATCAATGGAACCTTGCTAAAACCAAAAAAGACCGTTGACCCTCTTCATGATGCATGGGAACGATGCAATGACTTAGTTGTGTCTTGGCTTCACAACTCACTCAATCCTTCTCTTAAATCCAGTATTGCCTTGGTGGATAATGCTCCACAAATCTGGAATGAACTCAAAGACAGGTCCACCCAACAAAAGGGCTTTATCAAGTTTGCAACAAGATAATGATTCCGTTAGTGTTTATTTTGGCAAACTTAAAACATTGTGGGATGAACTTACCATATATGATCCTATGCCTGATTGCACCTGTGGAAAACTTACTATCCTACTTGACAGATACCAAAGGTATTGTGTCATTCAATTTCTCATGGGTTTGAATGATTCATTCCTTGTTACCCGTGATCAAATCATGTTGTTAGATCCTTTACCGCCCATAAATAAAATCTTCTCCATGATCCAGCAGCAAGAAATGCAACACCTCATGTTGTCTGGCCTTCCTTCACCTGACTCGATGGCCCTTGCTGTCAAACCATCATATCCTCCATATAAACCAAATTTCAAACCATCTCAGCAACCAAAACGTGACAGACTTTTTTGCAGCCATTGTAAAATTCAAGGGCATGTTCTGGATACATGCTTCAAGGCAGGAAATGCCCAAGCCCCCATCTGTACTCACTGTCATATAACAGGTCACATAGTAGACAAATGCTATAAATTACATGGCTATCCACCTGGGCACAAACTACATGGCAAGGCTAAGCAGCATGGCATCTCTTCTGCCAATATGAGTTCACTTGAATCCACAGATTCACCAGATGACTACTTCACTTTCACTAAGGACCAATACCAGCAACTGTAATCTCTATTGCAAACAAAGGAGGTTTCCATTGCTAGTCATTCAGTCAATAATGTCCAGGCAGATTGTACTCATTCCTCCACCATGAATGGTATCGCTTCTTGCTTCACCTCCTTCATTTCCACACATCATCATAACACACACTTGCCTTGGATCATTGACACTGGTGCTACAGACGACATGGTCTGCAGCACCTCATTTTTTTCTTCTATCACATCTCCAGTCTTCTTTGTTGTTAAACTCCCAAATAATCACACTGCACCTGTTACTCACATTGGCAATGTTCATATCAACACTACATTAACATTAAATAATGTTTTATGTGTTCCTTCTTTCCATTTTAATTTGATTTCTACCAAACAGTTGATCAACTCACTCTTGCTGTTTTATTTTTCTTTCACAATTTTGTTTCATACAGGACCTTTTGTCATGGACCACAATTGGCATGGGTGAGATGAAGAATGGTCTCTACCACTTGCTTGTTGAACCAGTGTCCTCAACAGCTCTCTTAGATCATTTTTCTACTTCATTACATAAAAATATTTCTGTTTCAGCTACTTTCACAGATGTTGATCTAATTTCTGATCTCTGGCATTGTAGAATGGGCCATACACCTATTTCTAAACTCAATGTAATCAAAGATCCTCTTATTCAGAATCATGTTTCTACTATTACTCATACTACTCCATGTCTCGTTTGTCCACTTGCAAAGCACCATAAACTACCATTTCCAATTAGCTCACATAAAAGCAACACAATTTTTCAACTCATTCACTGTGATATTTAGGGACTCAACTCAGTAACAGCATATGATGGAACAAAATATTTTTTGACCATTGTAGATGATTACTCTAGGAGTACTTGGATCTACTTACTAAAGGTCAAATCTAATACCATATCATGCATTGAAGCCTTTTGTGACCTGGTTGAAACTCAATTTCACACCAAAGTGCAAACTCTTAGAAGTGACAATGGCCTTGAGTTTCAAATGATAGAATTCTTCAATAAAAAGGGTATCATTCATCATAGAACTTGTGTGGAAACTCCACAACAAAATGGAATTGCAGAAAGGAAGCATCAACATCTCTTGAACATAGTTAGAGCTCTCAAATTCCAGTCTAATATTCCAAATTTATACTGGAATGACTGCATCCTCACTACAGCTTACATCGTTAATCGAGTTCCCAGCCCCTTGCTTTCTAATAAAACACATTTTGAGCTTCTCTTTAACAAACCCCCCACATATTCTCACATGAGAATTTTAGGATGTCTCTGTTTAGCCTCTACAATATCTCCACACAGACAAAAATTTGACCCTCGAGGTAGACATTGCATCTTTCTTGGTTATCCTTTTGGGGTCAAAGGGTACAAGCTACTTGATCTACACACCAAGTCAGTTTTTATCTCTCAGGATGTTACTTTTCATGAAAATATTTTTTCCTTCCATCATCAATCTAAAATCCCATCATCTTCCAAATTGTTACCTTCTGCTTCACACCAAAATATCACTTCCTTGCCCATCCCTTCAGCAACATCATCTCCATCATCTACTCCTCCTCTCACTAACCCATCACCAGAATCACCCACCTCATCCATCACAGATCCTTCCTCTCCACTTCCTTTTTAGAGATCTACTCGAACAAGAAGAGCTCCTCAATATCTCAGAGGCTTCCATTGCCAACAAGCAGCCTTCATCTCATCCACTCAATCAGTGAGCATGGCATCAGCTTCTTCAGGTATTCTTTTCCCCATTTCTTCCTCACTTTCTTATGCCAACTTATCACCCACATTCTCTTTATTTTCTGCTACTATTTCTTCACATCATGATCCACTCACTTACAAGCAAGCTGCCAAGGACCCTGATTGATGTAAGGCAATGGATACTGAAATTGAAGCTTTAAAGCTTAACCATACATGGATCCTTACTGATTTTCCCCCTGGCAAAACTCCCATTGCATGCAAATATGTTTATAAAACTAAGTATCATTCTAATGGTACTGTTGAGAGAAAGAAAGCAAAGTTAGTTGCTAAGGGTTTCACCCAGCTGGAAGGGGTGGACTATCATGAAACTTTCTCACCTGTAGTGAAAATTGTCACTGTTAGAACCATACTTGCCTTAGCTGTAATCAAAGGGTGGCACTTGCAACAGTTTGATGTTAACAATGCTTTCCTCAATAGTGAACTCAATGAAGAGATATACATGCAAAGAACACCTGGCTACACCAAAGGTCAACCTGGACAGGTTTGTAAGCTTCTCAGAAGCCTCTATGGACTCAAACAGGCTTCACGCCAATGGTATGATAAGTTCTCCACTTCTTTGATTAAATTTGGTTTCACCCAATCGAAGTCTGATTACAGCTTGTTTACTCATATCACTGATACAAGTTTTACTGCACTACTAGTTTATGTTGATGACATAGTAGTTGCTAGTAATTGACTTGACTCCATTTCAGTCCTCAAAACCTTTTTGAATGCCAACTTCAGAATTAAAGATCTTGGATCACTAAGATATTTCCTTGGCATTGAAGTTGCTCGATCCCCCACTGGTATTCATCTCTGTGTAAAGTTTTTCAATTAATCGAATGCAGTAGCAACTTTTCATCTTTTTCCCTCTACTCTCTTTTGCTTTTTCTTGCTATTCTTACATAATATGTGCCTCATTCATCACTATAACAGTAGTCTTCTTTGGAAACCCAAATCTAAACATTTTTAACACTGCAAAAAATAGAACAAACCTTTTAACTGCAAAGATTTGTTTTGTTTCACATGCGCACTACACATACATGGAACAAAACTGGACGAGGAATTATTAAAGAGATGGCAAAACTAAATACCAGGAACCAGATTTGACTTCGTCCGTGCCAGCAATACAATGAGGAGGATATGGTTCCTCGGGCTTGTTTGGATGATGAGAATCAAGAAATGCCATAATTGGCCATTTCTTCTCACAAAACAATCTGGCCAGCCTTTCTGATTCTTTGATCATTCCAGAAATCTGGCTGTTAGGCTGTCTTGGTGCCTGAGACATGAACATCGTTAGATTCTGATAAGTAAACTTCCAATTTTAGAGCTCTAATTGCTTGTTGAACAAAATCTTGTAAACAGCTTAACCAAGACACGAGTTCTTACTAGGATCCATGATTTGAAAAAAAAAAAACACACACACACACACAAATTAAAGGCATTAACTTCAAGTATTTAACAGAACCAGAAGACATGAAGGAATTGATTAATATTTGAAGTATACCAGATTTCCAGCACCAACAGTGCAGAAACCATTTATGATGTCAACAAGAACAAGACCAGTGAGAGCATCATCGGGCAAAACCACAAACTCCTGCTCAAGAGGAATCTCACCCTTCAAAAGATCAATCGTCGGAGACACCATTTTAATTTCCAGTTTCTTGATTCACATATTCCCAGATATATCTATCTGCAAAGAGTAAAGTAAGTTGTAAATACATATAAATGTTTTTAAAAAGTTGGTGTGAATTCATCATTTGTTTCAAAATTTAAACAGACAGAAAGAGATAGATTTTATTATCTATTTTATATTATTAACAAATTTTCTCACTTGTGGATGAGATTCTTCTTTAATAAGTAGTTCAATACGTAAAATATTTAATTAAATGAGATAGAGTATAGAGTCAAAATTTAAACTTAAGATTTTTATTTTGATATCATATAAAATCACTATTTATTTTAAAAGATTAAAATAAGATCGATGGTGCAACATGTCGACTCTAATCTGATTTCTATTTTCCATGCTAAAATCCAAAGTTGAAAATGTATTCGGGCTTTTTCTTTCATTTTGGCACAAAAGTCAAGAAGATATTTTGTATTGGGATAGAAACAGGCGCATGCGTCCAAGAAAATCTTCGTTATCGGGTAATGCTACATACAATTGTGGAATGCGTAAATGTCATGCAGTCGCTTTAAAAAAGAGTAGGATCTACTATTAAAAAATTAATTTATTTTCATGTGGGTCTCATATTTATTCACTTTTTTCAAAACGACTGCACACTCACGACTGTACGTGGTAGATTGGACTACTATTTAGGATTTATATAATTCACCTATTATTAAATTATAAATTAATACAAATGATCATCATGACTTCAGAAACTTTGATAGTTTTGGCAAGTAAGATGTAAAATTTCATCTAATCTTCTCATCTCATTATCACAACTTTTTTAAATTTCTACACAAAACATAATAAACAATTCAACTTTTTCAAATTTCAATTCAATTTTTTAAAATCTTAAAATAATAATAATATTAAAAAATAATATTTTAAATTTTCATCTAAAATTAAAAATTCTCATCTCACTATACTGTCCCCTTATTTTATATCAATGCTCATTTAAACGATTTCATGAAGATCAAAATTCTTTGACTCAATCTCTTAATCAAATCTAAGAGATCATGGACTTTTGTCAAAAACAAAATTTATTCATAAGTCGATGTAGATGACATAGACTCTACATTGCTGATGTATCAAAATTTGATTTGTAAGAAAAACTTGCAAATTTGAATACAGTAAATCAAATGGTGTAATAGTGGATTATGTGTTTTCATCTAGACTTTTTCCATGCATGTCACCAATATTAAGTTGCCTCCACCCGAATACCCTTCAAAGAAATGAGATATTAATATAATTTATTGACTAGTTCTCAAACAACAACTATACGACTGGATGTGTGTTAGTCTGTGATAGCATCGACGGTATGGTTAACGGTTCTTGCTCTGGCTTAGGCTGTTGCCAGACTCCTATTCCAGATGGACTAAAAGATTTTACTATGTGGGCTAGCAGCCCTAAAAACCCCTCCACAGTGAGCAAATTCAATCCATGTAGTTTCGCCTTTGTGGTTGAAGAAAAAACATACAAGTTTTCCACCTTAGATCTTAAGAATATGCAGGATAAACGTGCTTTTCCCTTGGTGCTAGATTGGGCAGTTGGGAAGCAGACATGCGAATATGCTAAGAAGAATACCGCAGGATACGCATGCAAGGCAGCGAATAGTAATTGTTACAATTCCAAAAAGGGTCCTGGGTATCTCTGCAACTACTTCTCAGGCTATCAAGGAAACCCATATCTATTTGATGATTGCCAAGGTAATTAATGCTTATCTATATATGCATTAATTTGTTAATTTCATAGATCTTCTTTTAATTTATTTGTTTTCTTTAGGCCGAGTTTTGTGATCTTCCGACAAATCCATATTCCGAGAATATATTTTTACAAGTATGTTGAAAATAAATATTTTACAACATATTTAAAAATATTCTTTAATAATTATTAAAGCAATGAATATTCTTATAATATACTTGAAAATAATCATTTAGGTTACATTTGGATGTTGAGTTGAGTTGAGCTGAGTTGAGTTCTTTATGAATAGTAGTGGATTGAGTAGTAGAGGGAGTTATGTGGGGCCCATCTAAATTGAGTTTAAAATATGTTTAAATGTTAATATGAGTTTAATACTTTTTATAGAAAATTGAAACAGGTTGTGGGTCCCACATATAAAGATGTTTTAAGTTAAAAACTGTTGTGGGTCCCACATATAATAATATTAATCTATATATAAAATTGTATATAGAGAAATATTGCAATGAGGATATTGCAAATTTATTGATAGTTAGGAGAAATATTTAAAATAAATTAAAAGGATTAAAAAATTACTTAGATGATATAGAAAACATTGATAAACTATATTATAAAAATGAGTAGATAAAATAAAGAAAATGAATTTTAAAGATACAAAAATTATTGAGAGGGCTCTTAGTTAGTTAGTTTTCGCTGCTAAATGACATCATATTGAAGATTTTGTATTGCTATGATGGATGTGAAGATTAGATGAGTGTAAAATTTCAGATATTGATGAGTGTAAAATTTCAAATCATGGGTGCGTTGATAATGCATGCGTCAACCATATGGGGTCTTACAGCTGTTCTTGCCCCATCGGGTATCAAGGAGATGGGTGGAGAAATGGAACTACTTGCACTTTGTAATTCTAAGAATATCATCATTGCACTTTGTAAGTATATATAAATGATTTGTACATTCTTAAATTGCGTAATCTCTGTATACTCCATTTTAAAAAACTATACGTAACATTATTTCTATCTATATATTTTGCGTGTTATCAATTAATTTGTTCAAATTTTTAACTGCATAAAGACTTCCTAATTATTAGTCGATGCAGAACAAAGAATAAAAATTAGTTATATCGTCTCTATCTATTTAGAAAGTGAAAACACTACAAGGTTCAACACTTTTACCAGCGATTATGTATCGCTGTCTATACACAAAAAATCGTTGGCATACATCTACCCCAGCGAGTTTTAAGTCGCTGCAAAATCGCCGGTATTAACGCCCCACTTTAGATCTAGTCCAACGGAAACCAAAACTCGCCGACATATATTAATATGCTGGCGAATTTTTCTTCGCTGCTGATTACAAATTAATCGCCGCAAATTCAATATACGATTTTGTTGTTAAACGCTGGGATAGATTATTTGCAGCGATTAATTTTTGCCGCTAAAATTGAAAATATCGCTGCCAAATATATTTGCCAGCGACTCCCCAAAATCGCCGTAATATCAAAATCGCGGTAAAGTTGCATATGGCAGCGATTAATTATCGCCGCTATTTATTGATAGTATTTACCAGCGAATATTATATCGCTGCAAAATAATATTATGCGGCGAGTTTATACTCGCTGCTAATGGACTTTTCAATTCGATAAGTATATCGCGGCGATATGTAAATCGCCGCTATATACTTATAGACAACGAGTTTTAGTATCGCCGTAATTTACGTTCTGCTATTTAAATTTATTTGCGGCGAATTTGTAATTGCCGGTATTGATGTTTTAGTAGCGATTTGTACATCGCTGGTTTAGGAGAATTTATGTTTTAGTTTTAGCGGCGAGTAAAAACTCGCCGGTAAAGGAGTTTAATTCGCCGCTAAAACTGAATTCGTGTTTAAATTTCCTGGGCCTAATTTTCTTTCTAGGCCTGGTTTTTAGTTGTTCCTAAATGCACCATTCATAATCCAAACTCATACATTCAAGTTGCTAATCGATATAACATGCAAAATAAAATCATTCAATTGCATCCAAGCCCATCAACAAATTCCAAACTCATATGTATTACAATGGGGTGGTGTATTAATGTATTCTCATATACAAACTGAGCTTTTATCCTTAATAATAAATAAGCATCACAATCATCCAAATGATTAGTTCTACATTAATGGTTGGTGGAAGAAAATTGCTACTTAATCAAAAGGATTAGTTCCCTTAGTCTTCTTTTGAGTTGCTGGAGTATTCAGATGAAGTTACTTCAGATGAAGCATTGGATGACGTATCACCGCTGGAGCTAACTCCATTCCTAAAGCTCTTTGATGCTAGTGCAGGGTTTCTTTGTGGATCGTTAGCTGCAGGCACTTGTTCCTCCTCTGCTAATCTTTTAAGAAGATTCATGACCGTGGGAAGGACCAGTGAAGACAAGGAGATAAGACCAGGAAACTGTTGAGTGCCACAGTCACAGGTTAAACGCCATCATCATCATGTGGGCTATTTACATGTTAAAAAGAAAACGTACGTCACCAATCAAATTTAAATTAGATGTGATAGATGTGCATGCATGCATGGCGGGATATATATATATATATATATATAATTTGTCATTATATGGCAAAGCTACCTCCCATTAAGCCAGTAGCCAAAATATGAACAGATATAAGGGTTTTATTAAAAAATCCTCACTACCAAAAAGAAATTAACCAATAAATTAATCCAAGAAACTAAGAAAGAATGGTGCATGTGGATGGTAACCAGTCCCGCGGAACCAGTACTACTTATTGCATGATGCATGGGATATATGAACGTACGCTACTCATGCTGCAAGCAGCCACAAGATGATCACAAACATATCATGTAACGATTGCTTTCAAAGAAGGGGACCAATCAATATATATATATACTTTGTCTCGAAATTAGGGGAAAAAATGTGTAATGATTATGCAGAGCTAGCTGTGAAAATCCCACTGTAAAGATTAGGAAAAAGAATCTATCTTTTCAATGAGTACGTACTACGTCTTTATACAGCTCAGTTTGCAAACATTAAATTCCCTATTTATGACATGTCGCTTGTTTATATATATATATATATGAATGTAAAACCTAATTAATTTCCCAACCTTATCTCAACTAGTTTTTTCAAAAACATGAA
This sequence comes from Juglans mandshurica, assembly GCA_022457165.1. Classification (NCBI taxonomy): domain Eukaryota; kingdom Viridiplantae; phylum Streptophyta; class Magnoliopsida; order Fagales; family Juglandaceae; genus Juglans; species Juglans mandshurica. The sequence goes on along the minus strand of CM039625.1, from coordinate 28,756,982 downwards.
ATTGACCCATATATATATATAATAAAATAAAATAGGAATAGTTGCAAAAACCCTTACAAATATTAGAATTACTTGTAGAGAAAAAAAGAAGATCGAATAAAGAAAGCAAAAATGATACATTCTTTTCTTTCATTTTTTCTTTTATTCTTTGAAATGATACATCCTTAGCCAGTACATTCATATACAACTTGAACTACATCCCAAAAATGCAGGATTATCTTTGCAATGCAAATCAATGTTGGTACCCCAAAACCTACTACTTATCAACAAGCACAGACTTATTGTCGCGCTTAAAAAATAATCTAGATGCAATAATCGCAGTCTCAGATGTCAGTGAACGAATTACATAATTCTCTTGCTACAACTTATATGATGCAGTTCAAAATCTTTAGCCAAAATGGCTTTTGGCTTGAAAGAAAATTGTCTTCATACCTTCAAAAGCTGTGCCTTGTATTTTTTTTTTTTTTTTCAAGCCCTAAAATTTCCTTCACCTCTTTTTACATTTATTCTGGCCTCAACGCTTCCATAAACGACCATGCTGCTTCTGTTCTTCCATTCGCCTGCATCATTTGGTATGACCATTAATCACTTGTAAATGTCATTTGGAGCATGTAAACCCACTCCGTCCCTCTCCCAACCAAAAACAAACAAATACCCACCAAAACCAGCGTTTTTTTTTTCCTTTACCTCTGATAGTCTTTAGAACGCCTAATGAACTCTGTTGGGATCTCACACCCTTGGTATGATGCCAGTACTGGTCTGATATTAGGTGGACTGGTACGGGCAACAACTGTGCACAAACCAGGCAGTATTTTTTCATACATATAATCAAGAAATTAACAAACCAGGCAGTATTCTCACAAGGACAATAGTAGTTCAACAACATGGTAACTATAAACACTAAAGGAGTGTCCCGTTCTTCTTTTCTTTTCTTTTTTATGAGCAAAGGAGTGTCTCATTCAATATTATATGGCATGAACTTAGGAACTGTACACTACTTACATTCAAGAAATGGTATAAAATCCAAAAGAGCTGTATCATCTGTCTCATGCTGCTTCCATGACTGTGCCTGAATTTGCACCTCTAGCAATGACAGGACTTTGCACATGAAACACTTAGGATACATATTTTACCAAACTTATGCGAAATCCTAGACTCGGAACCCATAATGCCCTCAAAAAGTGTGGAACAGAAGAGAACTAGAAGTTCATACCTCGCTAAGAATCTCAGATGGAAAACCACTAGCTTCAAATGATATAAAAGGTGGAGGCACATTATCACACCCTGAAAAGAAGGAAAAACAAAGTATCAGCAATCATAAAATGATGAACACTTCAAGCAGTGCAGTAAATGTATAGAAGCATAAAACTGTGTTACTGAAAATAGATAAGGGAGTAAAATAAGGGGAAAAAAAGGAAATCAACTTTCAATTTGCAGCATAAAGATGTCTTTGAATTTGACCAACGAAGGTGAAATTCAGACTGAACACTTCACTTGTACGAGTACATTTTATGGTGAATAACTCCAAATGATACTAACCTCATTTGCAGACCATGAGAGATCTAAGAGATCCCCGGTGTAGACATAGATCCAAGATTTATATAAATATATATATAATTCTATATATATATTATATATATAGCCCAGTGTCGTATAGAGTAAGTACAAAAACCACCCAAAATCATCACTATGTCGACACCCTTGACTCCTCACGCCTCCCCGGTGTCACAAAAAACCACCCAAAAAATGTGCCCTTTCATGAGAAGCCTCTTATGGGCCGGGGGAATCGTTACACTGAGTCTGTCGAACTGACTCAGTGAATGACGGGAAAGCCCTAAAGAAAGACTGCATCAGATTGTCATTTTGTATCTGATGCTCCCTCAGCTCCCGCATCTCTGTCCTCATTTCATCCAACTGACTCTTGTAAGCTTCAGCATCCTTCTTATATTGCTCAGCATCCTTCTTATATTGTTCAGCATCCTTCTTGTGCTTTTCAGCCTCAGACTGATATTGTTGCATTTGAACTTTGTCAGGTTGTCTACTTGACTCGGGGATGACCATTTCCCCAAGTCCCCGTGCATATCCAGGTCGATGGCCAAGAACCTCCCTAAAGACAGTCGCTGCTGCCTCATCACTACGTTGCTCTGGTCCTAGGCCATCCAACCTACCTTGCATCTCCTTCTGCACATTGAGAAAGCAATGATTATTAACAAACAGAGTGCTAGTGCTATATTAATATTTCTCACGTATATTAAGAAACATAGATCCCAACGGCTGTTTCTGTACTACTCACATAAGTACTTTCTGTAGCATCTGTGACAAATGCATTCTTTTTCTTCGACCAACGCGTCTCTTTGTAGAAGTCGACCAAATTCCCATTCTCATTGCGCTGTCATGTGTATGAACCATGTGACATTTGAACAACAAAAGCTATGAGTAACCACCTTTAGTGATAGTAAAGTCACTAAAATCTCCAAGTAAAGTGCATTTTCACTATTCTATTGAAATGAAAAGATTGTTTTCCCTTAGACATACCTTTTGCTCAAGTAATCGGACGAATGATTTACGTCCTGATGTGTGATTAATGGCCTGCTTGTTTCGGTTCTCCCGATTTTGAGCTGAGATTTTCTGTCATACACATTAGGGAACAATTACTTATATTAGACAAACAGATTTTCCACCACAATATTTAGACATATTAAATATATACATATTATATGGTTGTATGTGAGAAAGACTATCTGTACCTTGAAGGCATCGCTGCCCCACCTTTCACACAACTTCACCCAGACAATGGGGTCCACCAGACTAGTTCCCTTAGCCAACGCTTCTGCGTGGCTTCCATAGGATTCATAAATCTTGTGCAAGTCGTGGTGGAAGGAGTTGAATCACTTACGTAAGGCCTTTGTCACCGTCAATCGATGGTTTTCGCGATCCCAGTCCAACACAAAGTCACTCTACATAAGGCAGCATGCAAACAATCAATGTGTCATCTCGTTATTTAGGCGATGATTATACTACATAAACAACTTCCAAACAAGGACAATTAAATTTTTGACTTACCCGAACCCGGTCGATGAGCTCCTCTTTAATCGCTGGTGGGACATCCGACCAACGCTTGTAACTTATGTCACAGTATTGTTTCACAATCCACGATACTCGTGTTGTGAACATAGAAGCGTGTTCACAACATGGGGCTGTCTCACCATCGTTTATCTTCAACTGCACTTTCCCGTTCTTCCTTAGCTTGTCAAAGAAAATGCATCTAGATGGCCCACGAGTTCGTCTCCTCTGTTCTTGCATTCCTTCGGTCTCCATTGGGGCATCTGCAGCTGTATTTTAAGGTACAACATATTAGTATCTTAAAGTGTAATGTGGAAGATTCACACTTTAATAACATGCACCAGTTTGTTCTCTAGTAGGTGGATGTTCCACTGTATTTGGTGGGGGTTCTTGAATAGGTTCTAGCGCGTGAGTTGGCACAACGGATGGTGGGGGACTTGGGGGCTGTGTCGAGTCATCCGAGGAGGATTGATTACACTCCTCCGTGCTATGATATGAAGATAATTTTGCATCACGTGGTCGGATGTGACGACCAGAGTATGGGATATAACACCTTCCACCTCGAAGACCTCAAGGTCTACCTCCACCTCTTGAGCTGGGTCCCGGCTAATTACCTGCACGAGTACAAGTTAATAACATAGTGGGATAAAATTGATGCCCTAATTGATACAAAATAATCTCAATATGCACAGACAGGTTCGTAAACAAGCAAATTTATCTACCATTTTCAGTTACTTTTAGGTAGACTAACCCTTACTGCACTATGAGACTTTAAATAGACAAACGAATAACTGAGAGTCGGCCGTATATATACCTTGATAAGGCATAGTGCTCCTCACACAGCCTCCCGATATTGAACGTAACCTGAAGCAAATTAAATCACATGTTAGATACTATTTAATTTAGGTATAGATGTTGTAAAACTTGAATGCTACTCTCAAGATTGCTTGCTACTTGCATAATAAGTAGTTCGAGCCAGGTAAAATGATTTTCTTCATTGTGGTAAGAAAATAAATCAGAATATATATTTCACCCAAACTCATATTGAACTGTCTATATACACATACCAATTTCAAAGTCAATCTCATATTGTCAGATGTCTATATACACATGGGAATTTCGAACAAGAATTCTAATATCTCAACCTTAAATGAACGAAGTTCCTGGGTTATATTTATAGGTCGCCAGACTCATCAGATGTTGTGTGCCCATCCTCATCTGAATGTTCCTCCTCATTTGTTGATAGGTCCTCTTCATCTGAATATTCCCCCTCACTGGCCGCATTTCCAGACTTAAAAGTGATCATGTCATCATTAATAAAGCCTGTTGAATCTATGCATTGACCAACCGGATCCATGATTTCTCGTGCATCTACATGGCTAGGTAGTATATCAGGCCTATTCAGTTGAGTTGCCACTTGATCTGTGTTATCACACTGCACTGGTTCATAATAATATGATGGCTCATCTTCCTGATCGGCATCAGGAGTACTTGATTCCCCATCAAGTACTTCAAGAACTCTCGACAGTGGCAGAATGTTGTATACATTCCTATTTGCATAGTTCTGCACAACACCCCAATTCCCTTTCGCCCTTAAATCTCTTATGTAGAAACATTGATCAGCCTGTCTCGCCAACACGAATGGTTCATCCTTATACCAAGTCCTGTTCATGTTGACACTAATCATATGGTCATCCACCCGCACCCCTCGTTTTCGATCACCAACGTCAAACCAATCACATTCAAACAGGTACACTCGATGCCACTCCATGTAGCGTAACTCTACAATATTATTAATAACTCCATAGAAGTCCAAGTTATTTGTGGCCTCATCACCAGTTACCACCACTCCAGAATTTTGTGTACGCCGGCGAAGTTCACGCTGTTTCGTATGAAACCTTTTTCCATTTATTATGCAAGCAGCATATGTTGCAACCCAACGGTCAGGCCCGCAAGCTAACGCGTACAGATCAGTGGACACATCAAGTGTATGCGAGGTACGATGTTCCTGGATCTATATATTTAAAAAAGCAAATTTCACAACGTTTATTTTCGATTAGATCCAAATCATATAAAATGAAAGCTATAGCAGCACATCTTAGATAAGAATGGATAAGAACTTACACGTTGCTTAAACCAAGTTGGGAACTCAGTTTGGTGCGTGCGCTCGATGCAATCTGGGTGTTGCACCTTACATTTCTCGTAGTGTTCCCTGCATTTGGTGCATCAAGGCGAAGCAACATATTGAAGTTAGATGATATTGGGTTCATAGCAAATTGTATAGAATGAAAGGTGATTTTTAAGTAGACTCGTTAATGCTTACTCTATATAAGGTCTAATCTCCGCACAATTATTGAGCACGTACCAGATGGCTGCCCTAAATAATTTATCTTCTAATTGCACGTTAGAAGGCATGCCCAAGGGACAGACTTTCTGGTTGAAAATTTTGAACCCATCTAACGTTTCCTCTTCGTCAGCATCAATGTTGCGGTCCGGTCGACTAAACCTCGTCTCAATATCTTTGAGATACATGGAGCAGAATGTCAAGCATTCGGTGTGAATGTAGGCCTCGGCTATTGAACCTTCTGGGCGGGCTTTATTCTTAACATACCGCTTGAATTTGTGGAGATACCTCTCAAATGGGTACATCCACCTATATTGTACTGGACCCCCAAGTCTGGCCTCACGGGGTAAATGGACAGCGAGGTGGACCATAACATCGAAAAATGAAGGAGGGAATATCATCTCCAGTTTGCATAGAATGGTGACAACATCAGTTTGGAGTTGGGCCAGGCGGTTGACATCGAGTGTTCGAGCGCACAACTCTTTGAAGAAAGTACCAAGTTCAGTCAAAGCCAAGCCAATGTCACTTCTTAAATACCCCCCAGCAGCAATAGGGAGTAGTCTTTGAAGGAAAACGTGACAGTCATGGCTTTTCAACCCTGAGATTTTGCACTCACGTCGAGAAACACAGTTTGAGATATTGGAAGCGAACCCATCTGGAAATTTGATATCAGACAACCACTCACAAAATTTATTTTTTTGCTCAACGTTTAATGTGTACTGTGCATGTGGCATTGTTACACGATCACCATCACAGCTCAAGTGTAATTCTTTTCTATAGCCCAAAAGCTCTAAGTCACGCCTTGAATTGATGTTATCCTTACTTTTCCCTGGACTGTTCGTTAAAGTGAATAAGATGTTGTCGGCAATATTCTTCTCAATATGCATAACATCTAAATTATGCCGAAGTCGAACTGTTGACCAATAAGGTAACACGAAGAATATGCTACACTTTGTCCAGTTTAGCTCTTCAGCAGTGCGTTTTTTCTTCCTATGAGATTTGCCAAACTGAACATCCCCAATCATCTGCAATTGATTTTGAATCTCTTCAGCTCCTACATCCCTTGGTGGCATGCGATGATCTTCTCTACCGTTGAACAACCCTTTCCTTCTTCTCCATATGTGATCTGGGGGTAAGAAACAACGATGTCCCATGTAACAATGTGTTCGGCCATATTTCAACCAATTAGAGTCTGTGTCTGCATTGCAAGACGGACAAGCCAATTTTCCTTTTGTTGACCAGCCAGACAGATTCCCGTAGGCAGGAAAATCATTGATTGTCCACAATAAGGCAGCATGCAACATAAACGTATCCTTAGTTGAGGCATCATATGTAGGTACCCCATCTTCCCAAAATTCAAGCAGTTCATCGATCAACGGCTGCAAGTATACATCAATCTCATTCCCTGGTGACCTTGGGCCAGGAATAATCAGAGATGTCATGAAGAATTGGTCTTTCATGCATGACCACGGCGGCAAGTTATAGGGGACAAGGATCACTGGCCAAATGCTATGAGGTTTAGCCAAGTTGTTGAATGCAGTGAAGCCATCACTTGCCAGACCGAGCCTAACATTGCGAGGATCCGAAGCGAACCAGCCATGATCTTCATCAAATTTCTTCCAGCACTCAGAGTCGGCTGGATGTCTCATACAAGTATCTTCTTTCGTCTGTTGCTCTTTGTGCCATCGCATATCACCTGCTATCTTTGCAGACATGAAGAGACGCTGCAATCTCGGCTTCAAAGGAAAGTGACGCAACACTTTTTGAGGTACCGCGCGCTGTCCGCGTGTATTTGGTATCCACCTCGAAGCCTTACATACAGGGCATTCATTAAGAGCTGCATTTTCCTTCCAAAATAAGATGCAGTCGTTGGGGCACGCATGGATTTTGTGGTATTTGAAGCCCAAACCGTGCTCCAACGACCTTAACTCCTCATATGATTGTGGTAATAGGGCATCAGGAAAGGCAGACCTCAACAAATCAAGTAGCATGTCAAATGACTTAATTGACCACCCACCGATTGATTTGATGTGTAACAACTTCACAACGAATGACAGTTTTGAAAATTTTGTACACCCATCGAATAACGGACGTCGGGCATCCTCTAGTAGCTGCTCGAAAGATGGTGAATCTACCGTCTCTCGTGGCCTATTTGCCGCAGGAGTGCTATCTTGGGGCGCATCATCGAAGGTGCCTACCCGGATGTCATCCAACATATCCTGCATGTCATCTATGTAATCGTCTTCTTGGTTGATATCATCATCAATATCTTCATCACTCACGTTCCATGTTGTATCCTCCTCCCCATGAAATATCCACTGCGTGTAATTTGGGTTGATCCCTTTCATAAACAAATGAGTTTCCACCTCAAATATAGGCAGCCACAGATTGTTAAGGCATGCACGACATGGACACCGGATGCGATCCCTTCCACTTGCATGGTTTCGTGCTTGTGCGAGGAAATATTTAACGCCTTCGGCGTATGCAGGTGATACAAGCCTATCGGGGTCATTCATCCAACTTTTGTCCATCTGAAGCACGATATGGGAGGGGAAGAAAGTTAGTTAAGCATGGACCGTAAACAACTAAGTTCGATGAAAAAGGCACCATAGTGCGCATTCACGTTTAGAAGAATGAATAAGAAGTTGTTTGAAGAAGAGAATTGGAGGCACCTAGTTCACTTCATAAAAAGCATATTAGAAGGTGGTTGAGACACTAGGCTTTTAGAGCGTGGCGCCAATGGGAGTAACCTTTACGTGGAATTCAGGAAACTCTAATCAAGACTGTGGAGGATGTTATAGAGGTTGCCAGCGTATTTAAAGAGCATATATGTGTGGCACTGTTCAGTTATTGCATACCAAAGGTTAGTGTAATATAGTTTATTTAAAGAGCATATATGTGTGTAACAGTTCAGTTTTTCAAGGCAATGAACTGTGTTGCTTACTCGTGCCTACAACTTACAAATAAGTTGCTTTCTTAAGATATAGTTTATTTAACTTACTCGTGCCTACAAAGAACAAACAGCATGTGGAAAGTGTGTGGTAGAATACAATTATTATTAGATGGATTATCTAAGAATAAACCATCTAATAAAGTGTCAGATTAAATCTTAATAGAAGAGCCTAACACAAACGAAATCAATAAACAAAAGAAAAATATACAAATAAAAGCAAACAAATATAGGAGTAATGATTTTAATCACAAGCTTAACTGCATAAGCCAACTATATAATTTCAACTAGAAAGCACGTTCCTTACATCCTATCAACTTAGGGAAAATCAACTAACAAGCACAACATCAAACCATTTAACTTCTATCCTGACACTAAAAGTAAAGCTGAAATTGCAACAAACTGCTTTCAATTTAGTATGCGATATACACTTTGTTGGTAATTTCACCATTAAAATGGCATTTGACAGCTTTTTAGTAACTTGTTGCAACCAAATTAAATGAAGAACATTTCCTTACAAGATGGATGGTTGTTGCCCCTGGTTTGCAATAGTTTTTCATAGAAAAAAATAACTTGGGTTGAGCAAAAGATGCAAATGAGTAATGGGGATGAAATGGACTGGTTGAAGAAGCAAAATAGAGTGCGATTCAAAATTTTCTGCACTACCATGGACAGCCAGTAGCTAAAGGACATTCATGCTCAACGGAAACATAGAGATATATACATGATATATATAGACTTACAAATGAACAATATCACCCAAAACAAAAAACCAAATACCAAGAGAGTTTGGTAAGTAGAATACACTTGACTTAGAGTGATTATCTAATAATAATCCATAAAAATATGCAAACTCAGAAGGTCTAGCATATATAATAACACTAAGAAAAAAACATCCATCTATGTTTTCAGAATGAGCAAAATAGATAAAATATCGTCTTGAAGCTGTGTATGGGTATTTCTTACCTTCAATCCCCAACTAAAGGAATTTCAGCTCACACAAGAGTGAAATGGCTCCTCAACAAGCTTGTTGTCTCAGTCCCAAGTGTTTTTTAATCAAAAGCACAACACGTCCGTCTTACAATCTGCACCCAACAATCCAAGTAATTTTCAGAACCAATCTCAATACCAAAATATAACACAAAAAAAATCAAGAAACAAATAAAAAAAAATATACTAATAAAAGCCAAAAAATGTAGGAGCTAGAACTTTTAATCACAATATTAACTGCATTTACCAACTATATAATTTAAAGTACAAAACACTTTCCTTACATCCTCTTAACTTAGGGAAAATCAACTACAAAACACAACATCAAACCATGTAACTTCTATCCATAGTTAGCGCAAAGCCAAACTTGAAAACTCCTCATTTCAAGCATTCTAAGATAAATAACTTATGTTGATCGAAATTGCATGTTTGCTGTCCAATAAAGGCCATTGAGTTATCTACATGAAATATATATGGATGGAATTGACAGTTGGGTTAACTTACACATACATGGACTTTATCTTGGAAAATGGTGTATTTTCAAGATGATACTGTTTTATTTATGCAACTTACTAATATATATATGTTTGAAATTGGCCATGTACGTACTTACACTCGAGTTTGTCGAATTCTTAATCGCTGGCAATAATATCTTATTGCGGCGATTTCTTTTGCAGCAGATATAAAATCATTGGGAAAAGGCCTTTTTCTTGTAGTGATTGGAGCATATACCCACCAAGATTGAAAACAAAAAATGCCCACCTGTCACTTCTCAGCTTTTTATACCTCTAATAGGATCAATGCAATCTGTCCACTAGTTTAAATTCCAAGAAATCAAGTTAATTTAGAATCATCAATAATGTTGTTACTATAATTTTTTTTTTTTAATTTTTTTTATTTTATTATTTTTAAAATAATTGAGTTCTTCTATACATCGTCCATATACCACATATTTAGTAAGAAAAAAATTTAAAAAAATTCATAAAAAATGTAATGTATAGTATATAAAGCTTATGAATAGAATTTTTCTTTTTACTGTTGTTTTAACTCAACCAAAAAGAAAGTAGATGAAGAATAAATGAAATTTGATAAATAGATGATCATGAGTGGTGATTAAGAACCAAATTAAAGAAACAGACATTAGATGGAGGAGGAGATCGACATCAGTACTACGGCCATCTCCATCATATCAAATTGGGTGAGTAATTAAGCACATTGCAGTTCAGACAGGGAGTCTAAGGGGAGGGCCCTGGAAAAGCAAAGAAATAATTGCAACTCCGAAAATCAATACACGTGTGCACCCATCTCTATCCAAACAGATATACACTTCTCTACTAAATCTTCAACTTATCTATGATTACATACGAAGGGCCTAATTCATAGAGCATGCACACGTGCCTATAGAAATTCTCTAAGGTATGTACGTGGCCATCTGCCATTGCATGGGACTGCATCCTTGGATATTGACAATTCGGATTCTGCTTTCTGTTGACTTTGTTAGTGCAGACAGCAGCAGAAGAAGAAGAAGAAGATAATACCCATGTTAAAGCAAGCTAGCTAGCATGGGGGAGAAAAAGAAAGGTTTGTTTGGCTCTCATCTTTGCATAGTCAAAAGATGCAAAAGGAATTGCTGTGCATTTGTCGTGTTATTAACATCAAACAGGGATTAAGACTTTTTTTTATAACTAGTTATTTGACACAAATAACTAGCTAAGACCATATACATTCTCTAAACTGCTTGATATATATATATAAGTCTAATTCTGAAATGAAAAAAAAAATTATATAGATTTAGCATAAATGTGTCCTATAATTATATATTAGGACTTTTAGCACATCTTCATAAGTAGACCTTTTCATAAGGTAGCAGTATTTAATTCACCAAATACTGTCTTTTTTTTAATCCTTGTCATTAGTAAGTTATATAAGTAGACCTTTTCTAGTGAAATGAGCTATGGTAGCGTGTAGAAATCCCCTACAATATTGTGCAACAACTTCAGAAATTCATATACTATAGGAAAAATGGCAGCACTTTCTTCAAGCATTATAAGAAATCACTAACTTACACTAAATACGGTAAAAAAATTGGGCCATAAATTCTAGCAGAAAAACATTCTGATAAGCCAAAAACTGAGCCATAAATTTTACAAGAAAAGCTTCTGATAAGCCAAAAAAAAAAAATTTGGTGAATTAAAATTATCTAATGCCCACAACTGATACAGCAGCTAAAACACACGAGGCAAATCATACACAACATTAAACCGCAAAATAAACAGAGGAGCATGCACATCAGTTTCACAGAGGGAAAAAATTATTGTAGATCTAAAGACGACAACAAATTTGTAATGCAACCTACGATTAAATGTGGAGGGGGGAAGATAAATGCAATGGCAGCAAGAGATACCTGGAGCCACCACTCGATTATTCTTGAAAACCCCCAAATATGAACTTCTATGTCTCCACGAGGCACGGATTTGAAATTTGTAAGGGGAGCCACAAACGTAGGACCTAGCTTCCTAAAGAGAGAGAATAGGAGCAATGGAGAACACTAGGGTAGTCGATTGTGGGAATCGAAGTTTTTTGATCTCTTTGAACCTAGAACGGAAGGGAGAAGGCCAGTGTGGGGAAATGAGACTCGAATAATGGGCCAAAAGCTCACGATGGGGGAGTTGATGCCATGATAGAACACTGGAGAGGTCGGAGCTTTTGGGTTTGAAAATGGAGTCTTTTGGTGCAATGGGTCTTAGTGCAGAAGAGTTCTCGCGCGTCGAAGTGGGCAGACATGGGGAGAAATAAACTTGGGGGGAAGATAAAAGGCACTTTGTGCGTTTGGCGCCCATGCGCTTCAATGGCGGCGAGTTTATATTCGACGTGATTGATATTAAATGGTGCCGATATTTTCTGCGGCGATTTTTTAATCCCTGGAAATTCCCAGCAAAAAAATTCGCTGCTAATACATAATAAATCGTTGCAAAAAAAGACATAAGTTAAGTCATGAACCTTTAGCAGGATGTGGTGTTTAAAACATGCGGCGATTTTATAATCGCCGCAAATAAGTACCAATCCCAGCGATTTAATTTCCAGCGTCACTAAAATCGCCGGTAAACACGGTTTTTCTTGTAGTGAAACTATAGATACCAATTGGAAGAAAGATTAAAGGCAATTGAAAATAATTTACTTTCTGTCATTTGAAAGCTGTCAAAGGTAGATATATCTATGCTAGCTTATGAGGTAATCAGTACTCATGTAAATACTTTCTAGCTCAAATATTCATTCCGTCGTCCTAAATATTAGTTCTTAATTAACTTGGTTCAAAATGATTGTAAATTGTAACGCAGATATAATACTGGCATTGAGTAAATATGAAGATAAATGTTTTATCTACAAGATGATTTCATAAAATTGTAAATTCACAAACTGACGTGTCTAGATGTAATGCTACTTTTATTGTCAAATAGATCTACCATATCATGTTACATCAATTTATATGAGTTTACTTTCGTGAAATTTCTTTGTATATGTAGAACTTTTCAAACATGAATAATGGAACATTGGATTTTAGTGACAATTTTACTCGAGAATTCATTTTCTGCAGGCATACGCATAAGTCTCCTAGTCTTGCTTTTGGGAGGTTCTTCAGTACTTTTGGGATTGAAAAGAAGGAAGCTCATCAAACTCCAAGAAAAGTACTTCCAACAAAATGGTGGCTTAATGCTACAAGAACATATTTTGAATCATGAAAGGTCCTTGGAGACAACGAAAATCTTTAGTAATGAAGAGAGCTTAAAAAGGCCACCAACAATTATGATGAGAGTAGAGTCCTTGGCAAAGGGGGTTATGGAACTGTTTACAAAGGTGTATTATCCAATAACAAAGAGGTTGCCATAAAAAAGTCCAAAATTTGTGATAAGAGCCAAAATGAACAATTTATAAATGAGGTAATTTTGCTTACCCAAATCAATCATAGAAATGTAGTCAAACTATTAGGTTGTTGTCTTGAAACAGAAGTTCCTTTGCTTGTTTATGAATTCATCACAAATGGGACTCTTTCTGACCATATTCATGATATAAGTCGTGCTTCTCCTCTTTCATGGGTGAAACGTTTGAAGATAGCAACAGAAACAACAAGAACCCTTGCATACCTACATTCTGAAACTTTTATGCCAGTTATACATAGAGATGTGAAAAGTACTAATATACTATTAGATGATAACCACATAGCAAAAGTGGCTGACTTCGGAGCTTCAAGGTTGATAGCTCTTGATCAAACAGAAATAACCACCTTGGTACAAGGAACTCTTGGGTACTTAGACCCTGAATACTTCCAAACTGGCCAGCTAACGGAAAAAAGTGATGTGTACAGCTTTGGTGTTGTGTTGGCAGAGCTGCTGACAGGTGAAGAGGCAATTTCTACCAATAGGCCTGAAACTTTTAACAACCTAGCAATGTATTTTGTTTCTGCAGTGAAATTGCCTCGTCTATTTCACATTCTTCAGGATCACATTTTCAATGAGAGTAATATTGAGCCATTAAAGGAAGTTGCGAATCTTGCAAAAGGATGCTTAAGGTTAAGAGGGGAGGATAGGCCCACTATGATGGAAGTGGCAATGGAGCTGGAATGATTGAGAAATATGGAAAAGCATCTATGGGGAAAAGATAATCAAACCACAGAAGAAATAGAATACTTGCTCAATACACCTACACTCCCTTTTAACATTGATATTGGCATTGGTTCTTCTGCAAGTGCAGTTAATGGACATGATAGCATGATAAACCAACTCTTGAAGCCCCTAGATGATGGCCGATAAGTAGTTAAGTCCACAATAATTGATTTATATAAATCAATGAGATCCATTCATGAAGTTCTACATACCTATTAATCTTGAGTAATAATGTTGTAGACTCTACCACAGATCATTTAGTATCGTTTCTGGTTCTCTCGCTTTTACCAAATTTCTGTAGTTGGATGTAACTTGTAACAGTTTTGTGTTCCTCTCGGTAAACAAATAAGTTTGATCACATCATACTGCAAAGAGTCTACTTTTCCCTCAATAATTCTCCATTCTTGACGATTTAAGAATGTTAATGTAATAGAAGTTGTACAACTTGTACATGTCTTGCACAATGTACTGAGGGTTCCAGGGTAAGTACTCTTCGGTTCCTAGGTACATTACATTAGCAATTAGCATCAGTTGATTAATAGAATCATGACACTTATCCCGACCTCAGCCATCAAGAAAATTATGGGAAAAAAAGTTGAAAAAAAACGACAACAAACTAAAACTAAACAATACACAATTAATAAAATGGGAGATCTAGAGTTGAAGTGGGCAACCCTCATCAAGAGGCTCTTCACTCCCTCATGGGGTGGCTTTTGTCTTCCTAATTATGTGGAGTTCGCCTTAACATGGTTTATCTGCAAAGAGTGCATCTTTGATATGAATGTAGTGTAAAGTCGGGTTTAAACATGTACTCGGAACTTGATACATTAGTCTCTCTTTTTATTCGAATAAATTAAGATGTACATAATTATTGCCCATATTCGAAATAGAAAATTTTGAATTTGCACATCTCGCCTCACTTTTCTTTGATATCTGTTGGAGAATCTTTGACAAGTTATTAAACCCATGATATAGATCTACGCCCTCTCCATTGTTTGATGAAGTACTAAAGGCGACTTGCACGTAGAACCTATAATTCTTCATCTCAAATAAATTAGGTCTAATGCAGCTTCCCATTTGAGGATCGAACCCTGTTTTGACCAAGAACTTGCAAAGGCCATAACACTGAAAGTAAAGTCAAAGGCAAGTTCCCATTAGCAAAATTGTATTTGCTTCTGATGTTGAGCTAACATGGCCTATAATCCTTGAACTTGGAAGCAAAGTCAGAGACAAGTTCCTCAATAGGTGCTCTTTCATGCATGCTTCATTGGAAAAATCAATTCTTGAGTTTCGCTTGCTTCTTGATTTGATTTGTGTTGTATAGATTTTGTTTTTTTTGTTTTTTTAATCCATGAAGGAACACTGAGCATTTTTGGTTTTTCATATGCTCTTTGTGGGTATAAATTTTAGTCTTCAAAACTTGATTTTACCTTTCTAAAAACTAAAAAGAAGAGTTTTGACTAGCAATTATTTCTCTAAATCTTTGCCACAGTTTATTGTGGGTTCCAAGTTCCTTACACATATCATAATTAGGTATCCAAAAGATGAGATGAAATAGTTTTGGATGAAAGTTGAAATTTGATTAAAATATTATTAGAATATTATGTTTTAATATTATTATTGTTTTAGAATTTGAAAAAGTTGATTGTTTATTATATTTTGTGTGGAAATCTCAAAAAGTTGTAATAATTAGATGAGATGAGATAAAATGAAATAGAACACTTTCACTATCCTCCTACTCTTTTAATGGAACACTACCCTCCTTTTAATCATCATTCTCATACATCAGTTTGCTTCCGTCCCTTATACAAATTCTATTGTCATTTTATTTTTCCGCACCATCACCATATGTAGCTTCCTTGTGATCTAACAGATCTTTTGTGCAAACATTACTCAAATTCAACACCGCAAGCTCTGTGGCGCCTTGTTCATTGGTAAAGGACCTGGCAAGGATTCATGGTATCAAGGGTGCCAGCTGGTTTCCAAACCTAGGACTTAGGTTGAGACTAGACATGCCATGTTCACAAAGAAGTGCACGTGTAAGTGAATGGTCATTATAAAATGCAGCGGAATAGTAAAGGTTAAGTACTATTTGTAGTAGAGTTTAAATCTTAAGAAGATTCATTCAATAAACACCCAAATATCCATATGTCACTTCATTTTCTAAAATGATATACAGATGCAATTGTTTGTTCTTTGAATCCAAATACGACAAACTGAACATAGTTGGCCATCGGACTAAGTAATGCAAATCCAAAAGAATAACAAAATCTCTATTAATAGATATGCCATATCTATCGCTCATGCATGATTGATTTTTCTTCCTCAGGTATCTCTCCTTGATCTAACTCTACATCAAACTCTACAGTTTCGATAAATGAAACCATAGGTAGGTTAAATAGCTAAAGACTGCTAATGGGAGACAATATATGTGACGATGTAATGTACAATTTTATGTAAAAATAACTGTGAACACATGTATTGTGTGTGGTGATGAATCACCCTCTGACTAAAAGACTAGTACATAAGCACAACGAGGATTCACTCTTTGGGAAATTTCCCACTATGCAAAACTCAAGCCTACATATATTTCGCCGAGACGAGGAATCGCCCTCATCTCTAGCATGTAGAAGTCATCGTATTTCAACATATGGAATTTAACACAAAATCAACGAATCTCACATAGATATTTCCAATCATCCGATCTCACACAGAAGTGCTTCAAATTATCCAATCCCACACAAAGAGATGTGTCAAAGTATCAGTTCTCATGCAAAGAATAACAAATCACTAAATCTCACATAGAGAATACTTGTTACACTGGAGAACACATCAGCCGGTCAACCAACTCAAGAACACCACACATAATACACCCAATGTATTCTCATTCCTATCTATCCAGTGATGCCAATACAAAAACGTTCCACCGAATCCATCACGAGGCATTCTGCTTTCCACATGAAATTAGTGGCAACGTATTGTAGGAATTGCTCGAGGAGCATCTATGTGTCCATGATGATTGACACATGGTAAGACTTTTACACACACACTCACCCAAATCACCACATCACAAATTTGAGCCATTCAAACTCGAAGTGAAAATGATCGTAAATATAATGAAGGAAAATATTTATTTACTCATGATTAGAAGGGGCAAAGTTTACAGAATATGCATTGCAAATCCCATGACATATCCACAACATTTACCTCGCATATCTTAGTAATGTCTTAAAAGTCAACCTACCTCACAGCAGTACACTCACTACGGTAGCACTGCACTACTCTCTCTTCCATTGTTCTCCTAAAGTCACCTGCCTTATTTGAAGATTTCAACTTCAAAGAAGATCGAGCACTTAGTATATCAAAAGTGACTTTTTGGCTTTTTACTAAAGCTATTTATTGAATGGGACTATGAGGTGTCCTTCTAACATCCTTCTGACTTTGGTCATGCTTGAATAGAAACTCTTTAGTCTCGACAGTCCCACTGCACGATGACAAAGATAAACTGTCAAGTCAAGGTATGCACGTCCTTACGGCCTACCTTAAGTCCAATATGTAGTCTCTCCTTGAATGAGGGTCTCCAACATGGCATTGAACCATGACTCTGGGTTAAGACGGTATAGTCTGCAGTACCATAGCATTTTCCCTGCAAACCCACTCCAATGTGACCTTTCAAATAGAGTGTGGGCTTCTACATATGGCAATGCTGCCTTCTGAGCAACTCTGTGTTATCTTGGAAAGCTTGTGCATCTACAAAGGTCTTGTCCTTGACCATTGCTCACCTTAGGCCCTTTCTCACCTTTGTAAGATTGGCACCTTTTCCTGAACTACAAGCCTCTTCAACTCCTCATTCATTGCTTGGGTACTTACTCATCTAGCACGAGGTGAAAATCCTTGTTACATCTTGTGTTGAGGTGTGCCTGCCAGGCTTTCTAGATGATTTTGTTCGCCCGTCCATTAATCTAGCTACACTCTGTAGACTAGTGTTGTCTCATTTTCCACTAAATCGAGGAAAGATCATCTTTGCCTTCCACTCGAAAAGGATAAGATATGTTCTTCACCTTCCCTTTGATCCTGGAAGATAGTCTACCCTTTTTTATTTGCGTGATCATTGCATCCTCCCCTAATAAGGATTTTGTCCTCAAAATTTGATGCAGATCATCCTTCAATATGACATACCAAGGGAGGTTCACAAGGTACAGTGGGTGTTCTCTATCGACACCACTTGAAGCACTTCCCTTGCTTCATCCCAATGCATCAACAAACCTTCACCATCCACTATCGGGACAAGAGTTTCCTCCTCTTTTCTCCTCTGTCACTTGCTTCTTCATCGCTCGTTGGTTGTGCTCTCTTATATCCTAGCTCCTCTACTAGATTCAACATTATGGAACATTAGTGAATCCTCACCCTTGTCCTTATCTCGCTTGTCATGCTCCAACACCACTCATTTCTCCCCATGTTGAGCCTCAGTCGTACTGTCATGGTTCAGCCTCTCCGTTATTAGAGCTTTTGCCCTCCGAATACTCTCTTCATCTCGACTGCATTCCTCCTCTACTTGTCGGCATTCAACTTCCAACCTTGCTATTTCGCGTATCTGAGTGGAACTCTTTATCAACTTCCAATCTTCCAACACGAGACTGGAGATGACAGTGTCCCGCCAGTGGGACTCTTTATCAACTACGACGACTCCTAGTATTATCATCTGATCTCCCAAATGATGTAGTTTACTTGGTTTCAACCATTTCTTGCCTTGTTTCACTTAAACTTTTTGTGCACATCTCTTTGGTTGCCTATTGACCTTTCCTCTCCCTTGGCACATACTTTTACCTTATAGTTACCTTGCAAATTCTCGGCACATGTGTGGAGATGAGAATTTTTCTTTTGTTTCTTTTTTTAATCCAAATCATGATCCTCCTTGAAAAAAGGTCATTTTCCTAGCAGGCGTCAACAGTTCGGGTGACACATTTTCACACGTTGCTTCATGCAATATGGATCCCATGATACTGATTGGTGTGCCTTCCCTTCTTTTACCATGTGGTGCTTCCCCTTTCAGTAAGTCTCCCCCACATCTTGACAATTTGTCTTCCCATAAATGTCAACCTTCTTCCTTTCAACTCCTATCTTATTCTTCTCCTTCATATTTTTCTTTTATAATGTGCTTTGTATTGTTCCTCTTCTCCATCTACCCTTATTCTCTCAACCCCTCCTAGGCCACAACATCTAGGTAACGAAGAACCCAATTTCGGTGAGTTTCGAAGTGGTTCTCATCATAGAGAATATCAATCGTTTCTTACTTGTGCCAAATCGATCTTGTATCTTTGGCCACAATGTCTTTGATTCCACTATCCTTTAGATCCTAAAGGAAGGAGACCCTGCGCTAGAGACAACACAGTGGACCACACGTTTGTCTCAGCTCTGCTAGCTTGAATGGGAATGAGGCCACCCATTCAATGAGATGTTATTCACCTGCTCTTGCCACCTCATTACCTGAGGGCAAGAAGGAAGCCCACAAGCCACCTTTTTCACTAGATGTTATTGGGCAGGGTGCCCAAGACATAGATTAATTTTTGGATTAAGCTTTCTTCGACTGAATTCTTGGTTCACTCCTCGAAACCTTTCAGATACTTTATTCAAGAGATTTTCTCTGTTGGCCTCTTCATCTCTTACTCTGATCGATTTTAGGTTATAGAGACTAAGGAGGAATGAGACACACTTGGCATTTTTGAGCAAACCGTGGCTACGGGCGCTATTCCAAGCATTCCCATGACCGCCCCCGAGGGAGAGGAAACAACCTTGGTGGAAGATGTCTCGTTGGGCATTATCGCTAATGAGTGTACAGCCTATACAAAAAGCGAGGATCATAATGTGGTTCTCACATATCTAGTAGGTGAGGGCAAGGCAACAAATCAAGGTCCATGCTCGAAGTATTCTCTATGGGTCCTACTGACATGGATGATTCCACTCATCCAAGGTCTTCACTAGAGGTTTCACCCAGAGGAAGTTCCTTGCGGGGAGGTGTCGCCAAGTTAAAGGCTCCCTACAGGCTAAAGGTTCCTTTTCCCTCCCCAAAGGCTCCCTCTGCCTTAGATCGCTTGGTTGCAAAGATCACTAAGGAATTGAGAACACTTCTCACCCTAGTTCATGTTTTGATCATACTCTAGTTGACATATGTTCCTATTTTATGGGTTGGGCCTAACATTGTGCTTTCCTTTCCAGGGATATCTTCCTTGGCTGGGTGCGTCGCTTGCGCTAGTTTTTCGTGGAGGAGAGAAGGTGGAGGCCTCCCAAGCATTTATGGAGGGGCCACTCCAATCTATGTCATCGACCATGGTAGAGAAGCTACGCTAGGAAGCTTTTTGGGGAAATGCTCCATGAGCAGGGCACCGAGATTGCTATGGAAAGGCTGAGACAAAAGAGTTAAGGCCTCTTGCCTTTAAACGGTCCTTGTTGGCAAAGACAAAGAATGAGTTGGACTAGGATTTAGCAGATGAGTGGGATACTACCCAAGCCGTTTCGATGCTAGAGGAAGAGCAGGCCTCGAGCGCACGCTCGTTAAGAAATTGGTGGTTGGGCTAGAGCAGGCAGTGCAATTCACCCGTGCTGAGAAAGAGCATGGTGATCACTACAGGACTTTGGCCATTTTGGCTGAGTAGTTGAGAGCCATATTTTGTATTGAGCTCGATACTACCTAGGGTGAACTAAAATCAATTACAACTAAGTACAAGACCATCTAGGATGAACTTTGCAAGGCTGATACCGATTACTTGAAGCTAGCAAACTTTGTCGAGCTGTTGCGGGGGGAGGCTAAAAGAGTAGCCAATCGCCTTGATGAATTTTTGGTTATTTTGTTTCTGATGGATTTACAATAATAAATATATAGAGCTCCACACCGAAGAAAAGAGTCAGAGCATAGAAAATATAAAGGGACTGACCGTGCAAGAAAACATAAAGTCAAGAGTTCGATACTTGTTTTTAAATTTTACCATGTATGACTTTGTTTTCTTTTATATATAAAAGATAGAGTAATGTTAGATACAATCGTAGAGTGCACAAGCGCCATGTAATCATTTTGAAAAAGTGTGAGGTCCATTATTAAAAAGTTACTATTTTTTCATACGGGTCCCATATTTACTCACTTTTTTCAAAGGAATTGCATGGCGATTGTTCACTTCACGACTGCAAATATCATTTCTGTAAAAGATAAGGGCCACTGCACATCACACCACGCTCTACTTTTAAACCACCAATTCAACTATATATAAAAGTTGGGGGCCCAAACATCACATTACATTGCTTTATTATCAATTTTTTTATTATTATTTAACCTTTGGGGCCATCTGTAAGTCTTATGCAACTAATTCGTTGTTTATTAGAATTTTTTTGAGGATCATTTGTAACACACAAGAAAAGAAAAAGAAGTGGATGATATTAGCTCTTGAAGAGCCAAGTATATTACAATCTCTCAATCTTCTTACTTCAATTTTACAATCTTTCAATTCTTTGCTACTTCTCTTTTGTTTTATAACATGTTATCTGTACGAGACTCTAGACAATTATTGTGTTCTTTGGATCGTTGGCAATATAGTTGTGTAATGTTTCCCGAACCACTATAAGTCTCTCTTCCATAAATATTAATATTTGCTTATTGCAATATAAATCATTTTATAATATGTTGATATTGTATATGAGATATTATATATAGTATAATGTTATTTATCAATGCGATAAATATTCTTGTATTCTGTATGTGAGTTCGATTTTAAATATTTCTTTCTTATACTTAATATATTTGTTACAGATCATGTCAAATCTTACAAAACCCAAGTTTGTTGCCCTTGATGTTTATAGAAACAATTATCCATCATGGATCATTGATGCTAAGATTTATCTTGAGGAATGAATCTTAGAAAGGAAATTCAGCATCCCTAAAGGATCGCCCTAAAGTAATAATTTTATTGAGTATCTCACAATAAAATATCTATTGATTTTGTGGGATAGTTTACGGGAGTGATAGGTGTACTAGAAGACCGTGATCCTCCCAAAAGCTTGTTATGATTGATGCACCTAAAGTTGCACAATTGAAATTATGTAGAGAAAAAAGTCATTAAAGAGGATATGTTTGAAATAAAATATATAACATATACATACCTCAAATTTGCTCCTGCAGTAGCAATATCGAGTGCGAAAGTTTACAAGATATTCTAAAATAATATATTGTCTGTTAATGGTTGAACAAAATAGTGAGCTTTTAATAAAAATCACCAGTCTTGTCCAACCGATTCTACCTCATTCCCTGAAACGAATGGAATCTCATTTTTTTAATAATAAAGGAAACAATGGATATGAACGTGGACATGGTAGAAAAAAAAAATATCGGGATCAAGGGGAGAGCGTACTCAAATTTCTCAAAGAAAAATGCTCCTTACCACCAGAAGTGGAACCACACCATGACAAAGCAATATGAAAATAAAGACATGCAGAATAAGTCTATAAAGAAATAAGAAGATAAATGTCATAGGTGTGGTCACGTAGCTATCGTACGTCCAAACATTTGGTGGTCCTATATCAAGTATCTATGAAGGAAAAATAAAAATAGGTCAAAATGAATTTTGCCGACCACAATGATCCAGAAGTTCATCTAACTTATTTTGATAATCCAATTATGATGGTATTAACTCATCTCAATATTTCTAATTTCTTTATTAAGACCCAAATAGAGATAATAATATTTTAATTGTGATGCTTATGACCATCACAATTAATTTTATTTCTTTATTATAATTACATTTATGTTTGAGTCGTTATCTTTTTAATACATCTTGTTAAACTTTATTTTGTATTAATAAAGTTTTATACATATTTTTGTTTATAAAGAGACATGAATTATGTTGATACATTGACCAATTCTAAGATGATCTGTGAAGATATGTCTGGCAGATAGTTGTAAAACATACAATTCTTAAGGATAAGAAATATTTTCAATATTTGACATTATATAGGGCGCTAACGTCAATACAATATCTAGGTCATCGAACCTAATTGAAGGCTCCGGAAGTGCCGATATCATGTTGCTATAATGAACAAAATTTTGTATTAATGATGCTTTGTATTATTCGAAGTCTAGAAGAAATTTACTGAGTTTTAAAGATATTAATCGTAATGGTTATCGTGTTGAAACCACCAATGTAGACTGATGAATATTAATCGTAATGGTTACTGAGTTTTAAAGACATTTGGCCAACCGCTAAATAGTTTGAATGTTTTGATATTTTTTTTTTTAGTTCCTTTCTTTTTTTTAGGACTTCTGGATGGTGAATTCAAACTAGGGCTCAAGCCGTATGGACTTATAGAGGGACTAGCTCTGGAAGACGGTAGGTTTGGGGGGTGAGATAAGAATTTTGTATTTTGTTTTAGTGTTTAAAATATTATGTTTTAGTATTATTATTGTATTGGGATTTGAAAAAGTTAAATTGTTTATTATATTTTGTATGAGAATTTGGAAAAGGTGTAATGATGAGATGAGATGAGATTGTCCGACACATTATTGCTTCCTTGACTGGTAGATATATCAGGATTCAAATTTATACCTGTTATATATGAATTTTGATGATCTCTAAACAACCCAAAACAAATAGAGGATCATTGTAGCATATATTTTATATAACAAACACCCCTTGATATGTGCACGTGTGATAAAAATTTCTTCCCAGGCCCTTCTACAAATCTTTTCCTTTACATCCATTCATAAGAGTGTGGTATCATTTGCGTTTTGCATATGCTTCTTCAGCAGTTTCTATCCGTTGCAACGGTTTTCTACTAGTAGTCATTCAATGCAGACATTTCACCAGGATGAGCCAAAATTCTCCAAGTGTTTTAATTGAGATGCAAACCAACAGAGAATGACTAAAGCTTCAGGTTCTCATAAAATAGGTTGAGGAGAGAGATTGATGTGCGTACTTGGGGTGCCAGAAAATTCATCTCTTTAGAGCTTCCAAGGCCGTGCACAATAATGATTTTGTAGCTTGCCTTCTCCTTGGGGACACCTCTTTCTTTGTAAGCCAGATACCTTCCATCTTTGAGCCTGATTCTTGATGAGGTCACAGGCGAATCCTCTGCCGACCCATTACTTTGTGGAGGGGGTAGTTGTGTTGCCTGATAAACCATTCCAAGAAGACCCATCAGCAAGACGACGGCTGCTTTGGAAACCATCCCTGAAGGAATAAAAATGGTTAGATTTGGCTGACATCTTTCAACTCGAATGATCAAAGCAATATCCCAGAAAGAAGCAAGAATGATTGGAAGTGAGCTGCATACCTGACACAGATTGTGTTCTCTATTGGAGTGACTCCAATAGACAAGGAAGCATGGGACCGGTTAGTTTTTGCTACCCTGGTTAGCCTCTTGTAAACAGCCTTACCAAGACACAAGTTCTTACTCGGATCCATGATTTGAAAAAAAAATACAAAAAACAAAGCAGAAACCAATCGAAAACAAAGATGAAAACATGAACTTTGGTGACATGTATTTCCATCGGTGGGAGATAGACAAAGACAAAAAAAAACAAAAGGCATTAACTTCAAGTATTTCAACTCATCTTAACTCATCTTATTTAATCATTACAATTTTCTCAAATTCTAACACAAAATATAATAAATAATTTAGCTTTTTTAAATCTCAAAATAATAATAATATTAAAAAATAATATTTTAACAATATTTTATTCAACTTTCAACTTTTATCTCAACTCTACTGAACTCAGTTCAACATCCAAACGTATATTTAAAATATACCACATTTCCAGCACTAACAGTGCAGAAACCATTTATGATGTCAACAAGAACAAGACTAGTGAGAGCATCATCGGCCAAAACCACGGACTCCTGCTCAAGAGGAATCTTACCCTTCGAAAGATCAATGGTCGGAGACACCATTTTAATTTCCTGTTGCTTGATTCACTTATTCCCAGATCATATGTCTATCAACAAATTAGTTTGAATTGAGAGATGAGTTGAGATAATTTGTAAATAGTGGAATAAAATATTGTTAGAATATTATTATTTTGAAATTTGAAAAAATTGAATTGTTTATTATAATTTATATAAGAATTTGAAAAAATTATAATGATGAAACGAGATAAGTTGAAATGAATTTTGAATCCAAACCACCTTAGAGAGTAAACTTTTTATAAAGTTGGATATCCAGATCATATGTCTATCAACAGATCATATCCAGCATCGATGGTGGATACATTAATGCTGGTGCAACATGTCGACTCTTATCCGATTTCTATTTTCCATGCTAAAAGATCCAAAGTTGAAAATGTATTCGGGCTTTTCTTTCATTTTGGCACAAAAGTCAAGAAAATATTTTGTATTGGGACAGAAACAGGCGCATGTTGTCCAAGAAAATCTTCGTCACCCTTCCAAATATGCATGCTAGCTTCTCCAAGTGTAGGTTCCTCTAATTTTTCTAAAAAAAAAAAAATGTGTAGATTCCTCTAATTTGTTTACTCAGTCCAAGAAAATCTTTTTTTATCTATATAGAAAAAAGTGTAGATTCCAATTGACTATTTTTCAAACTTTATTTATTTCTCTTTCAATTCTTCTAATCTATAATTTATTTAATGATTTTGGATATTAATATTAAGATATTTTATTTTATTGTACAGATTAACAATTTTATATAAAAATGAAGGTCATTTGTTATATAAAAGTGAATATCATTTGCTAAAAGGTTGATCTCTTGTTTTATGTTAATATTTATTTTATTCTAGAATATTTATAAGCATAGTAAGATTTTATATAGTGAATATTGTTCTTTTTTACTAGAAAATATGCATCTGAATATGAGAAACTTATAAGGAAAAAAAAAAAAAGAAGAATATAAAAATTGATTGAATCCCAAAAAATTGAAATAAATTTGTTACTACCAATAAACAAAATATGGTAGAAAATTTAGGTAAAACATTTGTAGACGATCAAGAAACACATAAAAAAGAACCACAAGATAACAAAATAAATCAAGAAATACAACAAAACGGATATGGAGATAATGAAACAACACAACAAATCCAAAAAAATGGATCTGAGGATAGTGTTCAAGCATGTACTGCTACAGTTATTGCTGGAGAATTTGGAAAAAGTATAAAATCTTAAATGGACTAGCCATATTATCAATTGAGAAGAAGATATTAGAAGAACTTGAATATAAAAATTTAATTAGCAATTTTGCATCTCAAAAGCAAGAAAAATAATTTTTAAATAAAAATATATTTAAATATAACCTAGTTAATTTGATATAAGAAAAAGGGCGGTTTTAACTTATTGCCTTAGGCCTCAAAATCTATTGAGCCGGTCCTGTTTTGACCAGTTCAATGATAAGTGATGTTGCCAAATGGGCACTACCAGTACCTACCTTTTATAAGTACGTACTATGAACAAACGAAAGAATGTATCAAATTAGCGAGACAAAAAAAGGCAATTAACTATCAGCTATGTCCTTCTTGCTTCAAACTGTTCTTCTGCAGCAGAAAGCTGTAAAACTCCTGCTTGGGGTACTTGTAATTTCAGCAACAATATTTGTAGCAGCAACAACAACTGAATCCAATTCCAGCTGCAACAGATCATGTGGATCGCTTGAAATCCCCTACCCATTTGGAACATCCGAAGACTGCTACCTTGACTCATCTTTTCTTATTACTTGTAGCTCCTCCTCCTCCAACTCTGGGACGAGTACGCCAACACCATTTATGTGCATTAGTAACATAAAGGTACTCAACATATCATTGGATGGTGAACTGCGAGTCTCATCTTCTGTAGCCCGTGATTGCCCACTGGAACTGGACTATATTAATGCCAGAGATAACTTTACCTATCTCACCCTACGAGAGTTCCCCATCTCGTATACGAAGAATGTGTTCACCGCCGTCGGTTGCGACACTCTGGCGCTCATTGGAAGTTCATTCCCAAACAAGAATTATGCGATAGGACTCGTGTCACTATGTGACAACATCGACGGTATGGTTAACGAGTCTTGCTCTGGCGTAGGATGTTGCTAGACTCCAATCCCAAATGGAATAAAATATTTTTCTGTGTCAGTTGGCAGCCTTAAAAAGCACTCCACAGTGCATGCGATTTTGCCTTTGTGGTGGAAAAAAAGAATACAACTTTTCCATATTAGAGCTTCAGAATATGTAGAATAAAATTTTTTCCCCTTGGTGCTAGATTGGGCAATTGGGAACCATACATGCAAAGATGCTAAAGAGAATACAACAGGATATGCACGTAATTAAGGCAGTGAATGTTACAATTCCACAAACGGTCTTGGGTATCGCTATAACTGCTCCTCAGGCTATTATGGAAACCCATATCTCTCTGGTGGCTGCAAAGGTACATAATTCATGTTCTATATATGCATTAATTTGATAATTTCTTAGATTTTCCTTAATTTCTTTGTTTTCTTTAGGCTGAATTTTCATGTGATGTTTGGTCAAATCCATATATATTCCGAGAATACTTTTTTATAAATATTTATCGAAAATGAATTAATATATTTAAAAATATTCATTCATAATTATTAAAATGAATATTTCATAATATATCCAAGAAAAGTTTGAGAATATTTTTATACAATTCTCAAAAATGAATATTTTATAATATAATTGATAATATTCTCATAGTATAATCTCAGTTTTTTTATATTTTGAATCAATTTTGATTTTTCTTTGGCTTATACTTAACTTTTTCTTTTGCACAGTACAAAATTAAATGATATCGCATATAGAGAAATATTGCAAATATCAAAACATACAATGATATTATAAATTTATTAATAGTTAGAGGAAATATTTAAAATAAATAAAAAAAGATTAAAAAAATTATTTAATTGGTCGATATAGAAAAAACTTAATAGATAAACTATACTATAAAAGTCATTAAATAAAGATAGAAAAATTAAGGAATCTTGATGATGTACGTACTTGGAGTTGATTAATTTTCCTGCTAAATAACATCATATTGAAGATTTTTTATTGCTACGTCGATGGATGTGAGTTTTGACATGGGCTTTATAATTCATGGTGTTTTAGATACTGATGAGTGTGAAACTGTCTCATTTGTATTCATAACTCATCTCAACCCACTTCAACTCATCTCATCTCATCATTACAACTTTCTCAAATTCCAACACAAAATATAATCAACAATTCAACTTTTTTAAATTTTAAAACAACTTTCTCAAATTTTTACACAAAATATAATAAATAATTCAACTTTTATTTTACTATTCACAAACCATCTTAACTCATCTCAACTCATCTCTGAATCCAAATCACTCCTAAATCACGAGTGCACAGATAATGCAATATGCGTCAACCATGTGGGGTTTTACAGCTGTTCTTCCCCGGCCATGGGGTACCAAGGAGATGGGTGAAAAAATGGAAGTAGTTGCACTCCGTCCCGTTATTCCTAAACCAAGCAATTCTAAGAATATGATTATTGCACTATGTAAGTATATATATAAATATATATATATATATATATATATATATATAAGTGATTTTTATAGTTTTAAGTTGTCCAAGTTCCTCATTTTTCATTTAAGAAAAAAAAGTGAATAAATCTAGTAGTATCCATAAGGAAAAAACTCATTTTCTATAGTTGGTTCCATTTTTATTTAAATGGAATACACAAGTTAATTAGATATCCGGCCTAAAACAACACGTAATTTATATTTATATATTTTGCGTGATGTCAATTTGTCAGAATTTTTAACTTCATAAAGACTTCCCAATCAGTCGATGCAGATCAAAGAATAAAAATCATAGATGCGAATTCGTGTAAATAGTTTAAAGGCAATTGAAAATATAATGGTTAACCATATATATCCATTTTAAATAGTTTATCATTTTGGCTTTAACATCAAGTACCACATAATTTGAAAGCTCGCAAAGGTAGATATATCTATGCTAGCTAGGGGTGTAAACTCAAACCGAAAAACCGGACCAGACCGGACCGGACCGGTTTTGAACCGGTCCGGTCCGGAACCGGTTTTTAAAATGTAAAAACCGGCCGGTTCCGGTTCAGGGATTTTTTGGACCGGACCGGTTGATTAAAAAAACTAAAAAATAATATTTTTATATATAAGTTTTATACAAAATATTTTTTATATATTAAATATTAATATATATAAGTTTGATATATAATGTATAATTATAAATTTTTATGTAAAATTTTATAGATAACATATATATTCATATATGAAATAATTTCTTATTATAATTTATAAATTATTACATAAAATGTTAATACTAAATCACTAAAAGTTTATAACTAATACTAATATATAACTTATAACTATACCAATAGTCTAATATTAATACTATTATATAGTCTAATATATTAATAAAAGTATAAAACAATTTATTTAAATCAATTTTTTTTTTATAAACAAATTTTTAATGAAAAATTGTGAAATTTACATTTTAAAAAAATCAGAAAACCGGACCGGACCGGAAACCGGTAAAACCGGAAGTACCGGTTTAGGAGAGTAACCGGTGCGTAATCGGTTTTGAAAAATAAAAAACCGGTACATACCGGTTCGGTCCTAGATTTTATCCAAAACCGGACTGGACCGGACCGGACCGGTTACACCCCTAATGCTAGCTTCTAAGGTAATCAATCATGTAAATACTTTCAAGCTCAAATATTCATTGAGTCATCCTAAATATTGTTTCTTAATTAACTTGGTTCAAAATTATTGTGAAGTGTAAAGCAGATAATACTAGTATAGTAGTATTGAGTAAACATGAAGAGAAATGTTTGAGCCACAAAATAATTTCATAAAAATAAACTCACAATAACATAGCTTGATGTAATTCATCAGATTGTAAAACTACTTTTATTGTGTAATAGATCTATTATATCACATGTCACATCAGTTTATGATTTACTTTTACAAAATCTCTTTGTATCTGTGACACTTCTAAAATATGAATAATGAAACATTGGATTTTAGTGACAATTTTAGTTGAAAATTCATTTTCTGCGGTCATCAACATAAGTCTCCTAGTCTTGCTCTTGGGAGGTTTTTCAGTACTTTTGGGATTGAAAAGAAGGAAACTCATCAAACTCCAAGAAAAGTACTTCCAACAAAATGGTGGCTTAGTGTTCCCAAAACATATATTGAACCATGGAAGGTCTATGGAGACAACGAAAATCTTTAGCAATGAAGAGCTTAAAAAGGCCACAACAATTATGATGAGAGTAGAGTCCTTGGCAAAGAGGGTTATGGAACTGTTTACAAAGGTGTATTATCCGATAACAAAGAGGTTGCCATCAAAAAGTCCAAAATCTGTGATAAGAGCCAAATTGAGCAATCTATAAATGAGGTGATTTTGCTTACCCAAATCAATTATAGAAATGTTGTTAAACTAATAGGTTGTTGTCTTGAAACAGAAGTTCCCTTACTTGTTTATGAATTCATCACAAATGGGACTCTTTCTGACCATATTAATGATATAAGTCGTGCTTCTTCTCTTTCATGGGAAAGACGTTTGAAGATAGCAACAGAAACAACAAGAGCCCTTGCATACCTACATTCTGAAACTTCTATGCCAATTATACATAGAGATGTGAAAAGTACAAATATATTATTAGATGATAACCACACAGCAAAAGTTGCTGACTTTGGAGCTTCAAGGTTGATAGCTCTTGATCTAACAGAAATAACCACCTTGGTGCAAGGAACCCATGGGTATTTAGACCCTGAATACTTCCAAACTGGCCAGCTAATAGAAAAAAGTGATGTGTACAGCTTTGGTGTTGTGTTGGTAGAGCTACTGACAGGTGAAGAGACAATTTCTTCCAATAGGCCTGAAAGTTATAAAAACCTAGCAATGTATTTTGGTTCTACAGTAAAAGAGGATCGTCTACTTCACATTTTTTATGATCACATTGTCAATGAGGCTAATATTGAGCCAATAAAGGAAGTTGCTAATCTTGCAAAAGCGTACTAAAGGATAAGAGGGGAGGATTGACCCACTATGATGGAAGTGACAATGGAGCTAGAAGGATTGAGAATTATGGAAAAGCATCCGTGGGGAAAGGATAATCAAACCACAGAAGAATCAGAATACTTACTCAGTACAACTACACTCTTTAAACATTGATTTTGGCGTTGGTTCTTCTGTAAGTGTAGTTAGTGGTCATGAAAGGATGATAAACCAACTCTTGAAACCCCTAGATGATGGCTGATAATTGGTTAAGTTGACAATAATTGTTTTATATAAATCAATTAGATCCATTCGTGAACTTCTATATGCCTATTAATGTTGTGTAATAATGTTTTTTTTTAATTATTATTTTTATTTTATAAGGAATGTTGTGTAATAATGTTGTAGACTAGATCATTCAGAACCTTATTTTGGTTGTCCCTCTTTTACTAAATTTCTGTGGTTGGATGTAACTTGCAATAGTTTTGTGTTTAAAAATGTTAATGTAATAAAAGATGTACAGCTTGTACCGTCTTTCATAATGCAATGAGGGTTCCAGCATAAGTACTCTTCAGTTCCTAGGTACATTACATTGGCAATTAGCATCAATTAATTAACTGAATCATGGCATTTATCCCGACCTTTTCCATAAAGAAAATTAGGAAAAAAAAAATCTGAACAAATGACAAGAAACTAAAACTACACAACACATGAACAATAAAATGGCAGATCTAGAGTTCAAGTGGCCAACCCTCATCAAGAGGGTCGTCACTCCCTCATGGGGTGGCTCTTGTCTTCCTAATTATGTGGAGTTTGCCTTAACATGATTTTCAGCAAAAGAGTTCATCTTTGATCCGAATGTACTGTAAAGTTGGGTTTATCATCTAATCGAAACCTGATATGTTAGGTCTCTCATTTTATACAAATAAATTGAGATGTACAAAATTATTGCCCATATTAGAAAAAGAAAAATCCAATTTGCGTATCACGCTTAGCTTTTCTTTGATATGGATTGGAGAATCTTTGACAAATACTTAATGTCTAATGAACCCATGATGGATCTACGCCCTCTCCATTGCTTGATCAAGTACTAAAGATGACTTGCATGTAGAACTTACCTAATTCTTCATCTAGAATAAATTAGGTCTAATCTAGCTTCCAATTTGAGGATCGTATCCCCATTTCAACCAAGAACTTTCAAAGGACACAACAATGAAAGCAAAGTCAGAGACAAGATCCCATTTGGAAAAGAAAATTGTCATTGCTTGTCATGTTGAGCTAACATGGTAATCCTTGAACTTGGAAGCAAAGTCGGAGACAGGTTCCTCAGTAGGTGCTCTTTCATACATGCTAATTCACTGGGAATATCAATTCTTGAGTTTCTCTTTCTTTTTGCTTCTTGGTTTGATTTGTGTTGTGTAGGTTTTGTTAACACAAGCCAATATTTAGTAATAAGTTCCCCACGACCAACCACACAACTCCATTTCCTCCAACAACAAACACAGCCCAAAAAGCCGCTCACGCCAACCTATACAGCAAGCATAACAGCTCCTCCAGCCAAGCATCACAACTTAACAGTCACAAAAAACTCCACTAACACCGTCACATCGACCCCAACAAGCTATAAAAATTCCAAACAACCCAGCATCACCACCAAAAATTCATAAAATTCATTCATGAATACAATAGCCACAAGAATTTTCCAACTGACATAGATAAGAGAATTTCTAACATAAGCCATGGCTTCAAAACTGGCGTTCGGGATTACCTTTCACAATACCTAAGTGATGATCTGCTGGTTTTGTGAGTGGTACAATGCTGCCTAGGACTAGATCACTACCCTATGATTAGTATTCAAACAACCCAAATAAATATGTATTTAATTCGAAAATAATTTGGAGGAACAATGGCTTACAAAAAAAAAAACAGAGTGCATGAGGGGGATCTGTGCATGAAAACAGAGGGTGAGTGAGAGGAGAGTCTACCCCACGTTCGGCAAGGGACTCGGCAACACCAAACCGGAATCCCAACACAAAACGCCGTAAGAGAGAGAGAGAGAGAGAGAGAGAGAGAGAGGAGAAGAGAGTGAGCTTACGAGCGTGAGGAGTCTCGGCGACCCAATCTGAAAATACCAAAAATCGCAAAACTAAAACCACACCAAAAGTTGCAGGAGAGCGAGAGAAAAACGTGAGAGGGAGCTTCGGTTTCAGAGGAAGGGATTTAGTGGAACATAATGGGATTTTAACTATGGAGACATGGGAAGGTAGAGAACGGGGAGGACCGGAGGAGAGAAACCAACGAAAATAAAGAAGAGATTAGGTCAAACCTTAAAACGGTGTTGTTTTGGAGTCTTCAGGGGCTGGGCTTCTACTTGTCTCGGCCACGGGCCTGGGCTTTACAAACTATATTTTCTTGACTGGCTTAAGAGAAACTATTTTCGTAAATAGCCTAAAAAATATATTTTTTCTTGACTAGTTCAAAAAAACAGGAAAATTTCGAGACTAGTTGAAGAGGGCATGTTTGGACATTATGACAATTCTCATAACTCTTAAAACTTCTCATAATTTCAGTTTTAAATATTACTCAAACACATGACAAAATTATTTTCAATTTTAAATTTCTAAATTTTTCATATAATCATTACCTAATTATTATTCAAACACAAAATCAATATAAATTTTACAAATTTCAAAAGGAAACACAAAAATTAATACAACTTTTACAAACTTCAAAGCAAAACACAAAACTCAATATATCTTTTACAAACTTTAAAAAAAATTATATTCAAATAATTTTTTAACTTTACAATATTTTTATTCCATTTTTCTCTCTCATTTTCTAAATCCCAATAGACATCTTCACTCAAACCATTTCACTATTATTCACAAAGTTATGAGATACTCAAAATATTCAAACATGTCCTTATGTCTCGCCAAAGAGGAATTTGCCTTATACAAATAACTGACCATGAGAGGTTAATGATTGAGGACCAAAGAACAACAAAGTACTATTACAGAAGAGCAGAGATTCATGTCTTTTGTTAGAACATTACTATACTTATGATAGAATATATTCTTAATATTCAAGTTAGTGTATGATAATATAACTTATTATCTACCATATTTAGTTTATTGTGTAAATCATTTAGTATCAATTAGTATGTTTGCTTTATTATAATTTCCTTCATTCTCAAGCCTTGTTCATTTATAAATAGGGCCTTCCATTGTACAGTTTAATACGGGATTACAAGTTGTTCACTCTCAATTTCATTTCAACTTCTCATTCTTCATCGCATTAGAGCTATAGATTTTCTAGTACCTTTTCTAGTGTTTTTTTTCTCCGTTCGTGATAAGTCTCATATTCAACATATTAATTAGTATTCTTAACATTCGACCACACGTCTTCTATTGATGCGCGAAATCGTTTACAAGAAGAGTTTTCCTTAAAACTTTTTCAAACTTTTAAACAAAAAGTAAAGAGATAGTTATCATCATTATATCCTTGAATACTTTTGGATCACAGATCTGTACCTGCCTATTCTACTTACTTTTATCTATTATTAATATTTCGGGTCGAAATTTTATATAATTACTTCTTTTTTATATATATAATTTAAAGAGATAGTTACAGTATAATAAATGCAATTTTAAAATGTGTATGTTGAACAAATTTATTGACCTAACTCATCTCATAAAACCAGTTTTACAATAGAGGGTTGTTCATTTCTTATAAGTATGCCCATGACCTTGTCTACAGATAATGTGAGATTATTCTTCAACACCTTCTCTCATGTGCATATCATTATTTTTTTCTTGTTCTTGGTGTAAAGAGTATAGTACTATCCACATCACTCAAATAGAAAAATAGAATTTATTAGATGTGTTAACCACACCGACTTATAAATATAATTTTTCTACGACGTATAAACTCCACAGTAGAAGATGGAATCTTTTACCTTCTTAAGAGTCTACAATATTCTAGGTTTATATTTGATCTTAGAATTTCTAGTAAATTTTTTGACTTATTTTTATTTATTTATTTATTAGAAATATAACAGTTTATATGGATAAGTTCGAAATCGAGATAAGAGGGAAAAAAATATATATCAAAAGGAGAAAGGTCTTCCTAATTGAATGTTTGTTTCGTCAAAGGCTAGGCTACATTTGGGTAGCCAACAAACCTCAACACTTTCCAAGTATTCTCGTATTATTAGAAATACTCTACATGTCAAACGCAATTAACCATCTTCATATCAAAGTATTTCCAAAACTCACTATAATATTTATCATTATTATATATAAATAAAAATAAAATCAATAATATTTATCACTATTATATGTAAATAAAAAATAGAATCACTATAATATTCATCAATATTATATATAAATAAAAAATAAAATCACTATAATATATAAATAAAAAATAACATTACTATAATATTTATCACTATTATATATATAAAAATAAATTCATTATAATATTTATCTTTATTATATATAAATTAAAAATAAAATCATTATAATATTTGTCATTGTTATATATAAAAATAAAATAAAATCACTACAATATTTATTAATATTAAAAAATACTATAATAAAATCACTATAATATTTATTACTAAAAATAAAATCACTATAATATTTATGGGACCCACACCTTTTTCAACTACCTATCCAAAAGTCAACAACTCAACATATTTCACACATCCAAATAACTCAAAATACTCTCAATGGGATCCACAAACTTACTCTAATCTCTACTCATAACTATTCACAAACATTCTCAACACTTCTCAGATATTCTCACTACCCAAACGTAACCTAGATAACGAGTTTAGACGTGGACCCCCTCGGAAACCCACCTTTACAAGCAACTTTCCTGAGTTCCCGTTAAAACCACGATGAACCCAGAAACAAAAAAAAAAAACACAGATATAATTCAAATTTTAACCTATATATATATTTATTTATTTATAAATATGGATGAAATTTTGGTTTCAGAGAAGATGATCAAATTAGGTACTTTATAGCAGTTTCTTTGGCTTTTTTTTTTGGAGGGCCCTGAGTATTTACATGTGAAAACATTGAGAAACGACATCATGGTTGTTTTCTAATGCTGTCAAGATATGTGGGTGTCTCTAACAAATAAGCCAAATCCAGCTAAACTTGATCTTGGGATAATCCTATCCCCAATTAACTTAAAAAAGCAAAGCCCACTTATATTACTCCAACTGTTCTTCCAATGCCCTTTAATGGAGTATCTTAATTTTCAAATCCTGATGTGGCAAAACCTGATTATTTGTAATTTAATAATTGGATACATAAATTATTTGTAAGAAATATATTTAAATAAATGTAATTCCAATTAAGCTACCAAAATGCATGATCCAATTTCGAAAGGTAACAACAAAATTTATAGTAGATAATGCCATTCAAAAAGTCTCAATTATAAGAAATAAACTTGTGGGATATTTGAAATTACAATAAAAGAGAAATCCGTCTCCTAGACAAATATTACTAGAGAGTCATTAGACTCACTATTAGACAGACCCAATGACACAAAGTAAAAGGCTCATATAATAGATCCAGCTGTCCATAAATTTTACTTAGGAACGAAACGAACCACTCGATCTACTTCTCTAGAACTTCAGTAGCAATGATAAACCCCTCAGTGACATCACAAGATGATTAAAAAAATGGCCATGATGGTTTAACAATAAGGAGAGAGAAGTACCATTAATACTTTAAGTCAAGATGTCTGTAAATAAGGTTTTCTCTATAGAAAGACAATAAATACTTCGCCTCTCTATGAAAAAATCTTCTATATTATTAATGTTGTATATATAGATAAGGTCCTAATAATATTCTTTCATAATATATTTTGAATATGCAGCACCTACCAAGCAAAGGTTTGTTGAAGAGGCTGGGCTTTTTCCTTTTTGACGCCTGCCTTTTATGTGGATGATGGGGCAAGGTAAGTCCCAAGAAAGTATATATTGGATTCCAACTCCACTCAGCCGGCATCCTACTTGATCCAATTGGAAGTGGTCCATTCCCTTTGTTTTATCCTCTGCGCTTTGTCTACTTTACGTCCTATTTTCTCTCCTCTTATTTTCTCTCCGTCATATCCTCCCTTTCCTCCTGCCACCTTGTCTTCCCTCATCCTTTTGTCCCCTCATTCTGTCTCTCTTTCTATGCATGCAATACATATCACCCAACATTATTTCGAAAACTCCGTTCAGCAACTTTTAGTACTTGGGAATTATGGTTTCAAAATAATAATCTCATAGACAACAAGAGAAAATTAATATCCATAAAAATAATTGAGATAAATCTTAGTTTGTAGGCAGCTTGATGGACATTGCAACATTTATACTAATAAACAATTTCAATTTTTTAGATGAATATGTGTAATTAGATTTCATTAATAAGGTAATTATGAAATCCTTGCTTTCAATCTCTGTTCAACACAATTCCAACCTTAGTCTTCTAATTTGTATCTATCTTTTATGCTAGCACTCATTGAAGGCTTTTTCATTTTTTCTTTTATTTTTGTGGAAGATAGTGTGGATCAAACTAGTGTTGCTTGTTATTTTTTAACTGCAATGACCAATTAAAAGAGAGACCCAAATACAGGTATTCATTATTCTAGTATTCATTACCCAAGTACGGGTATTCATATATTATTCTAGTATTCTATAAGATTACCGACAATAGGCATTATATATATAGTTTGAACTGCACCTCCACATCTGTATCAAAGTAAAGCGAGCAAAAAAATTTATTTGAACAACATATAGTTCTCTACATTATTATTATTATTACATGACATTATTAAGCATATAGAAATTTAATCAATCTAACCAACTTATGCAAAACTATTGGTGGAGTAATTACAACTGAAGATTTCGAATTATGCTATCTTGTCCAATAGTTGCATTGGTAGAACTCATGCCCATATCGATTCTGAAAGAGTGTGTGGGTGTACTGAGCATTGATGCTTTTCCAGTTTGATTATCCTTTCCCCATGGATGCTTTTCCATACTTCTCAATCCCTCTAGCTCCATGGCCACTTCAGTCATAGTGGGCCTATCCTCCTTTCTTACCCCTAAGCACCTTGTTGCAAGACTAGCAACTTCCTTTAATACCTCAATATTACTATCATTGACAATATGATCCTCAAGAATTTGAAGTAGACTATCCTCTTTAACTACAGAAACAAAGCACATTGCTAGGTTTTTATAACTTTCAGGTCTTTAGGAAAAAAATTATCTTTTCACCTGTCAATAACTCTGCCAACATGACCCCAAAGCTGTACACATCACTCTTTTATGTTAGTTGGCTTGTATAGAAGTATTCAGGGTCTAAGTACCCAAAAGTTCCTTGCACCACAATGGTTATATGTGTTTGATCAAGAGCAACCAATCTTGAAGCTCCAAAGTCAGCCACTTTTGCTGTGTGGTTATCATCTAAAAGTATATTTGTACTTTTCACATCTCTATATATAATTGGCATAGAAATTTCAGCATGTAGGTATGCAAGGGCTCTTGCTGTTTCTGCTGCTATCTTAATACGCTTTTCCTATGAAAGTGAAGATGCACAACTTTCAACATGGATATGGTCAAAAAGAGTCTCATTTGTGATGAATTAATAAACTAGTAAGGGCACTTCTGTTTCAAGGCAAGAACCTAATAGCTTGACAACATTTCTATGGTTGACTTGGGTAAGCACAATCACCTCATTTATGAACCGCTCAATTTGATTCTGATCACAAATTTTGGACTTTTTAATTGCAACCACTTTGTTATCAGGTAATAGGCCTTTGTAAACAGTTCGATAGCCTCCTTTGCCAAGGACTTTACTCTCATCGTAGTTGTTGGTGGCCTTTTTAAGCTCGTCTACGCTAAATATCGTGGTTGTCTCCATAGACCTTCCATAATTAGAGTTTTTTTTCTATAACATTAAGCCACCATTTTGTTGGAATAATTTGTCTTTAAGCCTCATGAGCTTCCTTCTTTTCAATCCCAAAAGTAAAGAAAAACCTCCTAAGAGCAAGACTAAGAGACTTGTGATGATACCTGCACAAAATGTACGTTCAAACAGAGTTTTGACCAAAGTCCAATTCTTCAACATGTTCATATTAATTAGTGAATATATGTGGCGCCCCCAATCCCCCTTATATAAAAATACGGAAATTGAGACGTCAAGATGGTGACAACACAGTCACGCATCCCAATGAAGTGCCAGTGTGTGTACATGCAACGGTGTACAAAAAAATAATGCAGCGAATAGTCAACTAAGTACCAGAATTTATTTACAATTAAACATCAGTAAAGTTTAAATAGTAGTTATACAGTCATCCATAATTAAAATACAATACAGTAAATTCAGATAACCAAGCGAGTGATCCGAGATCACTCCTCGGGCGGAGCCGTCTCCTCAGGCTCGCCCTCATCATCCTCATCTGCATCAAAATATGCGTTACACAAAATGGTATTGCGGGTAAGTATAACCCAAAATAACCACGTAATAAAAATGTATTAAATGCAACTAACATGCATGCGCATGAAGAAATAAGCATTTTTCTAAAATTATCATTTTCCTCGAAAATGATTATTTTCAACACACGCCAAAATTCCATTTTGGCCCAAAATGTCCGTAAATCATTTTTCCAGAAAATATTTTACACAGAAATCCAACTCACACTATTTTTCTAGAAAATAGTTCATTAATTTCATATGCATCATGGTCTCCCCTATGGACCATCCGCACGTCCTGGTTTCATAGCGGTGCTCAGTTCCACGCCCGGCATGTACATGACCAAGCATCCACACTATGCAACGAGCGATGCCCAATTCCGCGCCCAGCTTGTACGTGGCCAGACATCCTCTAGTCCCCGCCAGCAGAAGGACCACGGAGTCGGCACGAGACCATCTCGTCCGATCCCATTGTCGCCCGGCGACAATCCAGGGGACGTTACTCAGTATATTCTGCTCCCGAGTAACCAGAGGAGCTCCACCGAGATAATACCCCATCTCGGCTTGGGGTCGTGATACACACGCACCCAAAAATATTCTTACACATGAAATCACAATTTTTCAAATCACGCATGAATATTAATGCAATACACAAAAACCCAGTTTCCTTTACAAACATGAACATGCATGAAATAATGAGATGTACATGTACCAACATTAATCCACAACCATCAATAACCAATAACCAATCCAATCAAATCCAATCAAACAACTCCAATCACAAATCCATCCGACCCCCGAACTCCTCGGACTCAGTCCAACATGTTCAACCAAATACAGTGAAATGAGTTAGTGCAAAAATACATTTAAATTACGAAAGTTCTTTGGAGAAATACTTATAGTGCAATATAGCAATTTTCGAAGGATCACAAAGCTGCAAGAGGCGGCAACACAGCAACAGAACAGTATCAAATACATTGTGGCCGTGGGTCTCAAAGACCCACTTTTCAACGGTGACAAACGAAGACCCAAAATTGATAGGGTAGGGCCTAGGGAGGTCGGTGAAGCTAGTGGTGGTGGTGGTTGGCCGTGGGTGGCGGCGTGGGCGGCGGTAGAAGACCAAAAAGCCCAAAACGGAAATGTGGATGGTGGAGCTTCATCGATGGCGGATCGGAGCTGGGGTTGGGTCCATTGGATAGCTATGGGGTCGAGGATGAAGTGGT
The DNA here is from genome assembly GCA_022457165.1 of Juglans mandshurica. Classification (NCBI taxonomy): domain Eukaryota; kingdom Viridiplantae; phylum Streptophyta; class Magnoliopsida; order Fagales; family Juglandaceae; genus Juglans; species Juglans mandshurica. The sequence goes on along the minus strand of CM039625.1, from coordinate 28,716,285 downwards.
GCAGAGATGGTGGCCGGTGGTGGCGCGATGGCGGCGTGCGAACACAATGAATTTCGCGGCTTCAAGCCGTGCGTGGAATTGATGGGGGGTGGTCACCGGCCGGTGGGGGAGCTGCTGGGTTGGGCGGTGTAGGCCACGGCAGCGCGACGGCGGTGGGTTGAGGGTGAACGATGGACGCACGGGAGAGAGAGAGGGAGGGAGCTCGCGCGGGAAGAAAGAGAAATAAGGAGGAAAAAAGAAAATAAAGAAAAGAAAAGGAGGAAAAGAAAAACAGGGGGAAAAGAAATGAGGTTCAATTCTCATAACTTGGGACCCAAAAATGATCCAACGGAAACGTTTTCGAAACCACAAGATAAATAAAATAATTCAAACGCAATGGTAAAGATAAATTAAAATAATCAAATCCAACAGTAATTAATTTAAAATAAAGAGATTTTAAACGCATGACAATAATTAATAATAAGAAAACACTTCAAAAATTATTTTCATAAACTAAAAATCATAAAAATAACTCAAATAAAATTTAATAAGTATAAAACAAGAGAATAAATTTTGAATAAATAGAAAAACCATTCAGTAAAAATACACTAAAATTCGGGGTGTTATATCCTCCTCCCCTTAATAAAAATTTCGTCATCGAAATTAGCAAGGTCAAACATTAAAGCTAAGACAAGAATATGATTTAACTAAGAGCAGACTTAAAACATAACATCCAGATTAATCGAACAAGTATGGATATTGCTCTCTCATATCGGCCTCTCTTTCCCAAGAGAAATCTTGAGCCAACGGATCTCCCCATGACACTTTCACCAAAGGTATTGTCTTGGACCTTAATTCTTGCTCTTTCCAATCCACGATCTGTGTTGGGGCAACTTCATAAGTAAGGTTAGGCTGTAGTCGAATGTGTTCGGGGTCAACAAAACGTGGTTCTTGCTGTCCAAAACTCTTCTTCAACAAAGACACATGAAACACATCATGAACATCCCCAAAATAATCCGGAAGGCAACTCTATAAGCAACAAGCCCAACCTTCTCTACGATCTGAAAAGGGCCAACATATCTTGGACTAAGCTTTCCTTTCTTACCAAAGCACTTAACGTCTTTCATAGGAGAGACTTTAAGATAAACCCAATCACCTTCTTCAAAGGATAAGTCTCTTCTTCTTGTATCTGCGTAACTCTTCTAGCGACTTTGCGCTTCAGCCATTTTGTTCCTTATAAATTGAACTTGATCCTTCATTTCTTGAATTATCTCAGGCCCAAACAATTTGCTCTTGCCAACTTTATCCCAACATAAAGGCGATCTGCACTTACTTCCATATAAAGCTTCATACGGGGCCATATGAATGGAGGAATGAAAACTGCTATTATAAGAGAACTCAATAAGCGGCAAGTGATTCTCCCAACTTCCTTGAAATTCCATGACACAAGACCGCAACATATCCTCCAGAGTCTAAATAGTACGCTCTGATTGGCCGTCCGTTTGGGGGTGATACGCAGAACTAAACTTCAACTTAGTGCCTAAGGCTGCCTACAAACTCTTCCAAAAATGGGACGTGAATCGCAGGTCCCGATCTGACACGATACTCTTGGGTATTCCATGCAAACGCACTATCTCCTTGACATATATCCGAGTCAATTTACCCAAAGAGTCAGTATTATTAACAGGCAAGAAATGGGCACTCTTGGTCAACCGATCCATAATCACCCAAATGGAGTTCTTCCCACTAGGAGTCCTCGGCAAACCTACCACAAAATCCATAGAAATATCATCCCACTTCCACTCTGGAATAGGGAGAGGTTGAAGTCTACCAGTAGGTCTTTGATGCTCAGCCTTCACTTGATGGCAAGTGTCACATTTCTCGATAAACAAAGCGATGTCCAACTTCATTCATTCCCACCAGAAATTCCTCTTTAAATCTCTATACATCTTCGTGCTTCTTGGATGAACCAAATAAGGAGCCGCATGAGCTTCTACTAAAATCCGCTCTTTAAATTCAGAATCTCGAGGAATCACTCTACGATCCCGAAACCGAAGAATACCATCCTTATCCAAGCTGTAATGCAAGGGTCCTCTAGACTTCCTGACTCTTTTCCTGATAGCCAACAACTTAGGATCCCTTCTTTGAAGAGTCTTTAATTCTTCAAAATCCACTACTCAGACATCCAAGACTGAAGATAATAATTCCTCTTGCTGTGAACTCTCAATAAGAAGTCTTCTCATTCCACAAAGGAGAGAGTCCACATCTGATGACTCCGCTTCGTCCACTTGTTGCGATTTTCTACTCAAGGCATCAGCGACTAAATTCGCCTTTCATGGATGATACTTGATCTCACATTGGTAGTCGCTAATCAACTCTAACCACTGTCTCTGCCTCATGTTGAGATTCTTCTAAGTAAACAGATGTTTCAGGCTCTTGTGATCAATATAAACTTCACAGGCTTCGCCATACAAATAATGCCGCCAAATCCAAATCATGTGTGGGATAATTCCTTTCATGAATTTTCAACTGACGAGATGCATAAGCCACAACCCGTCCTTCTTGCATAAGAACGCATCCCAACCCGAATCTGGATGCATCACTAAAAATCACAAATGGTTTGTGCGGTTCCGGAAGTGCCAAAACAGGTGCCGTTGTCAATCTTATTTTCAACTCTAGAAAACTTCTCCCACATTTGTCAGACCATACAAATTCAACATTCTGCCTTGTCAAGGCAGTGAGAGGTCCTGATATCCAACAAGTCCCAAGCAACTTCGTATCTCACGAACTGTTGAAGGGCGAGGCCATGACAAAACAGCTTCCACTTTACTCGGATCTACCGCCACTCCCTCTTGGGAAATCACATGACCAAGAAATTTAACTTCTTCTAACCAGAATTCACACTTGCTTAGCTTAGCGTACAATTGATGTTCTCGTAACTTATCAAGCGTAAGACGAAGGTGGCAAGCATGCTCTTCCAAATCTCGAGAATAAATCGAAATGTCGTCGAGAAACACCACCACAAAAGAATCCAAAAATGGTCGGAACACCCGATTCATTAAATCCATAAAAGCGGCAGGGGCATTAGCTAACCCAAAAGACATCACTTTAAATTCAAAATACCCATACCTCGTTCTGAAAGCAGTCTTGGGCACATCCTTATCCCTTATCCTCAGTTGATAGTACCCTGACCTCAAGTCAATCTTCGAAAAGATAGCCGCTCCCTGAAGCTGGTCAAACAAATCATCAATCCTAGGTAGAGGATACTTGTTCTTAATAGTCACCTTGTTAAGCTCCCGATAGTCTATACACATTCTGAGAGTACCATCTTTCTTCTTGACAAACAACACGGGCGCTCCCCACGGCGAAGTACTGGGCTGAATAAATCCCTTGTCGACCAATTCTTGCAATTGAGTCTTCAACTCTTTTAACTCAGCCGGTGCCATCCGAAAAGGTGCTTTATGCACAGGAGCCGCTCTAGGTTCCAAATCAATAACAAATTCCATATCGTGAACGGGAGGCAATCCGGGCAACTCATCCACAAACACATCAAGAAATTCATCCACAACTGGAATATCTATTAACGACTTCTTCTCAGATGGCGTAGACACGACTTGAACTAAAAAAGTATCTGCTCCACAAGCGATATCTCTCCTAGCTTGAATTGCTTATATAATTGCTAGTTTTGCCTTCAACTTGCTTCCCGCGAATTCTAAATAATCTCCATCCGAGAGTTGGAAACCAATTACCCGACTTCTACAATCAATATTTGCAGAATATCGATACAACCAATCCATTCCCAAAATTATGTCAAATCCAAGCAACTTGAATACAATCAAATCTGTATCCAGTGTCCTCCCTCCAAAATCTAAAGGACAGCCTAAAGCAACTTTGGAGCACCACACCATCTCACCATTTGGAAGTGCCACTACTAGAGATTGTGATAAAGGCTCCGTGACTAGATTACACATCCGTGCAAAAGTGGCAGACACAAAAGATCGAGATGCCCCGGAATCAACAAAGTACATGCATAAAAATCATATAGGCGAACTCTACCTGAAGCAAACACATCCACCAGACAATTTCAAAAAAATGCAACCATACCAAACATTAAATCGAATTAAAATAACTAAATGCATACCAGTAATCACCCCAACATCGTGGGTCTCTGGAACCCAATAATCCACATCACCAGGAGTCACAGCATAAACCCGAGCTTGTACCAACTGTCTCTGGTTGCCCCTTCCACCTCGTCGACCTCCTCGTGCTCCTTGCCCTCCTTGAACTTGACCAGGACACTCACGAGCAAAGTGACCTGGCTGGCCACATCTAAAACACTGAATTTCTCTCTGGCCGCAATCGTCCTCATGGGCTCTATTGCACCTGTTACAAATTTGAGCTCGACCTCTAGCACGAACACCAGTGGTCGTCTGCGAACAGGCACTAGTCCTTTGCACGAACTTATGCGGCGACCCAGAACTACTTCCTTCACCAACATAACTCTGCCTCTTCTGACCCGGAGGAGAGCCTACTCCAAAACTATTTTCCCGCTCTGCAATGCTGGCCAAATCCACTAACTCTTGAAAGTCCTTAATCCGAAGGCAGGCCACTTGTCTACGTATCTCATGGCGCAGACCCTCCTGGAAACGCTCGACCCACAACTCCTCAGTAGCAATGAGGTGAGGAGCGAACCGTCCAAGCTCCATAAATTTCCTTGCATATTGCTCGACAATCATGTCTCCTTGAACCAAATTATTGAACTCCCGAGCCTTTTGCCGTCTCATCGAAACAGGGAAGAATCGGTCATCAAACTCTTTCTTGAAACACTGCCAAGACACAGCAGCCAAGGATCCCAACTCCATTTCTAAGAGTGTCCGCTTGGTCTCCCACCAATTTGCCGCTTCACCTTGCAGCATATAGCTTCCACATAATACCATCTAGGCCTCAGTGCATCCACAGACTTCAAATGTTCTTTCCAAATCTTGAATCCACCTCCTAACTCACATTGGGTCTTCCTCCCCAGTAAAGGCAAGAGTCCTATGCGTTAGGAAGCGCTCATAGGGGCACCCAACTTGGACTCCTCTATTTGAATCTCCTTGTGGCGGTCGGAAATTCTATTGAAGGAATTCTGTCATTCTATTCAACGCCCTTGCCATGGCATAATTTCCATCACCCCTGGGTAGCTCATCTTCGGGCACATCGGCTTGCCTCCTTGGTCTCACCATTTTCCTGTCATAGAGCACTCTCCAACCCCGCTTAAATCCAGATAAAACCAAACTCAACCAAAAGTAAACACCAAAATAAAACAATAAGATAAAATCAAATCAAATAACATCAAACAACATAAAATAAAATAACAATAAACTCATAATATAAAATAAATAACTTAACTTACCCCACTTAAACAAAAAAAAATATTATTTTAAAATAATAAAATAATTTCTGGTACTATCCTAAGAGACTTGTGGTTTTACCCAGAGCCGAACTTCTCTGATACCACCTGTGGTGCCTCCAATCCCCCTTATATAAAAATACGGAGATCGAGATCCCAGGATGGTGACAATACGGACACGCATCCCAATGAAGTGCCAGTGTGTGTACATACAACGGTGTACAAAAAAATAACGTAGCGGATAGTCAACTAAGTACCAGAATTTATTTACAATTAAACATCAGTAAAGTTTAAATAGTAGTTATACAGTCATCCATAATTAAAACACAATACAGTAAATTCAGATAACCAAGCGAGTGATCCCAGATCACTCCTCGGGCGGAGCTGTCTCCTCAGGCTCGCCCTCATCCTCCTTATCTGCATCAAAATCTGCGTTACCACAAAATAGTATCGCAGGTAAGTATAACCCAAAATAACCATGTAAAAAAAATGCATTAAATGCAACTAACATGCATGCGCATGAAGAAATAGGCATTTTTCTCAAATCATCATTTTCCTCGAAAATGATTATTTTCAACACACGCTAAAATCCCATTTTGGCCCAAAATGTCCGTAAAACATTTTCCCAGAAAATATTTTACATAGAAATCCAACTCATACTATTTTCCCCGAAAATAGTTCATTAATTCCATATGCACCATGGTCTCCCCTATGGACCATCCGCACATCCTGGCTTCGTAGCGGTGCTCAGTTCCACGCCCGGCACGTACATGGCCAAGCAATACACGAAAACCCAGTTTTCTTTACAAACATGAACATGCATGAAATAATGAGATGTACATGTACCAACATTAATCCATAACCATCAATAACCAATAACCAATCCAATCAAATCCAATCAAACAACTCCAATCACAAATCCATCCGACCGCCGAACTCCTCGGACTCAGTCCGGCATGTTCAACCAAATACAGTGAAAGGAGTTAGTGCAAAAATACATTTAAATTACGAAATTTCTTTGGAGAAATACTTACAGTGCAATATAGCAATTTTCGAAGGATCACGAAACTGCAAGAGGCAGCAACACAGCAACAGAACAGTGTCAAATACACTGTGGCCGTGGGTCTCAAAGACCCACTTTTGGTCTCAAAGACCAATTTTCAACAGTGACAAACGAAGACCCAAAATTGATAGGGTAGGCCTAGGGAGGTCGGTGAAGCTAGTGGTGGTGGTGGTTGTCCGTCGGTGGCGGCGTGGGCGGCGGTAGAAGACCAAAAAGTCCAAAACGGAAATGTGGATGGTGGAGCTTTACCGGTGGCGGATCGGATGTGCCGCCCCCAATCCCCCTATAAAAAAAATACACGGGGATCGAGACAGTAGGATGGTGACAACGCGGTCACACATCCCAACGAAGTGCCAGTGTGTGTACATGCAACAGTGTACAAATAAAATAACGCAGCGGATAGTCAACTAAGTACCAGAATTTAAATACAACTAAACATCAGTAGAGGTTTAAAAGCAGTTATACAGTCATCCCAAAATAAAGTTAACACATGTCCGAAAATACAAATAAGTAAAATAGCATAAAAAAGCTAGTGATCCCAGATCACTCCTCGGGCGGAGCCGTCTCCTCAGGCTCGCCCTCCTCCTCATCTGCATCAAAATCTGCGTTACCACAGAAGGGTACCGCAGGTAAGTATAACCCAAAATAATCCTCAAGAAAGAAATGCATTTAATGCAACCAACATGCATGCATATGATGAAATATGCATTTTTCTCAAAACATCATTTTCCCCGAAAATGATAATTTCCAACACACGCCAAAGTCTCATTGGCCCAAAAATAATCCGTAAAACATTTTTCCCAGAAAATGGTTTACACAAAATCCACGCACACTATTTTCCCAGAAAATAGCCAATTTAATCCTTATTTAACCTATGCATCATGGCCTCCCCTAGGGGCCATCCGCACGTCCTGACTTCGTAGTGATGCTTGGTTCCGCGCCCAGCGCGTGCGTAGCCAAGCACCCACTACGCAACGAGCGATGCCCAGTTCCGCGCCCAGCGCGTGCGTAGCCAAGCATCCTCTGATCCCCGCCAGCAGAAGGACCACGGAGTCGGCACAAATCTCTCGTCCGATCCCATCATCGCCAAGCGACAATCCAGGGGACGTTACTCAGTTTATTACGCTCCCGAGTAACTAGAGGAGCTCCACCGAGATAATACCCCATCTCGGCTTGGGGTCGTGATACACACGCACCCAAAAACATTCTCACATAAAATCATAGCTTCCCAAATCACACATGAGCATGAATGCACTACACGAAAACCCAGTTTTCTTTACAAACATGATCATGCATGAAACAATGAGATGTACATGTACCAACAGAAATCCACAACCATCAATAACCAATCCCAACAAATCCAACCAAACAACAATCACCAATCCACTCCCAAACTCCTCGGACTCAGTCCGGCAAAACCAGTCATCAGATAAAATACAGTGAAATGTGTTAGTGCAAAAATACATTAAATTCACAAGAATTCTTTGGAGAAATACTTACAGTGCAATATAATAATTTCCGGAGGATCACGAAACTGAAAATGACGACGTCTAAGCAACACCACAGTGTAAAATACACTGTGGCCGTGGGTCACAGATGCCCACTTTTCCACGAATACAAACGAAGACCCCAAAATGGTAGGGTAGGGCCTAGAGAGGTCGGTGAAGCCAATGGTAGTGGTGGTTTGCCGTGGGTGGCGGCGCAAGGGGCGGTTTTAGGCCAAAAAAGTGCAAATCGGAAATGTACTTAGTGTGGCTTCACCGGTGACGGATCGGGGCCGGGGTTGGGTCCAAAGGGTTGCCAAGAGGTCGGGGATGAAGTGGTAGGAAGATGGTGGCCAATGGCGGTGCGACGGCGGCGCAATGGCGGAAAGAGTGCCGCGGCTTCGTGGGCTTCGTGGGGGCTACCGGCGGCACGAACGGCGGTGAGGTTGGTGGGGTAGGACGATCGGTGGGAGGGGAACACAAGGGGACGGGCGGTGAGAGTCACCGCCGGCTCACGGCGGCGGGCTGGGTGGTGGCCGAAGTCACACGGCGAGAGAGAGAGGGTCGGGCTCGCGCGGGAGAAGGAGAAAAAAGGAGAAAAAGAAAAAAGGAAGGAAAAGAAAAGGAGAGGAAAGAAAAAGAGGGGAAAAGAAATGAGGTCCAATCCTCATAACTTGGGTTACGAAAATGATCCAACGGAAATGATTTTAAAACCACAAGTTCAATAAAATAATTTAAACGTAATGGTAAAGTCAAATTGAAATAATTAAATCTCTCAGTAATTAATTTAAATATTAAAAGAAATTTAAATGCATAACAATAAATAAATAATAAGAAAGCGCATAAAAATAATTTCCACCCAATTAAAATCATAGAAATAAACTCACTAAAAATCCGACCAATTTTAAAATAAAAGGATAAATTTTTGAATAACTAAAAATAATCCTTCAGTAAAAATACACTAAAATACGGGGTGTTACATCGAAGCTGGGGTTGGGTCCATTGGGTAGCTAAAGGGTCGAGGATGAAGTGGTGAAGAGATGGTGGCCGGTGGTGGCGCTACGGCGGCACGTGAGCACAATGAATGTCGCGGCTTCAAGCCGTGCGTGGAGGCTCACGGCGGCTCAAGGGAGGCTGGAATTGATAGGGGTGGTCGTCGGCCGGTGGGGGAGCTGCTGGGCTGGGCGGTGTAGGCCACGGCGGCATGACGACGGTGGGTTGAGGGTGAACGATGGACGCACGGGAGAGAGAGTGGGAGGGAGCTCGCGCGGGAAGAAGGAGAAATAAGGAGGAAAAAAGAAAAGAAAAGGAGGAAAAGAAAAATAGGGGAAAAGAAATCAGGTCCAATCCTCATAACTTGGGTCCCAAAAATAATCCAACGGAAACGTTTTCGAAACCACAAGATAAATAAAATAATTCAAACGCAATGGTAAAGATAAATTAAAATAATTAAATCCAACAATAATTAATTTAAAATAAAGAGATTTCGAATGTATGACAATAATTAATAATAAGAAAGCACTTCAAAAATTATTTTCATAAACTAAAAATCAAAAAAATAACTCAAATAAAATTTAATAACTATGAAACAAGAGAATAAATTTTTGAATAAATAAAAAAATCTTTCAGTAAAAATATACTAAAATTCGGGATGTTACAATATATACCAATATAGATTGCGTAATTACACCTTCAATTATTGTGCCCGAGTCTAAAAGCCAAATTTTAAACAATGTGTGCTAGCTGGGGTAGGTACCAACCCCTCTCTATCCCCATCATGCATGCTGGCGGCACCAACGTTTTGAAAGAGTTGATTATAGCCCTGCTTCGAATATGATAGATTATCACAAAGTGGTAATCGACTGTAAATATCATTTCTTTTAATTTAGTTAGGACATTTCCATCCGTTGCATGGAAGGGTGGGGAGTACTTTGATCTCCCCATTCTCTTTTATTATCTAGTTTTTTTTTATCATTTTCTTTTAATTTTCAGCATTTTTCTTTATTTTATTATATTTCTATTTTTAGATTTTTGTATATATTGAACAAATGTTTTATTTTTTAATTAATGTTTTTAGGGTTCAATTTTATTGTTTTTACTAAGAGCTCGTTTGGATAGTGAGATGAGATGGTTTTAGATGAGTTGAAAAATATACTGTTAATATTATTATTATTTTGGAATTTGAAAAAATTGAATTATTTATTATATTGTACGTGGGAGTTTGTAAAAGTTGTAATGATTATGTGAAATGAAATCATGAATGAGTCTTCTCAATTCATCTTAGTAACCAAACCAGCCTAAAATTAACATAATGATAACTATATAGAGAGAGATACTTACATAGTGTAATAATGATGGCCCTAGATTTGCTTGGTTTAGGATTGCAACCTATTCATTCTCTCCTCCCATCGCCTTCGTACCCCTTTGGGCAAGAACAATGGAAACACCCCCCCCCCCCCCCCCCCCCCCGCCGGTTTATGCATGCTTTCTCAACGCAAGGGTTTGAAGTTTTGCACTCATCAATATCTGCAACACAGTAATAACCAAACATACTCATGTAATAAAGAAGAAAGGCTCATGCTAGAACGATACAGGGCAGCTAGCTTAAAATATACAAGGTCATAATCGCAGATCACTTTTTCATGGCATGTTCCATTCTTTTTTAAAGAATCGAGCTTGCATAATTTAATAAGGGTATGCTCGCGGGCCGGCTAGCATTTACCACTCGACATACTGCTAGTTATAACTTTATTTTATTTTATTTTAAGTATTTTTTAACATTCTTAATCATTAAGAAAAAGAATAAAAAATATACAATTTCATTAATAGTCACTTTCTTAATTATTAAATAAAATAAATAAATAAAATTAAAATACATGAACGGTAAGATTGAACAGTAAGTTTGAGGAGCTCGACTAACATTTTTCATTAAGAAGGTACAGATTCATAAATTAATATGGATTAATTACCTTCGCAACCATTGGAGAGAGATGGGTTTTCGTTATAGCCTGAGGAGCAATAACAGCGATACCCAGGACCATTTATTGAATTGTGACACTCACTATTCACTGCCTTGCATGCATATCCTGTGGTATTTTTCTTAGCATCTTCGCATTTCTGGTTCCCAACTGCCCAATCTAGCACTAAGGGAAGAGTATCTTTATCTTGCAACTTCTGAAAATCCAAGGAAGAAAAGTTGAATGCTTCTTCTTCCACCACAAAACTGAAACCACATGGATTGAAGTCTAAGACTCTGGTGTGGTTTTTCAAGCTACCAACCACCACAACAAAATAATTTAGTCCTTGTGGGATAGAAGTCTAGCAATAGACTATGCCGAAGCAAGACCAGTTTACAACACTGTCGATGCTAGGATAGAGAGATATACATCCACTCATATACTTCTTTTTTGAGATTGAAGTACTTATAACAATCCCTTCAGTGTCGCAACCGACGATAGTGAACTTAATTTTGTGGAAGAAATTGGAAACCTTTGCGTGGGGAGTTTTGCATAGCTTTTGTCGATATTATACCCATATTCGTAGGGGCAATTGCAGGCGATAGGAGTCGAGACTCAGAGTTCTCCGTCCAACGATATGTTGTGGACTTCTGTTCCATTCATAAATGGTGTTGGAGTCCTAGAGGAAGAGTTCCAAGTGATGAGAAAAGATGAGTCGAGGTAACAGACATGACTTGTTCCGAATGGGTAGGAAATGCCAAGTGATCCACATGTTGTGATGCAACTGGAGTTGGGTTCAGCTGCTGCTAAAATTACAACCCCAAGTAGGAGGAGTTGTTGCAGCAGAAGTATTTTATGTAAAGACATGATGGATCTCTGATCTTCTATAATTATACAGTACAATTTAATTGGCTCAAGATCCCTTGATTAACGTTAACAACCTCTAATGATGGCCACCTATTTGTAGGGGAGGGGGAGGGGGCGCGAACCAACGAGGAACGAGGGGCAAAGCGAAAATATTATAAAATATTTTTTGTTTTATTTCTAGATCAAAATAATCTGTAAGATTAAAATAATTTTATAGAGGAGATTAAGATAATTTTTGAGAGAGGGAACAACACAAGATGAGATTAATATAATCTTATTAAATCATAAAAAATTAATATATAATTTTTTTTTTGCAGGTTTTTTGTCATTACGCTACTCTGTGCGTTGTTTCTTCCAATAAAAAAAGTTATATCCCGTCTTCCCAAAAATGTTGTTTCTTCCAGAAAAAAAAGTTCTATTCCGTCTTTCCAAAAAATAACAACAGTGAAAAATGCCCTATTCACTTGCTTAGGTAATAACTTTACGAAAAAACTTTTTTTTTTTTTTTGGTGCGGCTTGCGTGCGTGTGTTTCTTTCTTTTTTGTCCTTTCCCGTATATGTGTTGGCCAGCTAGCAAAATCAAAAGAAAAATTTTGTATTGCTTCCATCCAAATCCTCAAGACTAAGATATTGGTGTCTTTTTTTTATTTTTCTTTACATTTTTTAGATTATAAAAAAAAAATTAGAAAAAAAATAATAGAAAATAAAATAAAAAAAAGAATAGAATATAAAAAAATATATTGTGCATGTTGACGAACATTATCTAATTAAATCACAAATTATAGAATTAAGCATATACCATGCTATAAATCAATTTAAATCACAATTCGAATTCATGCATTTTAATCATTTTTCCATCTAAAATCAATAATAATATAATGAAATAATTCAAATATATAGGTTTTAGTATATAAAATATGCAATAATTCAACTCAATCACAAGGGTCAACACAATATAAGATTAATATAATCCTATTAAATCATAAAAAATTAATATATATTATTTTTTTTCTTTCAACTAATGAAGAAAATAAAGTCTTTTTCCTGAAGAGGCTTATATAGGTATAACCTGTACTTAATCTTGGGGATGATGAGCTATGTATTATGGATATGATAGATGCTAACTCGGTAATATCTTTATTGCTGAATTTTAAAATGACTTGGAGAGTTTAAAAATATTATGAAGATAGACAAAAAAGGATTATGTAGAAATTGAGTAAAGAAATTAATAGACTCTACAATTGGACAAATATGCATATCCGGAAAGTTGGACAAGCGTGGGCCTTGACACCAAAAGTGTCGAGATAAATAGTGATAAATAGTGATTTTATTTTTTATTTATATATTATAGTGATTTTATTTTTTATTTATATATAATAGTGATAAATGTTATAGTGGTTTTAATTTTTATTTATATTTTATAGTGATAAATATTGTTGATTTTATTTTTTATTTATATATAATAGTGATAAATATTGTTGATTTTATTTTTTATTTATATATAATAGAGATAAATATTATTGATTTTATTTTTTATTTTTATTTAATAGTGATAAATATTATTGATTTTATTTTTTATTTATTTATAACAGTGATAAATAATATAGTGATTTTATTTTTATTTATATATAATAATAATAAATATTATAGAATGTTTGTGAATAGTTATGAGTAGATATTGAAGTGGGTTTATGGGTCCCATTGAAAGTAATTTAAGTTGTTTGGCATGTAGAGTATTTTTAATAGTACGAGAATACTTGGAAAGTGCTGAGATATTTTCGTTACCCAAACGAGATGTGGCCCCACTAATATTAAATTAAACTAAATTTAAAAATATAAAAAATTTATTAATATGTATCCACTATTAATAAACTTATTAATAGGAGCCAACTACTACTGCCTATTTGCCAACATCAGTCACTAATGAACTAGTCAGTGAGTCAACTAGTCAAGTAAATAAAGTCATTTTCCTGAAGAGACCTAATAGGTATAACCTGTACACTTAATCTTGGATGATTGGCTATGTATTTATGGACATGATAGATGCTAACTCAGTAAGATCTTTATAGTTAAATTTTAAAATGACTTGGGAGAGTCTAAAAGTATTATGAAGATAAAAAAAAAAAAAGAAAAAAAAAAGAAAAAAAAAAAAAAGACTGTAAAAATTGAGTAAAGAAATTAATAGGCTCTACAATTGGACAAGCATGCATATCCGGACACCTGTACTTAATCTTGGGGATGATTAAGTCGCAGCAGCGTCTTCAAACGAAGAAAAGAAAAACTGTAGCTTTTCGTCCATTTTTTGCCAAGAAAAATTCTATTCCTAAGCCTCATACATCACACACCATTATTTTTATGATTTTTTTAATTTTATTCTCTTACAAAATGTGTGGTATATGGATTATAAATAGAATAATTCAATTATTTTAAGAATAATAAAACCAAAAAAAACTTTAAAAAAATTTTTAAAAAATAAAAAAAATTTGGTGTGTGGTGTATGGGCTTATGAATAGTAATGCTCGTAAAAATCCGACAATCCGATTCCTAATCGACTCCACTCCGACTACGACAAGTCGGAGTCAGAATCAGAGTTTTTTTCCTATTGAAAATCAGAGTCAGAGTCAGAGTAAGAGTTGGAGTCATTGATGAACCGACTCCGACTTGGCTCCGATCCACCTCTGACACTCCGCCTCCGATTTTATACATATTTTATAAAAAGATATATGTTTTTTTATATATTAATCATTTAAATTTTATACAACTATATCTTATATAGTTAGTTAAACTCAATAACATATTAGTTAAATAATATATTTATACTATAATATATAGACTAAATTGACTAATAAATAATAATAGTTTAGTATATGACTATATGTAAATATCATACTATTACAAATTTACAATATTACTACCATGTTACATGTAAGTTGTAACACTAAATTACTAATGCATAAATATAATAACATGTAATACTAATGGATAAACACTAATCTATAAATTTATAATAACATATAATACTAATGTATAATAATTAAAGTATTATTCATATAAATTTTATATAACAATATCTTGTATTAATTATATTTTTTGACTTAATAAATTCTCAACATATTCATTTTGATAAATATATTAGTAATATTATTCATCAGCTTAACTTTTAAAAAGTCGCCTCTCTATTTTCCTCTCTAGAAAATAGAGGTGGTGTTGTGAGTTTGGAAACAAGATAGAGTGATGTGTAGCTATGGAGGATCTCCAGGAGATGTTGGAGAATTTTCAGTTGAATGAGGAAGAAGGTGCGGCTATTGATATTGAGGGGGAGGGGATACCAGAGATTCTATGTAAGGGTGATCGCAGTTTGATTAGCAAGATATGGTCTGAGAGACAGCTAGGGAAGAATATAGTAGAAAATACAATGGCTAAGGTTTGGAGACTGAGTAAACCTGCGGTGTTCACAGAGATGGGGAGGAATATCTTCATTATCACGTTTGCTACACATGCAGATAAGAATCGGGTAGAGAGTGGTAGGCCATGGCTTTTTTATGGGAATATGTTTGTGATGAATGCATTTGATGGGTTTACCCCATTGAATAAGATATCTTTTGATAAAGCAGTTTTGTGGGTCCAGTTCCATAACTTGCCACTGGTAGGGATGTCCAGGGAGTGCGGGATGAAGCTGGGAAACTCTATAGGGGAGGTGAAGGAAGTGGAGGCGGATGAAGACAACGTGGGGTGGGGTAAATTCCTTAGAGTAAAAATTCTGATGGACTTGAAAAAGCCTCTAGCCAGGGGACGTACTATTACATTGCAAGGGGTAAAAATTTGGGTTCCAATCAAATATGAGAAGTTGCCGCGTTTCTGTTTGCAGTGCGGAAGAATCATACATGAGGGTGTTGAATGTCAAGTCAACACTATCAAGGGAGTGCCAAAACAGTTCGGTAGCTGGCTTAGAGCGGACGTCGGAGGTCGTCGTCCTCGGTCTTATTCTCAGCAAGAGTATGACTCGAGAGTAAAGAGCACGCAAGTGGATATGGGGAAGCATACGAAGGAGGAGGGTGGTGAAAATGGTGGAGGTGCAGTACCAGCAGGGAAGACGGCCGCTTGTAATTCAAATTGGAATGGTGCTGATTTTTCGGAGCATGCTATTATGGCTAGCGGGTTTGTAGGCAATGTGGAAGGATTAGATCACGGTGATTGTTTTCAAAAAACAAATAAGGAAAAGGAGGGAACGATGGAAGAGCACAGTTGTCACGAAAAGTCTCCATTATCATCGATAAGATTGGATGAAGATCTACCCGTTACACAAAACTCGGAGGGAGGCAGATTTCACGGAATTGTAAAAGATAGCCATGCAAACAATGCCACGGTGGGCCTTGTGGATGATAGCTTTTCTCCAGCTCACGGATCAAATGAGGCCCATCAACTTTCAGTGCAACCAAATAGAAGGTCTACTCGGAATACTTGGAAAAAACGTGCTCGTAATCCATGTATGAAATCATGTATTTATGCTGAGAGTTCAGGTAATAAACGTCCCATAGAAGGTGGTAGTTGTGACACTGCACTAATTGGTGGTAGTAAGAAAGCTAAGCTGACAAGGGTGTCTGAGCTTGATCAAGATAATTTGTTATCGGCAGAGGCTGTTGAACAGCCCTGCCGAACCCAATGATTCTCCTTAGTTGGAACACCCGTGGGCTTGGGAACCCACGGGTTCGAGCTCTCTCTGATTTAGTCAGGGAAGAAGGTCCCAAGGTCTTGTTCTTACAAGAAACCAAATTTAGTGAGAAGGGTATGGAAAATCTCAAGTATAGGATGGGATACGAGAACTGTTTGGCAGTAAGTAGTGAGGGGAGGAGTGGAGGGATTGCTCTCCTGTGGAAGAATGATGTTAATATAGTCATTAAGAATTTCTCTCGAAGTCATATTCATGCATCTATTCAAGACTCTACCACTGATGATGATTCTTGGTTTTTTACTGGGGTGTATGGTCAACCTGACTCTAGTAGGCGTCATGAAACCTGGAGCCTTTTAAGATCATTAAAGGTACCAAGTGATAAAGGATGGTTATTGATGGGTGATTTTAATGAGGTGTTAAGTCCTAATGAGAAATGTGGTGGGAGAAATAGAACTGATAAACAGATGCAGGACTTTCGTGAAGTTATTGATGACTGTGAACTGTTGGACTTGGGTTTTCAGGGCAATCCATTTACTTGGTGTAATAAAAGGGAACCTGCTCACTGCATTAGTGAAAGGTTGGATAGATGCTTGGCAAACCCAAAGTGGAAGGCTTTATATACTATGGCTTGTGTCAGTCATGGCAGTGTGGCATAGCTTCTACTGACAGAGGCAATATGCAGTTTTTAGATAATCTTGGTGGTAGGCTGACAAATGAGATGAATAAAAAATTAGAACTAGGATATGCTCTCTGCTTACTGAGTTATTGATAACTCACCCCTTATCTCCATAATATTTTTCAGATATTTTGATGGTTCAGCTGAGCATCAAGATTTTGAGGCTTTGGGTGAGATGATTTAAGTATAGTGGCTTGAATCAAATTTTCTATATGATATTGAGAATTTGGAGTCTATTTTTATATTGTTGAAAGGTGAGTTTAAGTATTAGGAAGTAACACTCCGACCCGTGCGGGACCGAGACTTTACATACGGTGCTCTATCTTGAAAATTCAACTTTGGAGCTACAGAAGTCCATTTTTTCTTGAAATGCGATGGTACATTGAAATGCGATGGTAGCTTGAAAATAATTGAGGTTCTTCTTTTTGAATTTCCATGGCTTTCTGTTTCATGGCAGCAAAGAACACCAGTTGATCAGGCATTGCAGCCATGAAGGTGTCCCTGCATACGTTGCTGGTGTTGGAAAATGTTAGAAACCATAAGAACAAAAAGTAGAGAAAAAACAATATCAATTACACACGAATAGTCGAATACAATGTGCAAGCGTACATGAATAGTGCATATATATATAGAAAATCCAAATTAATGGTCGTACAAGAGTTTAATACAATATATAGTAAATACTAATTAGCAAGTTGAGTTTAACTAAGGACTTGTCCAAAATTGTTTCCAAGGACTTCGTCCCCAGACCCCCGAGGGAGGTTTGTCCATGTTCGTTTTGGCTTGGGCCTCGACCCAAGTCTGTGCTTCATGGCTCAGGGCTCATTGAAAATTCACAAAAAACAACTGTAATAAATTATTGTCGAATCGGATCATTAAATCGGATAGCTACAAAACAGAACTAGGATCAACACAAAAAAAGCCCTACACACAAAGCGGTATGTAGGAACTATGGTGGTGCCCACTCCCCTGCACGAAGATGGGTGCGCAACATGGCGGTGCAGCACTTTGCTATGCGCAGAATAGCTCACACCTAGAAGGTGCAATATGTTCTTTTTTGTAAGGCCCGGTATCTTCAGCAGTGGCCCGGACCATGCGTGTGAATGGCCCAACCATTTTAGTGTTTAGTAAGGGTCCCAACGGCGTCGTTTTATGGAGGTGAGTGTGTCTTCTTCAATCCCGTTTCCTTCTCTTCTTTCTTTCCGCATGCGTTGTTTCATTTTCAGTTTCTTCCGCATATCTCTCTCTCTCGCACGTCTCTCCACTTCGTTCTCACCCCATTCGGTCACTCTCCCTCATAACTGTTTTTCTCTATCGCATTTCCCCAGTTTCTGCAGATTGGGTGTTTCTCTCTCTCATCTTTTCAGTTTTCCATTGGTTCTCTTCTCCTTGTTCAAGATTTCATCTTCAGGTATAACTTCTTCTCTTTCCATATTTTTGTTGTTCTGCAACAAGACTCTATTTTAGTGCATCCTCTCAGCCGATTCTCTCACTCCTTTTCATTTACTGCAGTTTCTGTTTTGGTCCTTACCGTGAGATTTAGTAGCATTTTTGTGAGTTTTTCTGGTTGTTATGCGTGGTGAGTACTTCGGGTTGGTGTTTTGTCCTAGGTTTGGATTTTTTTAAGTTACATTGTTTTGGAATTGGGAATGGAAAGAAGAGTGCTTTGTGTAGTGTAAACTGGTTAAGTAGGCGAAATCTGCGTAATTGGCTTGAGCAGAGTGTCGAGCGAGACTCGAGCGAAGCTCTCTGACTTGCTTTCGCTCGAGCAGAGTGTCGAGCGAGACTCGAGCGAACTTCTCTGACTTGATCTCGCTCGAGCGGTCTGTCGAGCGAGACTCGAGCGAAGTTTGCTCGAGCCAACTGTCGAGCCAACTTTCAGACAACACTTTTTCAGCTCCAAACCAGTCTCCACTTATAGCCAACATACTGAGTTTGGTATAGAATATTTTGGGTCGAAGTTTGGGCTGTCCGGATTGTTATTTGGCTATTTAAGTTTGATTAAAACTTGTTGAATTATGGTCTAGAGTTTGAGTCTTGAGTTGTTTAAGAACAATTGGGTGTTTTTGGACTTTAGTATTTAGTTTATGTTATTTTTATGAATATGTGACGAGATTGATAGAGATCATTTTCAAGGCTTAGATAATACGCTGCAGGAGTCATGTAAGCGGGGTTCCTATGCTGGGTTTTATACAAGTTAATAAGACTGAGGTTGATTTTATGAAAACTTGCATAATTTGTGTTGTGTTGGAACATGAGAAAACAAAGATCAATCTCGGTCTCTTATCAACATTATTCATGAAATCTGTGTGAAAAAGGAAAATATATTCTGACATGCATTGTGTAGACATGGGCTAAATTATGTCATGTGATTTCTGGAATCTGAAAAAGAGCGATATTGAGAATATGAAAAGTTGTGCATTTATTTGTTCTGGCTTTTGTGTTCAGCGTGTGTAAACTGTTCTGATTCTGTTTTGGTACTCTGTATTATTTTGATATAACATCTGAAAACCTTTGGCATGGTGTACTGGTTTTCGTATCTGACTCTGTCTCTGCTTTGCTCTGCTCTGCTCTGTTATGCTCTGCTCTGTTTGGGTTGGTACCAACTTCTCTGTCTCTGAGTGCACCCACTTTGGAAACAAAGTGGTTTATTTGTGGTCTTTTCCTGTGTGCACACTCGGGGCTCCGAGAAGAATAAAGGAAAGATTTCACCTCTGTCTCTGCCTGGTTTGGCCACCGGGGTTAGCACAACTCTACCACGGGGGTGAAACATGGTCTCTGCTCTGTTGATGCTCTGTTTTGATTTGATGAGGATATTCAGTTTATGTTATGCCAAAGTACCATGGGTTTTACTTGTTTTAAAACCATCGCTCTGTTATTTTGAAAATATGTTCTGTTCTGCATGATAACTCTGGAAAATACTTTATTCTGCATGCTCTACTTTATAAATGCTCATGTTTGCACGCTAACATATGATTTCTGCTTACTGAGTTGTTGATAACTCACCCCTTATCATTATAATATTTTTCAGATGATGTGGTAAGTCCAAATGAGGACCTGGATTAGAATGCTGCTTGTGTTTAAGCTGAGAAGGACTTCTGGTGTTCTTAGTCTTAAAGTCTTTGGGTTTTATGAGTTTAGTAAGATTTATGAATTATTTAGTTGATTTGTTATGACTACCGGAAGGTTATGGACCTCTTTGATTATTATTATTGCATTTAAGATTGTGTGGAGATTGTAATGAGATTATTGAGAAGATTTGAGATTGATTTCATTTATGAAGTTTTTGGAGATTTTTCTTTGGATGTGTTGGGAGACATGTTTATGAGTGACAAGTAGTAATTCACCAAGCCACCCGGGTTTGGGGCGTTACATTTGGTATCAGAGACAGGTTTGAATTCTGCATACTATAAACCTTGGAGATTTAGATTTCTGTGGGTTCATAGGATTGAATATTGTTGAACTGGGAAGTCTTAGAATTTGTAGGCTTTAGGAATAGCTATGAAGTGTGGTATATCACAGGTCTATGAACTAAATACATGTTGATTAAGGTTTTGTCTAGTAACGGAGCTTTCTTAAATTCTCAGAGGGAGCAAGATGTTAAATTTTGGGGAGATTGACTATTACTATCATTGTGCGTTCCTTTTTCGTCTCTGTTATAGATATTCTTATATATTTGAATTATAATATATATACGCTTTGTTTTTTTTACAAATACCACTAATCTTCTATGTTCTTATAAACTTTATTTTCGAAGCGATTATTTAAAATTCTAGTTATTTTGTCAGGATGTCACCTCGTCGTAGAGAACGAAGCATGTCGGATCTGAATGAGAATGAGAATGAAAGGGAAGCAAACCCGAGTGCTTTCGAAGTACTGCGAGCGGCTGCACATCAATTAATTGATGACCTTGTGCAGAATCCTGCGGGTCGCCAGCGTAACTTCAATGAAGGGGGTTGTACTGTCGAACAATTCAATCGAATGCACCCTTCTTTGTTTGATGGGAGAGGCGATCCAACTTTGGCAGAGGATTGGATACAGGACATTGAGGAGATTTTTCGAGTCCTAACCTGTACTGAGGAGCAAAAAGTAGCGTACGCCACATTCAAGCTTACTGGGGAAGCAAAGAGGTGGTGGATCTCTGAAAGATCTATCAGGGAAGCAGAGGGGACAGAGATAATCAGTTGGCTGTACTTCAAGCAGATTTTTCTTGAGCGCTTTTTCCCTAGCTCATTCTGTGAGGATAAGGCTATGGAATTTGCCACCCTGGTTCAGGGAACCATGACGGTTCATCAGTATGCTGCCAGATTTACTGAGTTATCCCGCTTTGCTATTTATTTGATTCCGGATGAGGAAAAGAAGGCACGCAAATTCGAGCAAGGACTGAATGAGAAACTGTATGAGCGTGTGGTGGGTTTCCAGATTTGGAACTTCTCCGAATTGGTGAACAAAGCAACAATTTTTGAAAGAACTCTTCAAAGGAGTGTTGCGTTGCACGAACAGAGGAAAATGACTATTCCCACCGAGTACCATTCTGGCATGGACCAAGGACCGTGGAAGAGGAGGAGTGAAGGTGGTAGTTCGGGAAAAAGGCCTGTTCAGAGTAATCAACAGCCCTACCAGTGTAGGACATGCAATCAAGTGCACTCCGGAGAGTGCAGGAAAGGGGCGGGATTGTGTTTCCGTTGTGGCAAATCAGGACACTACATCAGAGACTGCCCAACGCAAAATAGAAGCAACCAGAGGTTCATACCGCCACCTTCGAGGAATGAAGTATCAACTCGGGGCAGCAATCAACGTCCTACTGCGCCTGCTCGAGTCTTTGCTTTAACACCTGGAGAGGTTGAGGGCAGGAATGACGTGATCATTGGTATGACTCTTTTGTTTTACTTTAAGGATTTATACTTTCTATTGTTTCCTTTTCTTTGAGTGGTTCTGGTTAAGACTTTGAATATTCTTGGTTCATGGATGAGTTCGAATGTGATCACAGGTACTCTTTCTTTGTTTTCTAATAATGCTATTGTGTTATTTGACTCGGGAGCGACACATTTTTTTGTTTCCACGGCGTATTCTAGATTTTGCACTGTAGATACTGAAAGATTGAGGAACAAGTTAGTGGTTGCGACCCCAACAGGAAATTCTGTAGTCTGTAGTGAGATTCTACCTGGATGCCCTCTTTCTATAGAGGGAAGATTGATGCCAGCAGATTTAATAGTTTTCCACATGGTTGGGTTTGATGTTATTTTGGGTATGGATTGGCTAGCTTCCTACCACGCCAGTATTGATTGTGCTAAAAAGGAAGTGGTATTCAGACCCCCTAATGAAGGTGAATTTCGGTTCATAGGGTCAAAAGTGAGGTTGACTCCACCCATCATTTCTGCCATTCAGGTTGGAAAACTGTTGCGTGATGGTTGTCAGGGATTCTTAGCCTGTGTGGTTGAAGCACCAAAGGAAGAGTTGAAGTTGGAACAGATACCTGTTGTGAGAGATTATCCAGAGGTCTTCCTTGAAGATTTATCGGGACTTCCACCCGAGCGGGAAGTAGAGTTTGCTATTGAGTTAATTCCAGGCACAACACCCCTTTCAAAAGCACCTTATCGCATGGCGCCGTCTGAATTAGCGGAACTCAAAGAGCAGTTGCAAGATTTGTTAGACAAGGGTTTCATCAGGCCCAGTGTTTCACCTTGGGGAGCTCCAGTTCTTTTTGTGAAGAAGAAGGATGGATCGATGAGAATGTGTATCGATTATAGGGAACTTAATCGGGTGACCATAAAGAATAAGTACCCGCTACCCCGTATAGAAGATTTGTTTGATCAGCTTCAGGGTGCTCAAGTATTTTCGAAGATTGATCTTCGATCGGGTTACCACCAGTTGAAGATAGAGCTGAAGACGTGGCTAAGACGGCGTTTAGGACCCGTTATGGCCATTATGAGTTTTTGGTCATGCCTTTTGGCCTGACAAACGCCCCAGCAGTATTCATGGACTTGATGAACAGGGTGTTTCATGAGTTTTTGGATAAGTTTGTGGTTGTCTTTATTGATGATATACTGATATACTCCAAAAGCGAGACCGAGCATGAAGAACATTTGAAGTTGGTACTTGGGACACTTAGAGAGAAGCAACTGTTTGCTAAGTTGAAGAAGTGTGAATTCTGGCTTGATTCAATCACATTTTTGGGACATGTAGTGTCGAAGGACGGAATTTCAGTAGACCCAGGGAAAGTGGAAGCAGTGGTTAATTGGTCGGCACCGAGGAATGTTCATGAAGTTAGAAGCTTCTTGGGATTGGCGGGGTATTACCGTCGTTTCATTGATGGGTTTTCCAAGATAGCAGTTCCTCTCACTGCACTCACCAGGAAAAATAATAAGTTTGAATGGACAGCAAAGTGTGAAGAAAGTTTCCAAGAGTTGAAACAGAGATTAGTGACAGCTCCGGTGTTATCAGTTCCCACAGCTAGAGGTGGATTTGTTGTTTATAGCGATGCTTCTAGGCTTGGTTTGGGGTGTGTACTGATGCAACATGGGAAGGTTATAGCTTACGCCTCACGCCAATTGAAAGTGTATGAGCAGAATTATCCCACTCATGATCTAGAACTCGCGGCAGTTATTTTTGCACTCAAACTTTGGAGACACTACTTGTATGGGGAAAAGTGCGAAATTTATACGGATCACAAGAGTTTGAAGTATTTCTTTACCCAAAAAGAATTAAACATGAGACAAAGGAGGTGGCTTGAGTTGATCAAGGACTATGATTGCACCATTAATTATCACCCAGGTAAAGCTAATGTTGTAGCTGACGCTCTAAGTAGGAAGTCAGTGGGATCGACAGTTGCAGCCATTACCACTCAGCATAGGTTGTTGATGGATTTGGAAAGAGCCGGTATTGAAGTCCCTTCTAGTGATACAAGTGCTGTCATGGCCAGTTTGGTGGTTCAACCTGCTTTGATAGATAGAATCAAAGTTACTCAGAAAGTGGACTCAGGGTTGGTGAAGCTAATGGAAGGGATCGGAAACGGGGACAAGCCTGATATTTGTGTTTCCAAGGATGGAGTTTTGAGGTTTAGGGGTAGAGTATGCGTACCTGCTGATGAGGAACTAAAAAAGGTAATTCTTGAAGAGGCACACCGTTCTTTGTACACTGTTCACCCATGGAGTACCAAGATGTATCGGGATTTGAGAGAGTCCTTTTGGTGGAATGGCATGAAAAGAGAAATTGCTAAATTTGTAGAACAATGCCTGACTTGCCAACAAGTGAAGGCGGAACATCAGAGACCTGCAGGATTATTACAGCCACTCCAGATTCCAGAGTGGAAGTGGGAACATATCTCCATGGATTTCGTGACAGGTCTACCAAGGACCGTAAGCGGACAAGATGCTATATGGGTAATCGTGGATCGTTTAACGAAAACCGCCCATTTTGTGCCCATTAAAGTTTCTTATAAACTAGAGAAACTAGTTGAATTGTATGTGCGGGAGATAGTGAGGTTGCATGGAGTACCGGTATCCATTGTGTCGGATAGAGATCCTCGTTTTACCTCTAAGTTCTGGCGAAGCTTACAAGAGGCAATGGGTACTCAGCTAAGTTTCAATACTGCTTTTCACCCTCAGACAGATGGACAGTCAGAAAGAACTATTCAGATTTTAGAAGATATGTTGAGGGCATGCTTGATGGATTTCAAGGGATCTTGGATGCAACACTTACCATTGGTTGAGTTTGCATATAATAATAGTTTCCAGGCTAGCATTGGGATGGCACCTTACGAGGTTTTGTATGGCAGGAAATGTAGGTCTCCATTGTATTGGGATGAAGTAGGTGAAAGAAAACTTCTAGGGCCAGAGATTATTCAGCAGACCACAGAAAAGATAGATACCATTCGGGCTAGAATGAAAGCAGCGCAAAGCCGACAGAAGAGTTATGCAGATAAATGCCGCCGTCAGTTAGAGTTTGCGATGGGAGATAAGGTATTCTTGAGAATTTCACCAATGAAAGGAGTTATGAGATTCGGAAAGAAAGGTAAGTTGAGCCCTAGATACATTGGACCGTTTGAGATTCTTGAACGGATTGGACAGGTGGCGTACAGGGTGGCTCTACCACCGGCGTTCTCGGGAGTGCATAATGTGTTCCACGTGTCCATGTTGAGGAAGTATATGCATGACCCCACACACATTATAGATCATGAATCCTTGCAGATTCAAGAGGACATGACCTACACCGAGGAACCATTTCGAATCCTGGACAGGAAAGAGCAAGTGTTGCGGAACCGAACTATTTCCTTGGTTAAAGTATTGTGGAATAATCATGCTACCAATGAAGCATCATGGGAATTCGAGGAAGAGATGCGAGTCAAGTATCCTCACTTGTTCGAAGAGAGTTCTTATAACTTGTAGCGAATTCCGAGGACGGAATTCTTGTAAGGGGAGGAGGATGTAAGGCCCGGTATCTTCAGCAGTGGCCCAGACCATGCGTTTGAATGGCCCAGCCATTTTAGTGTTTAGTAAGGGTCCCAACGGCGTCGTTTTATGGAGGTGAGTGTGTCTTTTTCAATTCCGTTTCCTTCTCTCCTTTCTTTCCACATGCGTTGTTTCATTTTCAGTTTCTTCCGCATATCTCTCTCTCTCTCGCACGTCTCTCCACTTCGTTCTCACCCCATTCGGTCACTCTCCCTCATAACTATTTTTCTCTATTGCATTTCTCCAGTTTCTGCAGATTGGGTGTTCCTCTCTCTCATCTTTTCAGTTTTCCATTGGTTCTCTTCTCCTTGTTCAAGATTTCATCTTCAGGTATAACTTCTTCTCTTTCCATATTTTTGTTGTTCTGCAACAAGACTCTATTTTAGTGCATCCTCTCAGCCGATTCTCTCACTCCTTTTCATTTACTGCAGTTTCTGTTTTGGTCCTTACCGTGAGATTTAGTAGCATTTTTGTGAGTTTTTCTGGTTGTTATGCGTGGTGAGTACTTCGGGTTGGTGTTTTGTCCTAGGTTTGGATTTTTTTAAGTTACATTGTTTTGGAATTGGGAATGGACAGAAGAGTGCTTTGTGTAGTGTAAACTGGTTAAGTAGGCGAAATCTGCGTAATTGGCTCGAGCAGAGTGTCGAGCGAGACTCGAGCGAAGCTCTCTGACTTGCTTCCGCTCGAGCAGAGTGTCGAGCGAGACTCGAGCGAAGCTCTCGGACTTGATCTCGCTCGAGCGGTATGTCGAGCGAGACTCGAGCGAAGTTGGCTCGAGCCAACTGTCGAGCCAACTTTCAGACAACACTTTTTCAGCTCCAAACCAGTCTCCACTTATAGCCAACATACTGAGTTTGGTATAGAATATTTTGGGTCGAAGTTTGGGCTGTCCGGATTGTTATTTGGCTATTTAAGTTTGATTAAAACTCGTTGAATTATGGTCTAGAGTTTGAGTCTTGAGTTGTTTAAGAACAATTGGGTGTTTTTGGACTTTAATATTTAGTTTATGTTATTTTTATGAATAGGTGACGAGATTGATAGAGATCATTTTCAAGGCTTAGATAATACGCTGCAGGAGTCATGTAAGCGGGGTTCCTATGCTGGGTTTTATACAAGTTAATAAGACTGAGGTTGATTTTATGAAAACTTGCATAATTTGTGTTGTGTTGGAACTTGTGAAAACAAAGATCAATCTCGGTCTCTTATCAACATTATTCATGAAATCTGTGTGAAAAAGGAAAATATATTCTGACATGCATTGTGTAGACATGAGCTAAATTCTGTCATGTGATTTCTGGAATCTAAAAAAGAGCGATATTGAGAATATGAAAAGTTGTGCATTTATTTGTTCTGGCTTTTGTGTTCAGCGTGTGTAAACTGTTCTGATTCTGTTTTGGTACTCTGTATTATTTTGATATAACATCTGAAAACCTTTGGCATGGTGTACTGGTTTTCATATCTGACTCTGTCTCTGCTTTGCTCTGCTCTGCTCTGTTATGCTCTGCTCTGTTTGGGTTGGTACCAACTTCTCTGTCTCTGAGTGCACCCACTTTGGAAACAAAGTGGTTTATTTGTGGTCTTTTCCTGTGTGCACACTCGGGGCTCCGAGAAGAATAAAGGAAAGATTTCACCTCTGTCTCTGCCTGGTTTGGCCACCGGGGTTAGCACAACCCTACCACGGGGGTGAAACATGGTCTCTGCTCTGTTGATGCTCTGTTTTGATTTGATGAGAATATTCAGTTTATGTTATGCCAAAGTACCATGGGTTTTACTTGTTTTAAAACCATCGCTCTGTTATTTTGAAAATATGTTCTGTTCTGCATGATAACTCTGGAAAATACTTTATTCTGCATACTCTACTTTATAAATGCTCATGTTTGCACGCTAGCATATGATTTCTGCTTACTGAGTTGTTGATAACTCACCCCTTATCATTATAATATTTTTCAGATGATGTGGTAAGTCCAAATGAGGACCTGGATTAGAATGCTGCTTGTGTTTAAGCTGAGAAGGACTTCTGGTGTTCTTAGTCTTAAAGTCTTTGGGTTTTATGAGTTTAGTAAGATTTATGAATTATTTAGTTGATTTGTTATGACTACCGGAAGGTTATGGACCTCTTTGATTATTATTATTGCATTTAAGATTGTGTGGAGATTGTAATGAGATTATTGAGAAGATTTGAGATTGATTTCATTTATGAAGTTTTTGGAGATTTTTCTTTGGATGTGTTGGGAGACATGTTTATGAGTGACAAGTAGTAATTCACCAAGCCACCCGGGTTTGGGGCGTTACATTTTTCGACCGAGTAGAGATGTTGTGCATATAAATTGTAGTGCTGCTATGACACAGGACACACCAACATGCCATATGTAGCACTGCCATGGTGTGGCACACAAGGGAAATGTACCAACACGAATGACATTGCCATGGTGTAGTACCTAACAACCACTAGCATGGCCAATCATCAAAGAAGTAGCAATGCTTGGCCACGCTAGTGGTTGTTAAGTACCAGAGCTATGAAATTATGCTTGATGATTTTTGGTTAGTTCATTGTACACTCCAAATGAATCTTTTTTTTATTTAGAATTTATTTGGGGCGCGTGTGAAGCAAATAAATGAGCTACGAGTCCTCAATCAAATGTAAGAAAGAATCGACAAAATATATTTAAATGCTAAAAGCTACGAAAACCATCATGCACATATATACACCACTACTTCACACACATCTGTATTCAAAAGTGTATAATACACCAAGACTCCATGTACCCATATATAATTGCTACACAGGATTTAGTTCAGTAATGCTACATCCTATAGCTCATGGCCTGGTTGTTATCTTTGGTGCATCAAATGGCACTTCACTCGCTATTTTTGCTCCCCTTTCTTTTGCCATGTATATAGCCCAACATGATGCATAAACTCCTGCATGCAAGTAACACAATAACATCATCTTTAAGACTTCGAAATGTATTTCTATGATAGAAATGAGACGAATGTGTAGTACTATCTATTGTTTTCCTATTGGCTTTGGCAAAGAAGACATTTTGTTTTTAATTCCTACTTCAAATTCTTGTCAATTAGTGGCATTTGTTTCCAAGTTGCTATGATGTCTACATCTATGGAAGAGCCTAGTTTAAATTCCTCGTTTGTTATATGTGAAGACAGAGTATGGGAGGAAGTTTAAGTAATCCCAATACATATTGTTGCTTGGAGATATGAAGACAAGCTTAGTATTAATGAAGTAGTACCTGGGGATGAGCTAAAGCCCCTTTGGTGTCTCTGGCAACATGGAGAGGAATGTCAAATGTGGCACATGCCCGAGAATACACCACCACATCCTGTAGAGAGGGGTAAGAAACCCAAGGTTCCTTGCCGATAATGTAGAGCATACGAAGTCCAGCGCACATATCAGTGAATATCCCGACAACCAGCAACTTCATCAACACAAATCATAAACATAATCAATCATGCTAATTAATAAGATCAAACAATTAGGAAGAATAGCTCTCAAAGGAATTGTCTTGAGCACTTGCAGATTTGATCTAATTCTTCTTCTCCCAATCCACAAAAACATTGGAACCATCAGCCTCAGTTGAACCCAATTATCCATCAAAACAGTCCTTGTGCCTTATTGTTACATTAGGTTCATTCTCTATCCATCGCAGAGCTGCAGTTTAGTGGAAGAAAAACCAACATCAGATCAGAGTAAAAGAGAGGGAAGTTTATACCTACAGCATGTGTTTAACATGACAACATGTTGGCAAACTTGGGAGGGTTTTAACAAGGTATAATCAATATCCAAAAAACAGAACAACCATGGTGAAACACCCCAGAAAAGTGTCCGACAGAGATGATTGGACAACCTAGACGTTGGGAGAGGGGGAACAACCGCAGAAGAGTAACTCTAAATGGGGTCTCGTTTGATTACACATGAGATAAGATCCAAAAGAAAGTTGAATAAAATATTATTAAAATATAATTTTTTAATATAATTTTTATTTTAGAATTTGAAAAGTTGAATTATTATTTTTTATTTTGTTTGAGGACCTTAGTAGTCCGTTTAAAAAAAAAATTGATCTCACTATGAAAAAATGATGTTCCTCATTTGTTTTTACAACTCTTCTCAACTCATCTTATCTCATCATTACAACTTTCTCAAATTTCCATACAAAATAAAATAACCAATTCAAAATTTTTAAATTCCAAAACAAAAATAATATTAAAAAAATATATTCTAACAATATTTTATTCAGCTTTTAACTTTAATCTCAACTTATTTTATCTCATCTCATCTTATCTGCGAAAACAAACAAAGCAAGAAAACTACATAGAATAAAACCTGAGGTGAATCTAAAAACTTAATAATATGAATCGTTCATTGGGATATTAACTTACTCAAAACATATTTTACACCACACCACTATGAGAGTTTGATCAGATAATGCTCACCCATTTCAAAATAAAGCTAACGCAAACACATGTGTCACAATATTATCTCAATTTGGCTTTTCTATCAAGCATCCATAGAATGATGTGAAACTCAAATTATATGTGCGTCATTCATCACTGATAAAAGTAGTCTACTTTGGAAACCCAAATCTAAACATTTTCAGCACTGCAAAAAACAGAATAATCATTCATGTACGCACTACACATACAAGGATCAAAACTGGACTAGGAATTATTAAAGAGATAGCAAAACTAAATACCAGCAACCAGATCTGACTCGTCCGTGCCAGCAATACAATGAGGAGGATATGGTTCCTCGGGCTTGTTTGGATGATGAGAATCGAGAAATGCCATAATTGGCCATTTCTTCTCATAAAACAATCTGGCCAGCCTTTCTGATTCTTTGATCATTCCAGAAATCTGGCTGTTAGGCTGTCTTGGTGCCTGAGACATGAACATCGTTAGATTGATCTGATAAGTAAACTTCCAATTTTAGAGCTCTAATTGCTTGTTGAACAAAATCTTGTAAACAGCTTAACCAAGACACAAGTTCTTACTAGGATCCATGATTTGAAGAAAAAAAAAACGAAAAACAAAAAACAAAGCAGAAACCAATCGAAAACAAAGATGAAAACATGAACTTTGGTGACATATATTTCCATCGGTGGGAGATAGACAAAGATAAAAAAAAAAATAAAGGCATTAACTTCAAGTATTTAACAGAACCAGAAAACATCAAGGAATTGATTAAATATTTGAAGTATACCAGATTCACCCTTCAAAAGATCAATTGTCGGAGACACCATTTTAATTTCCTGTTGCTTGATTCACTTATTCCCATATCATATGTCTATCAACAAATTAAGAGCAAAGAAAGTTGTAAATTCACATGAAGTTGGATATTGCTGTATACGTACATTGCTGGTGCAACATGTCGACTCTTATCTGATTTCTATTTTCCATGCTAAAATCCAAAGCTGAAAATGTACGTATTCGGGCTTTTTCTTTCATTGTGGCACAAAAGTCAAGAAAATATATTGTATTGGGACAGAAACAGGCGCATGTGTCCAATAAAATCTTCATCATGCACCCTTCCAAATATGTCTGGATTCCTCTAATTTGTTTACTCAGTTCCTACGGGTCTTTTTTTTTTATCTATATAATATTTTTAAACCCTCCAAGTCACTTTCAAATTATCTAGCAATAAATTAGATTTTACCGAGTTAAGCATCTATCATGTTCTTGAGCTGGAAAAAAAAAAAAAAAACATCTATCATGTCCATAATAATCTGTAATTTAATAAATAAATTACATATACATATGGGTAATCCAACTATATATATCATTTAGATACTAATCCAAATATAAAAGAAGGGGCAGTACTTCATTTTGAAACAGATCGAAGTGTGAAATTATGGAATAAATGTTCGGTTACGACTTCAGAAATATTACAAATAAAAGAAATTTTATAAAACAAAATTGAAAAATTAACATGGTTACATGTAATAAGTTAGATTTATTTTATAATAAAAACAACTATAAAACAATTATAGTTACACCACACAATATATAGTTATTGTATTTCTTGTGTAAGTTTTTAGATTTGTCTTTCTCCTTATCCAATAACTCTTGGATATGCTCTATGCGCTCCCTCTCCATCACCAAGTTAGTATTTATATAATTGACCTATTATTAAATTACAAATTAATAATACAATATTACTCATGATCATGACTTTAGAAACTTTAAATATAGTGTCCCCTTATTTATGTCAAATGATCATTTAAACGATGTCAAGATCAAAATTCTTTGACTCGGTCTCTTATCAAATCTAAGAGATCATGGACTTTTGTAAAAAACATAATTTATTCATACACTCTACATTGCTGATGTATCAAAATTTGATTTGTAAGAAAAACTTGCAAATTTGAATACAGTAAATCAAATCGTGTAATAGTGGATTATGTGTTTTCATCTATACTAGCTTATGAATAGAATAACTTTTTCTCTAAATCTAGACTTTTTCCATGCATGTCACGAATATATTAAGTTGCCTCCACCCGAATACCCTTTCAAGGAATGAGATATTAATATAATTTCTTGACTTGTTCAGATATTAATAAATTTTCTTGAGTGACGAGTGATCTCGGCAAATGGGTATATAGTTGGCTCCAGTAAAGATAAGGCCATCTTCGGCTTGGTCAAATATATTTTTTAAATTTAGTCAATATCATACTTTTTTATATTTGTCCATTCTATTTAAATTCAATCTTCACATTGGATTAAATATTCACTTTCTATATAATAATAAAATATTCTTAAATTAATAATTTTTTATTTAATTTATTTGTATCACGTTTTATAATTCTACCAATTTAATATTAATAATAATTATATTCTAATTAAATTAATATTAAAAAAATCATATTTTCAAAGGTCATTTAATGCTAATAACCAAAAATTGATATTAAACTTATCTAAATTTCTATCTAAATTTCTTATTCACTAACCAAATATCTAGCAACATACTTATTTCAATGTCAATAAAAAATCTGTAACTACATAAACACCTACAAGTGGTTGGAGTGAGAAATTAATATTTTAATATTTGATAAATCAATTGTGATTCTTCATCTTTGGCCATCTACTGTAACAGAAATCTAAATTGTTTTAGAGATGTCCAGTCTAATATTGGGTCTTTTGATATAAATTATCTAAATTTTAACCATTCTTCAACTTTAATCAAGCCAACGAGGATGCTCAGCAGTACTAGGAACGAAGAAAAGAATAGATCAGATTAACTAGCATGCAAGCTATGTCCTCCACGCTTGAAACTAGTTCATATAAGAAATAATTAAGGAAATTGATTTATCTCCCGATAAAGCATCCCGATGGTGGGTTCCAATAAAACTTTTTAATTTCTTTTACTTTTTGTAATTTAATGATTAAGAAAGTATTTTTTTTAAAGATGTTGTAAATTTTTTATTTTTTAAAAAAATATTAAAGATGATTAAAAAAATATATGAAAATAAAGAAAATAAAAACAAGAATTGCACTCATTGGAGATTCTCTCGGTAGCTGTCATGCTCCTCTAAGAAATAAATAATTTTTTAGATTATCTTTAGAAATGTATTTTTCTTGACTTTCATCGGGAAAATAAAAAAATAAAAGGGACTTCTTGATGTAGACTAGCTTGGGCAAATGGGCAGTAGTAGTTGACTAGTTGGCTCCTATAAAGAAATCTTCTAAGTAGTACTAGGAACGAAAGAAAGAATAGATCAGAACATTAGAGAGACAGAAAAAGGGGATTAACTAGCATGCAAGCTATGTCCTCCTCACTTCAAACTGTTCTTCTGCCGCAAGAAGCTATAAAACTCCTGCTTGGGGTACTTGTAATTTCAGTAGCAATATTTGTAGCAGCAGCAGCTGAACCCAATTCTAGTTGCAACAGAGCATGTGGATCGCTTGACATCCCTTATCCATTTGGAACATCCGTAGGCTGCTACCATGATTCATCTTTTCTCATTACTTGTAACTCTTCCTCCTCCTCCAACTCCGGGACGATTACTCATACACCATTTCTGCGCTTAGGCAACATACATGTACGCAGCATATCATTGGATGGTGAACTACGAGTCTCAGCTAATGTAGCCCGTAATTGCCCATTGGAATCGGACTACAATCCCAATCGCAGCTCTACCTCACTCAGAGTGCAAGAGTTTCCCATCTCGTATTCAAAGAACGTGCTCACAGCCATCGGTTGTGACACTCGAGGACTCATTTCAAGTACTTCATCCTCAAACAAGAATTATATGACAGGATGCGTGTTAGTCTGTGACAGCATCGACGGCATGGTTAACAATTCTTGCTCTGGCATAGGCTGTTGCCAGACTCCTATTCCAGATGGAATAAAAGATTTTAATGTAAGGGCTAGGAGCCCTGAAAACTGTAACACCCCGTATTTTAGTGCATTTTTACTGAATGACTATTTTTATTTATTCAAAAATTTATCCTCTTATTTTAAAATTGGTCGGATTTTTAGTGAGTTTATTTCTATGATTTTAATTTGGTGAAAATTATTTTTATACGCTTTCTTAATATTTATTTATTGTTATGCATTTAAATTTCTTTTAATATTTAAATTAATTACTGTGGGATTTAATTATTTCAATTTGACTTTACCATTACGTTTAAATTATTTTATTTAACTTGTGGTTTTAAAATCATTTCCGTTGGATCATTTTTGTGACCCAAGTTTTGAGGATTGGACCTCATTTCTTTTCTCCTCTTTTTCTTTCCTCTCCTTTACTTTTCCTTCATTTTTCTCTTTTTCCCTTATTTTCCTTCGGCTTCTTTTTCTCCCACGCACGGACTCTCTCTCTCCCCTCTCCTCCGCCCGATCCTTCGTTCCCTCCCAGCGCCGCCGTCCGTCGGCGGTGGTCGACACCGCCCGGTCCCTTGCATTCCTCTGCCGCCGGCCGTCCTACCCCACCAATATCACCGCCGTTCGTGCCGCCGTTAGCCCCCACGAAACCCACAAAGCCGGGCGCCTCTTTCGCTCCAGCGCCGCCGTCGCTCCACCTCCGGCCACCATCTTCCTACCACATCATCCCCGACCTCTTGGCAACCCAATGGACCCAACCCCAGCCCCGATCCGTCACCGGTGAAGCCACACCAAGTACATTTCTGATTTCGACTTTTTGGCCTTAAAACCACCCCTTGCGCCGCCACCCACGGCAAACCACCACCACCATTGGCTTCACCGACCTCTCTAGGCCCTACCCTACCATTTTTGGGTCTTCGTTTGTTTTCGTTGAAAAGTGGGCATCTGTGACCCACGGCCACAGTGTATTTTACACTGTGGTGTTGCTCAGACGTCACCACTTGCAGCTTCGTGATCCTCCGGAAATTATTTTATTGCACTGTAAGTATTTCTCCAAAGAATTCTTGTGAATTTAATGTATTTTTGCACTAACACATTTCACTGTATTTTATCTGATGACTGGTTTTGCCAGACTGAGTCCGAGGAGTTTGGGAGTGGATTGGTGATTGGAGTGTTTGGTTGGATTTGATTGGTTTGGATATTGATGGTTGTGGATTTGTGTTGGTACATGTACATCTCATTATTTCATGCATGATCATGTTTGTAAAGAAAACTGGGTTTTCGTATGGTGCATTCATGCTCTTGTGTGATTTGGGAAGCTATGATTTTATGTGAGTATTTTCGGGTGCGTGTGTATCACGACCCCAAGCCGAGATGGGGTATTATCTCGGTGGAGCTTCTCTGGTTACTCGGGAGCGGAATAAACTGAGTTAGGTCCCCTGGATTGTCGCTGGGAGATGATGGGATCGGACGAGAGATTCATGCCGACTCCGTGGTCCTTCTGCTGGCGGGGACCAGAGGATGTCTAGCGATGTACGCGCTGGGCGCGGAACTGGGCATCGCTCGTGCGTAGTGGGTGTTCGGCCATGTACGCGCTGGGCGCAGAACTGAACATCGCTACGAAGCCAGGACGTGCGGATGGTCCCTAGGGGAGGACATGGTGCATAGGTTAATAAAGGATTAAATTGGCTATTTTCTGGGAAAATAGTGTGAGTGGATTTTGTGTAAACCATTTTCTGGGAAAATGTTTTACGGATTATTTTTGGGCCAATGAGACTTTGGCGTGTGTTGGAAATTGTCATTTTCTGGGAAAATGATGTTTTGAGAAAAATGCATATTTCATCATATGCATGCATGTTGGTTGCATTAAATGCATTTTATTTCTTGAGGATTATTTGGGTTATACTTACCTGCGGTACCCTTCTGTGGTAACGCAGATTTTGATGCAGATGAGGAGACGGCTCCGCCCGATGAGTGATCTGGGATCACTTGTTATTATTATCTTATTTTGCTTATTGTATTTCCGGGACATGTGTTAACTTTATTTGGGATGACTGTATAACTACTTTTAAACCTCTACTGATGTTTAGTTGTGTTTAAATTCTGGTACTTAGTTGACTATCCGCTGCGTTATTTTATTTGTACACCGTTGCATGTACACACACTAGCACTTCGTTGGGATGTGTGACCGTGTTGTCACCATCCTGGTGTCTCGATCCCCGTGTATTTTTATAAGGGGGATTGGGGGTGCCACATGTGGTATCAGAGCAGTTCGGCTCTAGGTAAAACCACATGTCCCTTAGGATAGTACTAGAAAATTATTTTTATTATTTTAAAATATTTTTTAAGTATGGTAAGTTAAGCTATTTATTTTATTTTACGGGTTTACTGATATTTTATTTTTATGTTTTTTTGATATTATTTAAATATGTTTTATCTTATTGCATTTTATGTTGCTTTTAGTTGAGTTTGGTTTTGTCTGGATTTAAGCGGGGTTGGAGATTGCTCTATGACAGGAATATGGTGAGACCTAGAAGACAAGCTGAGGTGCCTGAGGATGAGCTACCCCGGGGTGATGGAAATTATGCCATGGCGAGGGCGTTGAATAGGATGACGGAGTTCCTACAACAGAATTTCCGACCGCCTCAAGTAGATCCAAATAGAGCGGTCCAAGTTGGGTGCACTTATGAGCGCTTCCTGACCCATAGGACTCCTGCCTTTACTGAGGAGGACGACCCAATGCGAGCTAGGAGGTGGATTCAAGATTTGGAAAGAACATTTGAAGTATGTGGATGCACTGAGACCCAGAGGGTATTATATGGAAGCTATATGTTGCAAGGTGAAGCGGCAAATTGATGGGAGACCAAGCGGCCACTTTTAGAGATGGAGTTGGGGTCTTTGGCTGCTGTGTCTTGGCAGCGGTTTAAGAAAGAATTTGATGATCGATTCTTCCCTGTTTCAGTGAGACGACAAAAGGCTCGAGAGTTTAATAATTTGGTCCAAGGAGGCACGACTGTAGAGCAGTATGCAAGGAAGTTTATGGAGCTTGGACGGTTCGCTCCTCACCTTATTGCTACCGAAGAATTGAGGGTTGAGCGTTTCATGGAGGGTCTGCGCCCCGAGGTACGCAGACATGTGGCTTGCCTTCAGATTACGGAATTTCAGAAGTTAGTGGATTTGGCCAGCATTGCAGAGCGGGAAAATAGTTTTGGAGTAGGCTCCCCTCCTGGGCAGAAGAGGCGGAGTTATCTTGGTGAAGGAAGTAGTTCTGGATCGCCACAGAAATTTGTTCAGAGGACTGGGGCCCGTTCACAGACAACCTCAGGTGTTCGTGCAGGAGGCCGGACTCCAGTGTGCCCTAGATGTAGTAGAGCCCATGAGGGCGACTGTGGTCAAAGGGGAATTCAATGTTATAGATGTGGCCAGCCGGGTCACTTTGCTCGAGAGTGTCCTATGCTAGTTCAAGGAGGGCAAGGAGTGCGAGGAGGTCGTCGAGGTGGAAGGGGCGGCCAGAGACAATTGGTACAAGCTCGGGTTTATGCAGTGACTCCTGGTGATGTGGACTATGAGGCTCCAGAGACCCACGACGCTGGGGTGATTACTGGTATGCATTTAGTTGTTTTTATTTCGATTTAATGTTTGGTGCGGTTGGATTTTTTTGAATTTGTTTGATGGTTGTGTTTGCCTCAGGAAGAGTTCGTTTATATGATTTTTATGCTTGTACTTTGTTTGATTCTGGGGCATCCCAATCGTTTGTGTCTGCCACGTTTGCACGGATATGCAATTTGGTTACAGAACCTCTACCTCAATCCTTAGTTGTGGCTCTTCGCAATGGCGAGATTGTGTGTTGTTCCAAGGTTGCTTTGGGTTGTCCTTTGGATTTTGGTGGAAGGACACTGGATGCAGATTTGATTGTATTCAAGTTGCTTGGTTTTGATATAATTTTGGGAATGGATTGGCTGTATCGCTATTCTGCGAATATTGATTGTAGAAGACGAGTGATTGGTTTTCAACTCTCAGATGAAGATTATTTAGAATTCGTGGGAAGTAAGTTAAAGGCAAGACCATCAATTATATCAGCAATTCAAGCTAAGAGAGATATAGCTTGTGGAGCGGATGCTTTTTTGGTTCAAGTCGTGTCTACATCATCTGAGAAGAAATCTTTAGTGGAAATTCCAGTGGTGGAAGAATTTCCCGATGTGTTTGTGGATGAGTTACCTGGATTGCCTCCCGTTCGTGATATGGAATTTGTTATTGATCTGGAACCTGGGGCGGCTCCTGTGCATAAGGCTCCTTACCGCATGGCACTGGCGGAGTTAAAAGAGTTGAAGATTCAATTGCAAGAATTGGTCGACAAGGGATTTATTCAGCCGAGTACTTCGCCGTGGGGAGCGCCCGTATTGTTTGTCAAGAAGAAAGATGGTACGCTCAGAATGTGCATAGATTATCGGGAGCTTAACAAGGTGACTATTAAGAACAAGTATCCTTTACCAAGGATTGATGATTTGTTTGACCAGCTTCAGGGAGCAGCTATCTTTTCGAAAATTGACTTGAGATCAGGTTACTATCAGCTGAGGATAAGGGATAAGGATGTGCCCAAGACTGCTTTCAGAACAAGGTATGAGCATTTTGAATTTAATGTGATGTCTTTTGGGTTGGCGAATGCTCCTGCCGCTTTTATGGATTTAATGAATCGGGTGTTTCGACCATTTTTGGATTCTTTTGTGGTGGTATTTCTCGATGACATTCTGATTTATTCTCGAGACTTGGAGGAGCATGCTTGTCACCTTCGTCTAGCACTTGGGAAATTAAGAGAGCATCAGTTGTATGCTAAGCTAAGCAAGTGTGAATTCTGGTTAGAAGAAGTTAAGTTTCTTGGGCATGTGATTTCCCAAGAAGGGGTGGCTATGGATCCTAGTAAAGTGGAAGCTGTTTTGTCATGGCCTCGCCCTTCAACAGTTCGTGAGATACGAAGTTTCTTGGGACTTGCCGGATACTATCGAAGATTTGTGGAAGGTTTTTCTCGGCTATCCGGACCTCTCACTGCTTTGACAAGGAAGAATGTTGAATTTGTATGGTCTGACAAATGTGAGAGAAGTTTTCAAGAGTTGAAGAGAAGATTGACAACGGCACCAGTTTTGGCACTTCTGGAGCCACACAAGCCATTTGTGATTTTTAGTGATGCATCCAAATTCGGGTTGGGATGCGTTCTTATGCAAGAGGGACGGGTTGTAGCTTATGCATCTCGTCAGCTGAAAGTTCCTGAAAGGAATTATCCCACACATGATTTGGAGTTGGCGGCAATAGTTTTTGCACTTAAGATTTGGCGGCATTATTTGTATGGCGAAGCCTGTGAAGTTTTTACTGACCACAAGAGCTTGAAGCATTTGTTTACTCAGAAGAATCTCAATATGAGGCAGAGACGGTGGTTAGAGCTGATTAGCGACTACCAATGTGAGATCAAGTATCATCCAGGAAAGGCAAATCTAGTCGCTGATGCTTTGAGTAGAAAGTCTCAACAAATGGATGAAGCAGAGTCATCGGATTTGGATTCTCTCCTTTATGGAATGAGGAGACTTCTTATCGAGAGTTCTCAGCAAGAGGAATTATTATCTTCAGTTTTGGATGTCCGAGTAGTGGATTTTGAAGAATTGAAGACTCTTCAAAAAAGGGATCCTGAATTGTTAGCTATCAGGAAAAGAGTCAGGAAGTCTAGAGGACCCTTGCATTACAGCTTGGATAAGGATGGTATTCTTCGATTTCGGGATCGTAGAGTAATTCCCCGAGATTCTGAATTTAAAGAGCGGATTTTGGCAGAAGCTCATGCGGCTCCTTATTCAGTTCATCCAGGAAGCACAAAGATGTATAGAGATTTAAAGAGAAATTTCTGGTGGGAAGGAATGAAACTGGACATCGCTTTGTTTATTGAAAAATGTGACACATGCCGTCAGGTGAAGGCTGAGCACCAGAGACCTGCTGGTAGACACCAACCTCTCGCAATTCCAGAGTGGAAGTGGGATGATATTTCCATGGATTTTGTTGTGGGTTTACCGAGGACTCCTAGTGGAAAGAATTCAATTTGGGTGATTGTGGATCGGTTGACCAAGAGTGCCCATTTCTTACCTATTAATAATACTGACTCTTTGGGTAAATTAACTCGGATATATGTCAAGGAGATAGTGCGTTTGCATGGGATACCCAAGAGTATTGTGTCGGATCGGGACCTGCGATTCATGTCCCGTTTCTAGAAGAGTTTGCAGGCAGCATTGGGCACTAAGTTGAAGTTTAGTTCTGCGTATCACCCCCAAACAGACGGCCAGTCAGAGCGTACTATTCAGACCCTGGAAGATATGTTGCGGTCTTGTGTCACGGAATTTCAAGGAAGTTGGGAGAATCACCTACCGCTCATTGAATTCTCTTACAACAACAGTTTTCATTCCTCCATTCAGATAGCCCCGTATGAGGCTTTATATGGACGAAAGTGCAGATCGCCTTTGTGTTGGGATGAAGTCGGCGAGAGTAAGGTAATTGGGCCTGAGATAATCCAAGAAATGAAGGACCAAGTTCAGCTTATCAGAAAGAAGATGGCTGAAGCGCAAAGTAGCCAGAAGAGCTACGCAGATACAAGAAGAAGAGACTTATCATTTGAAGAAGGTGATTGGGTTTATCTTAAAGTCTCTCCTATGAAAGGCGTCAAGCGTTTTGGTAAGAAAGGAAAACTTAGTCCTAGATATGTTGGCCCTTTTCAGATCATAGAGAAGGTTGGGCTTGTTGCTTATAGAGTGGCCTTGCCAGATTATTTTGGGGATGTTCATAATGTATTTCATGTGTCCTCATTGAAGAAGAGTTTTGGACAGCAAGAGCCACGTTTTGTGAACCCTGAACACATTCAACTACAGCCTAACCTTACTTATGAAGTTGCTCCAACTCAGATTGTGGATTGGAAAGGGCAAAGATTAAGGTCTAAGACAATACCTTTGGTGAAGGTGTCATGGGGTGATCCGTTGGCTCAAGATTTCTCATGGGAAAGAGAAGCTGATATGAGAGAACAATATCCCTACTTGTTCGAGTAATCTGGACGGTATGTTCTAAGTCTACTCTTAGTTGAATCTTAATCCTGACTTAGTTTGATATTTGACCTTGCTAATTTCGAGGACGAAATTTTATTTAAGGGGGGAGGATGTAACACCCCGTATTTTAGTGCATTTTTACTGAAGGACTATTTTTATTTATTCAAAAATTTATCCTCTTATTTTAAAATTGGTCGGATTTTTAGTGAGTTTATTTCTATGATTTTAATTTGGTGAAAATTATTTTTATGCGCTTTCTTAATATTTATTTATTGTTATGCATTTAAATTTCTTTTAATATTTAAATTAATTACTGTGGGATTTAATTATTTCAATTTGACTTTACCATTACGTTTAAATTATTTTATTTAACTTGTGGTTTTAAAATCATTTTCGTTGGATCATTTTTGTGACCCAAGTTATGAGGATTGGACCTCATTTCTTTTCCCCTCTTTTTCTTTCCTCTTCTTTTCTTTTCCTTCCTTTTTCTCTTTTTCCCTTATTTTCCTTCGGCTTCTTTTTCTCCCGCGCACGGACTCTCTCTCTCCCCTCTCCTCCGCCCGATCCTTCGTTCCCTCCCAGCGCCGCCGTCCGTCGGCGGTGGTCGACACCGCCCGGTCCCTTGCATTCCTCTGCCGCCGGCCGTCCTACCCCACCAATATCACAGCCGTTAGTGCCGCCGTTAGCCCCCACGAAACCCACAAAGCCGCGGCGCCTCTTTCGCTCCAGCGCCGCCGTCGCTCCACCTCCGGCCACCATCTTCCTACCACATCATCCCCGACCTCTTGGCAACCCAATGGACCCAACCCCAGCCCCGATCCGTCACCGGTGAAGCCACACCAAGTACATTTCTGATTTCGACTTTTTGGCCTTAAAACCACCCCTTGCGCCGCCACCCACGGCAAACCACCACCACCATTGGCTTCACCGACCTCTCTAGGCCCTACCCTACCATTTTTGGGTCTTCGTTTGTTTTCATTGAAAAGTGGGCATCTGTGACCCACGGCCACAGTGTATTTTACACTGTGGTGTTGCTCAGACGTCACCACTTGCAGCTTCGTGATCCTCCGGAAATTGTTTTATTGCACTGTAAGTATTTCTCCAAAGAATTCTTGTGAATTTAATGTATTTTTGCACTAACACATTTCACTGTATTTTTTCTGATGACTGGTTTTGCCGGACTGAGTTCGAGGAGTTTGGGAGTGGATTGGTGATTGGAGTGTTTGGTTGGATTTGATTGGTTTGGATATTGATGGTTGTGGATTTGTGTTGGTACATGTACATCTCATTATTTCATGCATGATCATGTTT
This sequence comes from Juglans mandshurica, assembly GCA_022457165.1. Classification (NCBI taxonomy): domain Eukaryota; kingdom Viridiplantae; phylum Streptophyta; class Magnoliopsida; order Fagales; family Juglandaceae; genus Juglans; species Juglans mandshurica. The sequence continues at coordinate 28,674,032 of CM039625.1, read as the reverse complement.
GTAAAGAAAACTGAGTTTTCGTGTGGTGCATTCATGCTCATGTCTGATTTGGGAAGCTATGATTTTATGTGAGTATTTTCGGGTGCGTGTGTATCACGACCCCAAGCCGAGATGGGGTATTATCTCGGTGGAGCTCCTCTAGTTACTCGGGAGCGGAATAAACTGAGTTACGTCCATTGGATTGTCGCTGGGCGATGATGGGATCGGACGAGAGATTCGTGCGGACTCCGTGGTCTTTCTGCTGGCGGGGACCAGAGGATGTCTAGCCATGTACGCGCTGGGCGCGGAACTGGGCATCGCTCGTGCGTAGTGGGTGTTCGGCCATGTACGCGCTGGGCGCGGAACTGAACATCGCTACGGAGCCAGGACGTGCGGATGGTCCCTAGGGGAGGCCATGGTGCATAGGTTAATAAAGGATTAAATTGGCTATTTTCTGGGAAAATAGTGTGCGTGGATTTTGTGTAAACCATTTTCTGGGAAAATGTTTTACGGATTATTTTTGGGCCAATGAGACTTTGGCGTGTGTTGGAAATTGTCATTTTCTGGGAAAATGATGTTTTGAGAAAAATGCATATTTCATCATATGCATGCATGTTGGTTGCATTAAATGCATTTTATTTCTTGAGGATTATTTGGGTTATATTTACCTGCGGTACCCTTCTGTGGTAACCCAGATTTTGATGCAGATGAGGAGGAGGAGGGCGAGCCTGAGGAGACGGCTCCGCCCGATGAGTGATCTGGGATCACTTGTTATTATTATCTTATTTTGCTTATTGTATTTCCGGGACATGTGTTAACTTTATTTGGGATGACTGTATAACTACTTTTAAACCTCTACTGATATTTAGTTGTGTTTAAATTCTGGTACTTAGTTGACTATCCGCTACGTTATTTTATTTGTACACCGTTGCATGTACACACACTAGCACTTCGTTGGGATGTGTGACTGTGTTGTCACCATCCTGGTGTCTCGATCCCCGTGTATTTTTATAAGGGGGATTGGGGGCGCCACAAAAACCACTCCAAAGTGAGCGAATTCAATCCATGTAGTTTCGCCTTTGTGGTGGAAGAAAAAGCATACAAGTTTTCCACCTTAGATCTTCAGAATATGCAGGATAAACGTGCTTTTCCCTTAGTGCTAGATTGGGCAGTTGGGAAGCAGACATGTGAAGATGCTAAGAAGAATACTGCAGGATACGCATGTAAGGCAGCGAATAGTAATTGTTCTGCAATTGCTTCTCAGGCTATCAAGGAAACCCATATCTCTTTGATGGCTGCCAAGGTAATTAATGCTTATCTATATATGCATTAATTTGGTAATTTCATAGTCGATCTTCTTTTAATTTCTTTGTTTTCTTTAGGCTGAGTTCTGTGATGTTTCGTCAAATCCATATTCTGAGAATATCATTTTACAAATATGTCGAAAATAAATATTTTATAAGATATTTAAAAATATTCTTTAATAACTATTAAAACGATAAATATTCTTATAATATACTTGAAAATAATCTTTTAATATAATCTCATTTTTTATATATATTTAGAATCAATTTTTATTTTTGTGTAGCTTATAATTTTTTTTTTCTTTTGTGTATAGAACATAATTATATAAAATTGTATATAGAGAAATATTGCAACGAGGATATTGCAAATTTATTGATAGTTAGAAGAAATATTTAAAATAAATTAAAAGGATTAAAAAATAACTTAGATGATATAGAAAAAATAAATAAACTATATTATATAAGTCATAAGTAGATAAAATAAAGAAAATGAATTTTAATGATGTACGTACCTTAAAACAAAAACAAAAATTATTGAGAGGACTCTTAGGCTGCGTTTGTATGTTGAGCTGAGCTCAATTCTTTATAAATAATAATGAGTTGAGTAGTTGATGGAGTTATGTGGGGTCCATCTAAACTGAGTTTAAAGTGTGTTTGGATGTTAAGATGTATTTAATACTTTTTATGAGAAGTTGGAAAAAGTCCCACATATAAAAATGTGTTAAGTTGACAAAAGTTGTGGATCTCACGTATAAAGATGTGTTAAGCTGAAAAAAAGTTATGGGTACCACGTGTAAGGAGGTTTTGAGTTGATATGAATTTAGGAATTTGAAAGTTGGGTGTTTGGATGTTAGACTCAGCTTAAAATTAAATTGAACCCAGCTGAGTTTAACTGAGTCTTGCAACCAAACGCAACCTTAGTTAGTTTTCGCTGCTAAATGACATCATATTGAAGATTTTTTGTTGACTTATACCGATGGATGAGAGTTTTGATATTGATGAGTGTAAAACTCCAAATGACGAGTGCGCTGATAATGCATGCGTCAACCATATGGGGTCTTACAGCTGTTCTTGCCCCATTGGGTACCAAGGAGATGGGTGGAGAAATGGAAGTAGTTGCACTTCCGATATTCCTAAACCAAGCAATTCTAAGAATATCATCATTGCACTATGTAAGTATATATAAGTGATTTGTACAATCTTAAATTGTGTAAACTCCGCATACTCCATTTAAAAAAACTATACGTAACATTATTTGTATCTCTATATTTTGCTTGCTACCAATTAATTTGTTCGAATTTTTAACTCCATAAAGACTTCCTAATTATCAGTCGATGTAGGTCAAAGAATAAAAATTAGTTATAACATCTCTATTTAGAAAGTGAAAACTATAGATCATGCCAATTGGTGTCATTCAATTGAAAATAATTTACCATTTTGGCTTTAACATCAACCACATTTGAAAGCTATCAAAGGTAGATATATGTATGCTAGCTTATGAGGTAATCACTCATGTAAATACTTTCTAGCTCAAATATTCATTCCGTCGTCCTAAATATTGGTTCTTAATTAACTTGGTTCAAAATGATTGTAAATTGTAAAGCAGATAATACTGGTATCGAGTAAATATGAAGGTAAAGGTTTTAGCTATAAGATGATTGCATAAAATTGTAAACTCACAAACTGACGTGTCTAGATGTAATACTACTATTATTGTAAAATAGTTTTACCGTATCGCATGATGCCACATCAATTTGCATAAGTTTACTTTTGTGAAATCTTTTTGTATCTGTAGCACTTTTCAAATATAAAGATTGAAACATTGGATTTTAGTCGCAACTTTACTTAAGAATTCATTTTGTGCAGGTATCAGCGTAAGTCTCTTAGTCTTGCTCTTGGGAGGTTCTTCAGTACTTTTGGGATTGAAAAGGAGGAAGTTCATGAAACTCCAAGGAAAGTACTTCCAACAAAATGGTGGCTTAATGTTACAAGAACATATTTTGAATCATGGAAGGTCCATGGAGACAACGAAAATCTTTAGTAATGATGAGCTTAAAAAGGCCACCAACAATTATGATGAGAGTAGAGTCCTTGGCAAAGGGGGTTATGGAATTGTTTACAAAGGAGTATTACCCGATAACAAAGAGGTTGCCATAAAAAAGTCCAAAGTCTGTGATAAGAGCCAAATTGAACAATTTATAAATGAGGTAATTTTGCTTACCCAAATCAATCATAGAAATGTCGTCAAACTATTAGGTTGTTGTCTTGAAACAGAAGTTCCCTTCCTTGTTTATGAATTCATCACAAATGGGACTCTTTCTGACCATATTCATGATATAAGTTGTGCTTCTCCTCTTTCATGGGAGAAACGTTTGAAGATAGCAACAGAAATAGCAAGAGCCCTTGCATACCTACATTTTGAAACTTCTATGCCAATTATACATAGAGATGAGAAAAGTACTAATATACTATTAGATGATAAGCACAAAGCAAAAGTGGCTGACTTTGGAGCTTCAAGGTTGATAGCTCTTGATCAAATAGAAATAACCACCTTGGTGCAAGGAACTCTTGGGTACTTAGACCCTGAATACTTCCAAACTGGCCAGCTAACGGAAAAAGTGATGTGTACAGCTTTGGTGTTGTATTGGCAGAGCTGCTGACAGGTGAAGAGGCAATTTCTACCAATAGACTTGAAACTTATAAAAACCTAGCAATGTATTTTGTTTTTGCAGTGAAAGAGGATCGTCTACTTCACATTCTTCAGGATCACATTGTCAATGAGGGTAATATTGAGCCATTAAAGGTAGTTGCTAATCTTGCAAAAGCGTGCTTAAGGTTAAGAGGGAAGGATAGGCCCACTATGATGGAAGTGGCAATGGAGCTAGAAGGATTGAGAAATATGGAAAAACATATATGGGGAAAAGATAATCAAACCACAGAAGAAACAGAATACTTGCTCAGTACACCTACACTCCCTTTTAACATTGATATTGGTGTTGGTTCTTCTGCAAGTGCAGTTAGTGGACATGATAGCATGACAAACCAACTCTTGAAACCCCTAGATGATGGTCGATAAGTAATAAGTCCATGATAATTGATTTATATAAATCAATGAGATCCATTCATGAACTTCTGCATTCCTATTAATGTTGAGTAATAATGTTGTAGACTTTACCACAGATCATTCAGTACCTTGTATGGTTCTCTTGCTTTTACTAAATTTCTGTAGTTGGATGTAACTTGTAACATTTTTGTGTTCCTCTCGAAAACATATAAGTTTGATCCCATCCTACTTTAAAGAGTCTACTTTTCCCTCAATAATTCTCCATTCTTGACAATTTAAGAATGTTTATGTAATAGAAGTTGTACAACTTGTACCTGCCTTGCACAACGTACTGAGGGTTCCGTGGTAAGTACTCTTAAGTTCCTAGGTACATTACATTGGCAATTAGCATCAATTAATTAATAGAATCATGAAACTTATTCTGGCCTCAACCATCAAGAAAAACATGGGAAAAAAGTTGAAAAAAATGACAAGAAACTAAAACTAAACAATACGTGATTAATAAAATGGGATATCTAGAGTTAAAGTGACCAACCCTCATCAAGAGGGTCTTCACTCCCTCATGGGGTGGCTCTTGTCTTCCTAATTATGTTGAGTACACCTTAACATGGTTTTCTCCAAAGAGTGCATCTTTGATCTGAATGTAGTGTAAAGTCGGGTTTAGACATGTACCCGAAACCTGATACGTTAGTCTCTCTTTTTATACAAATAAATTAAGATGTACAAAATTATTGTCCATATTCGAAAAAGAACATTTCAAATTTGCACATCTCGCCTCGCTTTTCTTTGATATCGGTTGGGAAATCTTTGACAAGTTATTGAACCCATGATATAGATCTACGCCCTCTCCATTGTTTGATGAAGTACTAAGATGACTTGCATGTAGAACTTATAATTCTTCATCTCAAATAAATTAGGTCTAATGTAGCTTCCCATTTGAGGATCGAACCACGTTTTGACCAAGAACTTGCAAAGGCCATAACAATGAAAGCAAAGTCAAAGACAAGTTCCCATTAGCAAAATTGTCTTTGCTTCTCATGTTGAGCTAACATGGTCTATAATCCTTGAACTTGGAAGCAAAGTCGGAGACAAGTTCCTCAGTAGGTGCTCTTTCATGCATGCTTCATTGGAAAAATCGATTCTTGAGTTTCGCTTGCTTCTTGGTTTAATTTGTGTTGTATAGATTTTATTATTTTCTTCTTGTTCGTGAAGGAACACTGAGCATTTTTGGTTTTTCATATGCTCTTTGTGGGTATAAATTTTAGTCTTCAAAACTTTTGATCTTACTTTTCTAAAAACTAAAAAGAAAAGTTTTGACTAGCAATTATTTCTCTAAATCTTCGTCGCAGTTTATTGTGGGTTCCAAGTTCCTTGCACATATCATAATTAGGTATCCAAAAGATAAGATGATATAGTTTTAGATGAAAGTTGAAAGTTGAATAAAATATTGTTAGAATATTGTGTTTTAATATTATTAAGGTTTTAGCATTTGAAAAAGTTAAATTGTTTATTATATTTTGTGTGAAAATTTTAAAAAGTTGTAATAATCTGATGAGATGTTATAAAATGAAATGGAGAACTTTCACTATCCTCCTACTCTCTTAATGGATCGCTACCCACCTTTTAATCATCATTCCCGTACATCAATTTGCTTCCGTGCCTTATACAACTTGTATTGTCATTTTACTTTTCCGAACCATCGCCATATATTGCTTCCTTGTGATCTAATAGATTTTTTTTGTGCAAACAGTACTCAATTCTGGCACCACATGCATTGTGGCACCCCGTTCATCGGTAAAGGACTTGGCAATGATTCATGATACCAAGGGTGCCAGCCGGTCTCCAACACTTAGGATTTAGGTCGAGACTAGACATGCCATGTTCACAAAGAAGTGCACATGTAAGTGAATGGTCATTATAAAATCGCAGCGGAATAGTAAATGTTAAGTACTATTTGTACTAGAGTTTAAATTGTAAGAAGATTCATTTAATAAACACCAAAATATCCATAAGTCACTTCATTTTCTAAAATATTATATAGATGCAATTGTTTGTTCCTTAAATCCAAATATAGCAAACCAAACATAGTTGGCCATCGAACTAAGTAATGCAAATCCAAAAGAACAACAAAATCTCTATTAACAGAGATATGCCATATCTATTGCTCAGGCATGATTGATCATTCTTCCTCAGGTATCTCTCCTGGATCTAACTCTACATCAAACTCTACAATTCCGATAAATGAAACCATAGGTAGGTTAAACAGCTAAAGACTGCTAATGAGAGACAATATAAGTGATGATGTAATGTACAATTTTATGTAAAAATAACTGTGAACATATGTATTGTGTATGGCGATGAATCACCCTTTGACTAAAACACAAGTACATAAGCACAGCGGGGATTCACCCTCTGGGAAATTTCCCTCTATGCAAAACTGAAGTATACATATATTTCGCCAAGACAAGGAATCGCCCTCTTCTCAAGCATGTAGAAGTCATCGTATTTCAACATATGGAATTTAACACAAAACCATCGAATCTCACATAAATATTTCCAATCATCCGATCTCACACAGAAGTGCTTCGAATTATCCAATCCCAAACAAAGAGATGTGTCAAATTATCATTTCTCATGCAAAGAATAATGAATCACCAGATGTCACACAGAGAATACTTGTTGAACTGGAGAACACATCAGCCGGTTAACCAACTCAAGAACACCGCACATAATACACCCAGGGTATTCTCATTCCTGTCTATCCAGTGACGCCAATACAAAAACGTTCCACCCAATCCATCGCAAGGCATTCTTCTTTCCACATGAAATTAGTGGCAACGTATCGTAGGAATTGCTCGGGGAACATTTACGTGTCCATGATGATTGACACACGGTAAGACTCTCTCACACACACACACTCACTCGAAATCACCACATCACAAATCCAAGCCATTCAAACTTGAAATGAAAATGATCATAAATATAATGATGGAAAATATTCATTTACTCGTGATCAAAACGGGCAAAATTTACAGAATATGAATTGCAAATCCCATGACATACCGACAACATTTACCCCGCATATCTTAGTAATGTCTTAAAAGCTAACCTACCTCACAACAATACACTCACTATGGCGGCGCTGCGCTACTCTTTCTTTTCCTTTGTTCTCTTGAAGTCACTTGCCTTAATTTGAAGATTTCAACTTCAAAGAAGATCGAACACTTAGTATATCAAAAGTGACATTTTGGCTTTTACCTTAAACTATTTATAGAATGGGACCGTCAGGTGTCCTTCTGACATCCTTCTGACTTTGGTCATGCTTAAATAAAAGCCCTTCAGTCTTGATAGTCCCACTGCAGGATGAAAAATATAAACTGTCAAGTCAAGGTATGCACGTCCTTACGGCCTACCTTAAGTCCAATTTGTAGTCTCTCCTTGAATGAGGGTCTCCAACATGGCACTATACTATGTCTCTGGGTTAAGACGGTATGGTCTGCAATACCATAGCATTTTCCTTGCAAACCCACTCCAGATGTGACCTTTCAGATGGAGTGTGAGCTTCTACATATGGCAATACTACCCTTTGAGCGTTTCTGTGTTATCTCGGAAAGCTTGTGCATCTACATAGGTCTTGTCCTTGAACATTGCTCACCTTTGTAAGATTGGCATCTTTTCCAGAACTACAAGCCTCTTCAGCTCCTCATTCATTGCTTGGGTACTTGCTCACCCGGCACGGGGTGAAAATCCTTGTTACATCTTATGTTGAGGTGTGCCTGCCAGGCTTTCTAGATGATGTCTCATTTTCCACTAAATTGAGGAAAGATCATCTTTGCCTTCCACTCGACAAGGATAGTGTTGTGATGTCAACCATTTATGCTAAAATACATGAGAAGCTGGCAGCCAATAGAAAACTCATCGATGATATGCTGAGGTGGCAGAGAAAAGGCTTCCGTTTTTATTTTCATAACTTAGTTCAATGAGGGCTATAATTATGTGAGATATATTGTATCGAGGGTACACGTGAATGAAAGGTTGAGAGAAAATCACAAATAGAAAAATAGAGAGGAGAGATCGAGACTGAGAGTTTGACAGATTCTTCTTCAAGATTTGTGCAAACCAGGAGAGGGATGATGATTTTTGTAATCTGGCACTTGTGATTTAATCCTCAATAAAGCTCTTAGATTGTTCCTGACATGGATGTAGATCGCTAGGATCAGACCACGTAATTTCTTTGTGTTCTTTACATTGTTTTAATCTTTCTTACATAAGTTCTTGCAAACTTCTTGACAATTATTGGCATCCAAGCAGTGAGTTTGCTTACACAGTAAACTCAGAATTCTAACAGATAGGATCTCTTCTTCACTTTCCCTTTGATCCTAGAAGGTAGTCTGCCCTTTTTTGCTTGCATGATCATTGCATCCTCCCCTAATAAGGATTTTGTCCTTGAAATTCGATGCAAACCATCATTCAATATGACATAGCACGGGAGGTTCACAAGGTTGGGTGTTTTTTGGTGTTCTCTATCGACACCACTTGAATCACATCCCTTGCTTCACCCCGATGCATCAACAAACTTTCACCATCCACTATCGGGACAAGAGGTTCCTCCTTTTGTCTCTTGCTTCTGCATCAGCCGTTGGTTGTGCTCTCTTGTATCCTAGCTCCTCTGCTAGATTCAACATTTCGGAACATTAGTGAATCCTCACCCTTGTCCTTCTCTCGCTCGTCACGTTCCAAAACCACTCGTTTCTCCCCATGTTGTGCCCCAGTCGTACTGTCATGGTTCAGCCTCTCCGTTATTAGAGCTTTTGCCCTCCGAGTACTCTCTTCATCTCAACTGTGTTCCTCCTCTACTTGTCAGCGTTCAACTTCCAACCTTGACATTTCACATCGTTTCTCTAGGAACCATATCATTATTTTGGGTACTATCGTTGACCTTCTACAATTCTTTTCTCTCGCACAAATGTTATGGTTCTGATGGCTCTAAGTATTATGGTCCAAAGGGGTAAACTCGAGGCTTACTTATAGCCTTACTCCTGCCCTCGATTTTCCTGATTTACCCTTGCCTCGTGCATTATAGAGCACTCATTCTGGTTCAAATAAATATGGGTATAGCTCCTGGGTGACCCGCTCACTTTCCTATGTGAAATTCTCATTTCCCACATTTCCCCATTGCACCTTCACCAATGGTATGATCTAGATCATAATCTCTACTCTTTCCTATCTTCGATCCATACTAGTCTCTCTTTATAAGTGAGATTTATTTGTAATGTAACTAGATTTGGGTTAATTACTTGGGTTGCTCTTTTCCAAAAATTTTACTTAACGAGGAAATGTGGAACACGTTATGAATTTCCTCGTATTTCGCTGGTAACGTAAACCAATACGACATTGGGACTAATTTTTCCACTACTAGTTAAGGTCCGATGTATCTTGGGTGAAATTTCCCTTCCAACCCAAATCTCTTCATCCCTTTCATAGGTGATACCTTGAGATATACCCAAGCACCTTCCTCAAAGGTTAGTTCTTTTCTCCTTACATCAATGAGACAAGTTGAGGTCTCAAAATGAATCTAAATCTCTATAATGCATACCTGAGTGGATATTTATAGGGTTTGAGGTGCTCAACAAGGAAAATCCATCCCTTGAACACGACATTGGAGATGACAATGTCCTGCCAGTGGGACTCTTTATCAACTACGGTGACTACTAGTATTATCATATGATCTCCCAAATGATGTGTTTTACTTGGTTTCAACCATTTCTTGCCTTGTTTCACGTAAACTTCTTGTGCACATCTCTTTGGTTGCCTATCAACCTTTCCTCACCCTTTGCACATACTTTTACCTAATAGTTACCTTGCAAATTCTTGGCACAAGTGTGGAGATGAGAATTTTTCTTTTCTTTTTTTTAATCCAAATCATGATCCTCCTTGAAAAAAGGTCATTTTCCTGGCATGCGTCAACAGTTCGGGTGACACATTTTCACACGTCGCTTCGTGCAATATGGATCCCATGATATTGATCGGTGTGCCTTCCTTTCTTTTACTACGTGGTGCTTCCCCTTTCGCTAAGTCTCCCCCACATCTTGACATTTTGTCTTCCCATAACTGCCAACCTTCTTCCTTTCAACTCCTATCTTATTCTTCTCCTTTGTTTTTTTCTTTTATAGTGTGCTTTGTATTATTCCTTTTCTCCATCTACCCTTATTCTCTCAACCCCTCATGCATCACAGCATCTGGGTAACGAAAAACCCAATTTCGATGAGTTTTGAAGTGGTTCTCACCAAAGAGAATATCGTTTCTTGCTCGTGCCAAATCGATCTTGTATCTTGGGCCACAATGTCTTTGATTCCACTATCCTTTAGATCCTAAAGGAAGGAGACCCTGTGCTGGAGACAACACATTATACCACACTTTCGTCGCAGCTCTGCTAGCTCGAATGGGAATGAGGCCACCCCTTCAATGAGACATTATTCACCTCTTCTTACCACCTCATTACCTGAGGGCAGGAAAGAAGCCCACTAGCCACCTCTTTCGCTAGATGTTATTGGGTAGGGTGCTTAAGACATAGATTCATTTTTGGATTAAGCTTTCTTCAACTAAATTCCAGGTTCACTCCTTGAAACCCTTCCAAATACTTTATTCAAGAGATTTTCTCCATCGGCCTCTTCATCTCTTACTCTGATCGAGTCCTTTTAGGTGAAAGAGATTGAGGAGGAAGGAGACACACTGGGCATTTTCGAGCAGACCGTGGCTACGGGTGCTATTCCAAGCATTCCCATGGCCGCCCCCGAGGGAGAGGAAACAACGTCGATGGAAGATGTCCCATTGGGCATTAGCGCTAATGAGTGTGGTGCCTTTGCAGAAGGCATGGATCATAACGTGGTTCTCACTTATCTGGCAAGTGAGGGCAAGGCAACAAATAGAGGTCCATGCTCGAAGTATATTCTCTGTGGGTCCTGTTGACATGGATGATTCCACTCATCCTAGGTCTTCACTAGAGGTTTCACCCAGAGGAAGTACCTTGCGGGGAGGTCACCAAGTTAGAGGCTCCCTACAGGCTAAAGGTTCCTTTTCCCTCCCCAAGGGCTCCCCCTGCCTTGGATTGCTTGGTTGCAAAGATCACCAAGGAATTCAAAACACTTCTCGCCCTAGTTCATGTTTCGATCATACTCTAGTTGACATACCTTTCTGTTTTTTGGGTTGGGCCGGACATTGTGCTTTCCTTTGCAAGGTTATCTTCCTTGGCTGGGTGCATCGCCTGCGCTGGTTTGTCGTGGAGGAGAAAGTGGAGGCCTCCCAATCATTTATGGAGGGGGCACTCCAATCTATGTCACAGACCATGGCGGAGAAGTTGTGCTAGGAGGCTGTTTGGGTAAGTGCTCCATGAGCAAGACACCGAGATTGCAGTGGAAAGGCCGAGATAAAAGAGTTTAGGCCTCTGGCCTCTAAACGGTCCTTGTTGGCGAAGACAGAGAATGAGTTTGGACTAGGATTTAGAGGCTGAGTGAGATATTGCCCAAGCCGTTTTGATGCTAGAGGAAGAGCTGAAGTCGAGCGCACACTCGTTAAGAAATTGGTGGCTGAGCTAGAGCGAGTGGTGCAGTTCACCCATGCTAAGAAAGACAATGGTGATCACTACACGAGTTTGGCCATTTTGGCTGAGTAGTTGAGAGCAGTTCACCAAGTGAGCTCGATACTGCCTAGGGTGAACTGAAAGCAATTACGATTAAGTACAAGACCATCTAGGATGAACTTTGCAAGGCTGATACCGATTACTTGAAGCTAGCAGACTTTGTCGAGCTATTGCGGAGGGAGGCCGAAAGAGCAGCCAATCACCTTGATGAATTTTTGGTTATTTTGTTTCTGGTTGATTTACAATAATGAAAATACTGAGTTCCACACCAAAGAAAAGAGTCATGGCGTAGAAAATATAAAGGGACTGACCGTGCAAAAAAAACATAAAGTCAAGGGTTCGGTACTTGTTTCTAAAATTTTACCATGTATGATTTTGTTTTCATTTGTATATAAAAGATATTGTAATGCTAGATACAATATCATTTCTTTAAAAGATAAGGGCCACCACACATCAGACCACGTTCTACTTTTAAACCACCAGTTCAGCCATATATAAAAGTTGGGTGCCCAAACATCACATTACATAGCTTTATTACCAATTTGTTTTTTTATTTAAACTTTGGGGCCATCTGTAAGTCTTATGCAACTAATTCGTTGTTTATTAGAATTTGTTATGCAACTAATTAAAGAGAAGTGGATGATATTAGCTTTTGAAGAGCAAGTATATTACAATCTCTCAATCTTCTTACTTCTCTTTTACATTCTTTCAATTCTTTACTACTTCTCTTTAGTTTTATAACACGTTATCAGCACGAGACTCTAGACAATTGTTGTGTTCTTTGGATGGTTGGCAATATATTTGCGTAATGTTTCCCGAACCATTGTAAGTCTCTCTTCCATAAATATTAACATTTTCTTATTACAATATAAATCATTTTATAAAATGTTGATATTATCAATGAGATATTATATAGAGTATAATGTTATATATCAATGCGATGAATATTCTTATATTCTATATATGAGTTCGATTTTAAATATTTCTTTCTTATATTTAATATATTTGTTACAGATCATGTTAAATCTTACGAAACTCAAGTTTCTTGCCCTTGATGTTTATAGAAACAATTATCCATCATGGATCATTGATGCTAAGATTTATCTTGATGAATGAATCTTAGAAAGGAAATGGAGCATCGCTAAAGGATCACCCTAAAGCAATAATTTTATTGAGTATCTCACAATAAAAGATCTATTGATTTTGTGGGATAGTTTACGGGAGTGATAGGTGTACCAGAAGACTGTGATCCTCCCAAAAGCTTGTTATGATTGATGCACTTGAAGTTGCACAATTGAAGTTGTGTAGAGAAAAAAGTCACTAAAGAGGATATGCATGAAATGAAATATATAACATATACATGCCTCGAATGTGCTCTTGTAGTTGCAATATCGAGCGTGAAAGTTCACAAGATATTCTAAACTAATATCTTGTCTGTTAATAGCTTAACAAAATAGTGAGCTTTTAATGAAAATCACTAGTCTCGTCCAACCGATTCTACCTTATTCCCTAAAGCGAATGGAATCTCATTTTTAATAATAAAGGAAACAATGGTTATGAACGTGGACGTGGTAGGAAAAAAAAAACTATAGGGATCAAGGACTCAAATTTCTCAAAGAAAAATACTCCATACCACCAGAAGTGGAACCACACCATAACAAAGCAATATGAAAATAAAGACATGCAAAATAAGTCTGTAAAGAAATATGAAGATAAATGTCACAGGTGTGGTATGAAAGGGCATTGGTCACATACCTGTCGTACGTTCAAACATTTGGTGGTCCTATATCAAGTATCTATGAAGGAAAAATAAAAATGGGTCGAAATGAATTTGGCCGACCACAAGGATCCAGAAGTTCATCTAATTTATTTTGATAATCCAATTATAATGGTCTTAACTCATCTCGATATTTCTGATTTCTTTATAAGATCCAAATAGATATAATAATATTTTAATTGTGATACTTATGACCATCACAATTAATTTTATTTCTTTATTATAATTACAATATGTTTGAGTCGTTATCTTTTAATACATCTTGTTAAACTTTCTTTTGCATTAATAAAATTTTATACATATTTTTGTTTATAAGGGGACATGAATTCTCTTGATACATTGACCAATTTCAAGATGATTGGTGAAAATATGTCTGGATAATGCAAGAGAATTTATATTTAATTACATGTTAGTTGGGATTAATGTTGAACATCTTGTTGCCCATACACATACTCAGAATACTTTAGCTGAGTCATTTATTAAATGTCTGTAATTAATTGCTCGACCATTACTTTTGAAAACAAAACTACTTGTCTTTGTTTTGGGGACATGCAATTTTGCATACTATATCATTGATTCAAATAAGACCAACTGTCTATAATAAATATTCTTCATTGCAACTTGCATTTGGCCAACCACTAAATAGTTTGAATGTTTTGATGTTTCTTTTTTTTTTCTTTTTCTTTTTTTTTTCTCCTTTTTTCTTTTAGGACTTCTGGATGGTGAATTCAGTACAGGGCTTGAGCCGGATGGACTTATCGAGGGAATAGCTTTGGAAGACGTAGCCTGGGACTGGTTAGTTTTTGCTACCTTGGTTAGCCTCTTGGCTATGTAGGCCAGGTCCAGTGGGGAAATCTTAGCTTGTTACGCTGAGTATGGCATCAAGAAATAGAGTTTGCCTAGTTCAAGTTGGGTATCAGGTTTTAGCATTTGGATGGAGACAGTGGATAGAAGCTGAGCTAGGTGCATACGAAGTGCTTTGGAGACAATGCCCCACAAAGAAAGGAACAAAAATAAATAGGGGTACCGGTTGTAAGCCCGGGTTCCGGGTTTAAAACCCGGTACCCAAGTGTACCCCGTTTTTGCAACCCGGGTTCACAGTCCTAATTGCTTTACTACCTCCTTTTTTATTATTTATTTATTTATTTTAAACATTGGGGCCATCTGAAAGCCTTATGCAAGTAATTCGTTGTTTATTAGAATTTGGATGGCCAGTTTTAACTTTAGCTGTCAAACTATTTGTTAGTTTCTTATACACTCCAAATTAATTTTTTATTTAGGATTTATTTGGGGCGGCGGGGGAGCCTTGGCCCCAGCCTGTAGTTTCGTCCCTGTATGAGAGTGATGCAAAGAAGTGAATGAGAGTGAAACTAGATATTGTTTAAGAGATATCATGATGTTTTAATGAGATCATCCACATGCATGAGTTCATGGGAAATAACCGAAATGGTTATGCTTCTCATCATCCTGCATCACAATTCATAAACATTTTATTTTATTTTATTTTATTCATGTTAAGCTAATTGAGTTATTCTACTCATCATTCATACAATACTATATATTTGTTATGAAAAATAAGGAAAAAAAAATAAAAGAGGTGTGGTATGTGGTTTTTAATTATTCTATCAAAAAATAATAAAAAGTTTACGTGTCAGTTTTTCATTAATAGCTGCAGACCCATGCTTTTAGGGAGAACCTATATTGA
This sequence comes from Juglans mandshurica, assembly GCA_022457165.1. Lineage (NCBI taxonomy): Eukaryota > Viridiplantae > Streptophyta > Magnoliopsida > Fagales > Juglandaceae > Juglans > Juglans mandshurica. Next base: position 28,658,564 of record CM039625.1, on the reverse strand, counting down.
AGATATTGTCTCATGAAAAATAGCAAAACTCGTGAAGGACGAGTCTTTAACCTTACTAATAAACTTCATTCCTATTATAATCAAGAGATGGGACGCCTATTTGGTCACATCCCCTCCCTTTGTTAATAGCCCAATATTAATGGAAGGCCTTTAAGATAAGGCGTTACGGCTGGTTGCTTGAGCCACTGCAATGAGAGTAATGGCCAAGCTCTATAATTAGGGGTATTAGTACATGACACAATCTGTAAATCTAACACTAAAACAATACGAAATTTATGAGTTTGGATTTAATATTAATAGGTTCGGGTCAAACGGGTTAACCCATTTATACACGATTAAAGTAATAAATGGATCAACCTTTCTCGTCATTGTGAGCTCTTGGGAAGATCAGCCTGTTATCCCTAGAGTAACTTTTATCTGTTGAGCGACAACCCTTCAACTCGGCGCCGTTGGATCACTAAGGCCAACTTGATCCGTCCTTGCCCTGTAGGGGTAGAGAAACTATTGTTGTCTCAGTTGTGCTACCAGAGGCTTTGGGGAAGTTGGAATAGGACGATACTCATCTTGGGGTGGGCTATGACTTAGATGCTTTCAACAGTTATCCACTCCACACTTGGCTACCTAGCATTTACTGTGGGCACGATAATTAGTACACCAGAGGTACATCATTCTTAGCCATAAACTTTGCGTTTGAGGGATGTCCAAAAGTCGGCCTTTGTGATCCAACAGTGCCGAGTGGGATCTCCAAAGTAGATGGTGGTTGAAAGATTAATTCTCAATCTTAATTTCTAGTATGAGCACTTCGCCCAATATGAAACTTGTGGCTAATAGTAAAACACCGACTCCCCTGTTGAGACCTAATTTACAATTGAAAAAAAAAATGATACTTTTTAATTTTATTTTTAGAATTAGGTACCAGGCCTTATGTCAATTCCGAAATATCTCGTTTGTTATAAAACTTCTTACAAAAAATGGTTCATTGGAATAAAAAGGGGAAGGAAGAAGGCGAGTCGGCATGCTAATTCCTTATCCTCCAATTAGTCCTTCCCCATGGGTTATTGTCTAAAAAATTAAATAATTGTTCAATATGTACAATCACAACAAGCTATTGCTGAGATTCATGCGGGAACATATACTTTTAAGTTTAAAGAAAGGGTTAAAAAACATATTTATTCTGACTCAATCCCCTGTTGAAAAAAAATTATTTGCGGAGACGAAAATAAAGATATAAAATTCCTACCAAAATAATTGGAAATTCCAACTAATAAAACCCTAATGAACCTTAAAAGAAAAAAAAAAGATAAAGGCCCAGCAGAAATTTCTTGTTTTTCGAGAACCCACTATAAGTTCTATCCATATATGTTATAATCACCAATTCATACTAGATCTAGTTGCATTTTATTGAAATTAAGAGAATAACCCAAATTAATTGTACTTTTTTTTTTTTTTTTTTGTGTTTCCAAGGGACAATCCATCAAACTTGATTAACCATTAATGAGTAACCTAATGTAGGTGGATTTGGTTAGGGGATGCTGAAATCGTACTTCAAGATCCATTATGTGTCCAAGACCTTTTTTTCTTCTTGACATCTGTTATTTTGGCACAAATCTTTTTGGTTCTTAGAAAGAAATAGTTGGAGAAGGTTGAAAAAAAAAATTAAGAAATACTCATGGTAACCATTCGAGCAGATGAAATTAGTAATATTATTCCTCAAGGTATTGAGCAATATAATAAAGGTGTAAAGGTTGTAGATACTGGTACCATACTTCAAGTGTGTGACAACATTGCCCGTATTTATGGTCTTGATGAAGTAATGGCAGGTGAATTAGTAGAATTTGAAGATAGGATATTTATATAATTCATCTAATTGTTCTTTGTAGTACAACACCTTAGTAGATTCCACTTTATTTATCATATTTACTTTACTTTTAATTTGAGTTTATGAAATTTCAATAAAAATAAAATAAGGAGTCTTTATGTCGTGTTACAGAGGGCCTCGTTTAAAAAAAGTACGCCGCTTGGGGGTTTTATTGAGACTAGTAAAAGGCCTACAGCCGAAAGCGACCAAAGAAACCAATCACGTTCCAATAAAATTTATTGGAATTCCTTGGGGATTGTTGATTGGTGGTGAGCTAACTATAGTGCAAAGTCGTATCTCTTTGGTTAATAAGATCCAAAAAGTTTATCGATCTTAGGAGGTGAATAACCCACTTAGATTTTATTTCAAAATTACAATTTTATCATTGTTGAATTGTAATATTGGTATTTCTCAATATGCTTAAGTTTTTGTTATTGACATTATAATTCTGGACCTATACTCATATTTGTTATTGTTGAGTTTGTAATATTGGTTTTATTATATGTTAAAATATGAAAAATATTGAATTTTTTGTTAGTAGATAGTCTTATTATTATTTTTTAGATATTGTGGGTACTAATAATTATATATTTTAACTTTTAAGTAAAATTACATTAATAAAGTCAAATGGATTATATGTATTATTTTATCCTATTTATATGAAACGGGAATAAATGAGTCGTATTGTGTTAACTCATTTCTAATTAATTATTAAATAGGTCAAAACGGATGACACGACACAACCCATTAATTAAATAGGTCGTATTCGGGTTGACCCATATAATCGAATATTTAGGACTGGACACAACACGAACACAACACCCATGAACACGAATTGCCACCCCTATCTATAATGTCCGACTAGCTTATGGGTTTTCATGGCTGTACATATTAGCCCTTTCCTTGTTGCAACATCGCAACACCTCTCTAGAGTGGAGCACTACCGTTATAGATTTGTTGCTCCGCTCTCTTACTCATGAACTCGGTCCACCATTGGGAAGGAATTGCTTAAGATGGAATGGGCTCGTGGAACAACTACAAATACAATTCAAGATTGCCACCATGGAGATGAATATGGTACTCCGTCTTCCACGGTTCTCTATCTTGAAAATTAGCACTACAAGAAAATACTTATTTGTTATTAGTTATTTCCTACCAAAATGATTATTTCTTGCCAAAATGAGTTTATTATTGTCATAAATAACTTGTCACAAAGGTTCAAATTTTTTTGTAGTGATTGGAATTAGAGACAAGTTTATTTTTTCTTGAAATGCGATGGTAGCTTGAAAATAACTCAGTTTCTTCTTTTTGAATTTCCATGGATTTCTATTTCATGGAAGCAAAGATCACTAGTGGATTAGGCATTGCAGCCATCCGAGGTGTCCAATGCCCTGTTGCATGCAAAACAATGTGTACGTTACTAGTGTTGGAAAATCTCTTTAAGCCTTTGAGGCATTCATTGGGCACGCCGGGTCTGGAAAATAGCCACTTTCAGAAAGTGATTTTTGAAATGTTACTAGCTTTTTGTGTGCATTGTCGAAAGCAAGGCCATCAGGAAAACAAGTGCACACATAAAGAACGCTTGCAGAAAAATGATGGGTCGGAAGACCAAACAGAGGAAAAAAGAGAGGAATAAAAAAAGTATGGATAGCGGTAGGAGTTCGGGAGAAGGTAAACGCTGAAAATGTAAAGGAAACAAGGCAGCTGGTTCTTCATCTAACCAGCGAAGGACTGAGATTTTGGAAGCCTTTTGTATTTAATACAAGTTGTCCTCAACCAAATGAAAGAAAGAATCCATAAAAAAATTTAAATGCAAAAAGCTACGAAAACCATGATGCACATATATACTTGCATGGAGCCCTAAGATCAAGTTTGCATATGATTAAAGCACTCAAATGGGGTTCATATCAATGAGCCAGAAGCCTTAATACACACCACTACTTCGTACACATCTGTATACAAAAGTGCATAATGCACCAAGGCTCCATGTACCCATATATAATTTCTACATAGGATTTAGTTCTGTTGGAAATAAAGTGAATATTTTGAACAAGAATAATAGGAGAATTATCAGGATAATCTGAAGTACGTATCTCCTTTTTATGTTTTTTTTTTTTTAATTCTTCATCTTAACTTTTCACAAGTACATGACCTTGTTATTATTTATACTAGTCTTTTAGACTATTTTTAGATAGATTACTAAGCACTTTCTTGGTACGTACACATACATGGTACCTAGCCTCCTTGATACTCACCCATACAAGTATTTAGTAAATCAAGAACACATAATAATCCTAGGGAAATACATTAACTTTAATACTCCTCATTAATGTGTTTTCCAATAACTCCAAGCATATCTCTGAGAAATTGAAATCTATCAATTGGAAGGGCTTTTGTAAAAATGCCTGCCAACTGCTCTTCTGTGCTACAAAACTTGAGCTGAATTTCACCACTTGCTTCTACTTCACGCAAATAGTGATATTTGATGGCAATATGCTTAGTTCGACTGTGGTACCCTGGATTTTTTGTGATTGCTATAGCTAACTTGTTATCACAGTATAATTCAACCGAACCTTGCTTCTTTCTCCTATATCACCCAAAATTCCTTTCAGCCAAATTGCTTGATCTGTAGCCCCTTTTGCTGCCATATACTTAGCTTCTGCAGTAGACTGTGCCACACTATTTTGCTTCTTTGAACTCCAAGAAAGTATTCCTAAGCCAAGGCTAAAACAATATCCTGAGGTGCTCCTCATATCATCTAAAGATCTTGTCCAATCACTATCAATATAGCCAACTAACTTTGCATTAGAACTAGTCTTGTACCAAATGCCAAAGTCAATTGTTCCCGGCAAGTATCTGAGGACTCTCTTTGCAGTTCCAAAGTGGACTTGACTTGGACTTTACATAAATCTCAACAGCAAACTTGTAGCAAACATAATGTCAGGTCTAGTGGCAGTTAAATAAAGCAAACTACCAATTAAACTCCTATAAATTCTAGCATTTGCTTTCTTGACTCTATCTTCCTTCTTTAACTTCTCATTTGGAACCAATGGAGTTGCAACTGTCTCACATCCAAGCATCTTGAACTTTGACAGCATATCTTCTATGTACTTTTTCTGTGAAATGAAGATGCCTTCTTTTTCTTGACAAACCTCAATTCCAAGAAAGTAATGTATGAACCCCAAATCACTCATCTCAAAGGAACTCATCATGTCATTCTTGAATCTTCTGATCATGGCTAAGTTGTTTCTTGTAAAAATATGATCATCCACATACAAGGAAACAATAAGAATTTCAACTTCTCCTTGGGTTTTTGTGTAGAGTGCAGGCTCACTCTTGTTGTACAAAATAGCCATCAAATTTTCCATACCAAGCTCTAGGAGCTTGTTTGAGTCCATACAAGGCTTTTCTTAGCCTAAATACCATCCCTTCTTCCTCCATGAAACCTTCAGGCTAATCAACATAAACTTCCTCTTCAGGTTCTCCATTGAGGAATGCTGACTTGATATCAAGATGGTAAATTTTCCAGCTTTTCTGAGCTGCAAGTGCCACAAGGGTCGAAGGTGTCTAATCAAGCAATTGGAGCAAAAATTTCATTGTAATCCACTCCATACTACTAAGCATAGCCCTTGGCTACAAGCCTTGCCTTGTGTTTTTGAATGGACTTGTTTGGATTAAGCTTAGTTTTATAAATCCATTTCACCCCAATTACTTCTTTGTCAATTGGGCGATTCACCAACTCCCAAGTATTATTCTTCTTGATCATCTTCATCTCCTCCTCCATGGCTTTAATGCACACAACTTCCTTAGAAGCCTCTGCAACATTGTTAGGCTCAATAGAAGAGAAATTACAGCTTTCATAAATCTCACTCAGAGGTCTCATCCTCCTAGGTGTTGTTTCTAGTGAGGAAAGCTCTTCTTCTTCAGTCACTTGTGGAGTTTCTCCTGCTTCTTCTGCAACATTCTGCTCTCCCTCCCAATTCCAGACTGCATGCTCATCAAAGACAACATCCCTGCTTGTAATGAGCTTCTTTGTTTCAAGATTATAAATTTTGTACCCTTTTGAAAGAGTGCTATAGCCCAAAAAAATTCCCTTCTCTACTTTCTCCTCCATCTTGGTTCTTTTCTCTGATGGTACATGAATGTAGCACACACAACCAAAGACTTTCAGATATTCTGCTGAAGGTTGTGTACCACTCAAAGCTTCAATTGGAGTTTGATTAGGCATAGCTTTGGTAGGACATATGTTCAGCAAGTACACTGTAGTGTTAACTGATTCTGCCCAGAACATCTTTGGCAAGTTCTTCTCATGAAGCATGGATCTTGCCATCTCCATAACGTTCGATTCTTCTTCTTCATAGAATTTATCAAAGTGATGGGAGTTGTACTCAGTCCCTTTATCACTTTGAAGAGTTTTCAGCTTGTGACCACTCTGAGTTTCTACAAACTGCTTGAACTTCTTGAAGAAACAAAAAACTGCATATTTTTCTTTCAAGAAATATACCCATATCATTCTGGTATAATCATCTATAAATAGCATGAAATACCTATTTCCATTTTGAGAGGGTGTCCTCATAGGACCACTCACATCAGTATGCACAAGCTCAAGAGGTTTTGTGGCTCTCCATGTACTGCCAGATGGAAAAGATTGTCTATGTTGTTTGCCTATCATACATCCTTCACAAACAACATTCTTTGCTTCTACTAGAGGTAAGTCATTGATCATACCTTTCTGATGAAGAAGCTTCAATGCATTGTAGTTGTAATGCCCAAATCTTTGATGCCAAAGTGTTGAATCATCAACTGTAGCTGCCATAGTTTTAGGGCAATGCCAAACAATGGAAAAGTTTCTGCTTCCTCCCATGTTTACCTCAACAATCTCCACATCATGTTTCTCATCAAAGATTCTACACAAATTTCCCTCAAAGTGCAAATAATACCCATGTTGCATCATCTAACCAATACTTAACAGATTTTGGTCTAAAGAAGGAACTAGAAGAACATCTTTAATGAATCTAATACCTTTCTTTGTTTAAACAGCCACTTTGACTTTGCCTTTGGACTCCACTAGATCATTCCCCATCTTAACCTTAGTCTTGACAAAAGATCTAGGTCAATGAAGATGCTCTCCTTAAATTCCATATGATTGCTACAACCACTGTCAATGAACCATGTATCATTGACTTCTTCTACTGCAGCTTGGCAAGTAAAGAACAAATTCTCATGATCTTCTTTAGAATAGCTAGCTTGATGCTCTTTTTCCTTATATCGACAATTTTTTTCTTTATGACCAAACTTCTTACAATTTGTATATAGGGGCTTCCCCTTGTGAAAACAATTTTTCTCCAAATGATTGGTCTTTTTGCAGATACCACACGGTGGATATTCTTCATTTTTAGCCTTCCCTTTGTCTTTCTTTTGAGAAGTTTCACCCTTGAACTGGCCTTTATTCTTCGATTTTGGATTCTTCAGGTTGACTTTGGATTGAAGGCATTCTCCAAAGACTCTCCACTCCTTCTGCTCAATCTCTGCTCATGTGCCTGCAAAGATCCCATACGTTCTTTAATGGTTAAAATAGACAAATTCTTGGATTCTTTAATGGCTGCCACTACGTGGTCATATTTTTCAGTTAGGCTAATCAAGAATTTCTGAACAATCCTTTGCTCAATAATATCTTCTCCATATGCTCTCATTTGATTCACAAGCTCAATCACTCTGGTGCTATACTCCACAGCATTCTCAGAGTCCTTCATATTGAGATTCTCCATTTCTCTTCTCAAGCTTTGAAGTTTGATGGCCTTGATCTTTGAATTTCCTTGGAATTCTTGCTGCAAAAGCTTCCACGCCTACTTGGAAGATGTGGCTCTTATCAACCTAGAAAAAATGGCATCACTCACTGCTTGTTGAAGCACATACAACGCTTTTGCATCCTTTTGTTTCTCATTTTTCTCAACAACTGCATTAGAACTTCCTTCTGCAGAAACTGACACCCCTCTTCCTATTACGTCCCAAAGGTCTTGTGATAGAAAAATAGTCTTCATTTTGATACTTCAGTAATCATAGTTTTCTCCACCAAAGATAGGAATAGGTTGAGAAGTTCCAAGACCCGCCATGGTGTTTACCGACTACTACCCGCTTGAGTGCTAACACCCTGGTAAGATCAAACCTGACACTGATACCACTTATTGGAAATAAAGTGAATATTTTGAACAAGAACAACAAGAGAATCATCTGGATAATATGGACTACGTATCTCCTTTTTTTTTTTTTTTTAATTCTTCATCTTAACTTTTCACAAGTACATGACCTGGTTATTTTTGCTCCCCTTTCTTTTGCAATGTATAGCCCAAAGTGATGCATAAACTCCTGCACGCATGTAATACAATAACATCATCTTTAAGACTTCGAAACGTATTTCTATGATAGAAATGAGACAAATGTGTAGTATATAGTGTTTTCCTATTTGATTTGGCAAAACAGACATTTTGTTTTTAATTCCTACTTCAAATTCCCGGCAATTAGTGCCATTTGTTTCCAAGTTGCTATGATGTCTACATTTGTGGAAGAGCCAAGTTTAAATTCCTCATTTGTTCTATGTGAAGACAGAGTATGGGAAGAAGTTTAAGTAATCCTAATACATATTATTGCTTGGAGATATGAAGACAAGCTTAGTATTAATGTAGTAGTACCTGGGGATGAGCTAAAGCCCCTTTGGTGTCTCTGGCAACTTGGAGAGGAATGTCAAATTTGGCACATGCCCGAGAATACACCACCACATCCTTTAGAGGGGTGAGAAACCCAAGGTTCCTTGCCGATTACGTAGAGCATTTTTTTCTTTTTTAAAGAGTCAAGACCACCTGTCCACGAGTAACCCTTCCCCAATTTTATTCAAAACCCTCACTTATAGCGAATGAAAACCTTGGTTACAAGTCCAACCAAACAACTATATCCAAAGAACCAAACAAATAAGACCTAGAACCACTAAACAGGCCTAGTAAACCAGAGACACACCAATTAGGCTCTAATGCTGGGATGTCCAAGTTTATAAGTACGAAGGATATCCCTGACATGGCGGGGGAGTAACCCACCCTCCTCATATCTACATGTCGAACCTGCTTCACCTTGCCGAGCCAAAAAATTCGCAACCTGATTTGCTTCTCGATATTGATGTCGAATAATAAAGTGAACACCCTGAAGCTCTTTAATCGTCTCCTCCTAAAAATTTCAAAGATACCAAACTTTACAATTTTTTGAAAGAATCCAATCCACTATTATTTTAGAATCATATTCAATTTCCAGATTAAAAAATTCCAACTCTTTACACAATACCACTCCCTCATGTAGAGCACGAAGCTCAGCCTCATTATTCGTTCTCTGCCCAAAACAAACTGAGAAAGCACCTTTAACATTACCGAAAACATCACGGATCACACTGCCTCCCCCACAAGATCCCAGATTTCCCCTACAACTCCCATCCACATTCAACTTTACATGTCCATTGGCTGGCTTTTTCCACACAACCAGACTTGGTCTTCGTCTATGGTACCGAATCGGAGGAATATCAAGCTCAGCAAGCACCCTTTCAATAGACGGCAAGACAGGCCCTCCCTTCGTATGTTCTTGAAACAATTTCCTGAGCCAACACCTTATCGAAAGCCACACTCCTTCCACCGAACAAGCAACTCCTTCCATTCTCACTTTGCACCTACGTTGCCACAGACTCCAAGTAATAAGAGTTGTTAACAGCCCCATCAATATGCCCCTAGGAGAGGACTTCCTGGCCAACGAAAACCAATGGAGAACACTTCCCCTCCAAGTTCCTGCAAAATGAACGGTAATCCCATCTCCAACATAGCTCTCTCCCAAATCTGCATTGCAAGCTCTCCAGTGCACAGAACATGCTCCAGAGTCTCCACGTTCCTGTCATTACAGCAATCACATCTCGATGCCAATGGCACACTGCAGCTCTGCACTCTAGAGTCCACTGATAGATAGCAAAACTGAGCCTTCCACATACACATCGAGATTTTTTTTGGTAGAAGCTTATGCCAAATCCACTCCATACCTGGAAGTTTCTCTTGTTTTAAACGGATCACCTCCCATGTACTTGCTAAAGAAAAAACTCAATCCGACATCGCCGATAATCGAAGTCCATCACACATATATCAATGCATATCCCAACAACCAGTAACTTTATCAACACAAATCATCATGCTAATTAATAAGATCAAACAATTAGGAAGAATAGCTCTCAAAGGAATTGTCTTAAGCACTTACAGATTTGATCTGATTCTTCTTCACCCAATCCACAAAAACATTGGAACCATCAGCCTCAGTTGAACCCAAGTATCCATCAAAACAGTCCTTGCGCCTTATTGTTACATTAGGTTCATTCTCTATCCATCGCAGATCTACAGTTTAGTGGAAGAAAAACCAACATCAAATCAGGGTAAAAGAGAGGGAAGTTTATTCCTACAGCATGAGTTTAACACAACATGTTGGCAAACTTGGGAGGGTTTTAACAAGGTATAATCAATATCCAAAAAACAAAACAACCATGGTGCAACACCCCAAAAAAGTGGCAGAAAGAGATGATTGGACAACCTAGACATTGTGAGAGGAGGAACAACTGCAGAAGAGTAACTCTAAATACAAGGTCTCGTTTGGTTACATATATGAGATAAGATAAGAGGAAAGTTAAATAATATATTATTAGAATATTACTTTTTAATATTGTTTTTATTTTGGGATTTGAAAAATTGAATTATTTTTTTTATTTTGTTCGGGATTTTGAAAAAGTTGTAATGATTAGATGAAATGGTTTATGAAATCGTGCCTTAGAGTGTGTAAGTACCAAATAGTCTGTTTCGAAAAAAAATGGATCCACCACGAAAAAGTGATGTTCCTTGAAACCTTACAACAGAAATCATGTAGAACTACAAAGCAAAAGGTAAATCCAAATACTAGAAACTTAATAATATGAATCGTTCATTGGGATATTGTTGAAAGAATAATTTGCACAAGACGTGTTTGATGAAAGTTCACTACTGGAATTGTAGGAAACAGAGTCTATTCGACTAGCCACTACCTTTCATACCTTTTACATTGCATAGTACAGAGTATATATAGAAAAGTAAATCATAACAGAATTGTGCCACATCACCATTGCACTATGTAAGTATATAAAAATGATTTTCACAATCTTAAATTGCATAAACTCTGCATACTCCATTTAAAAAACTGTATGTTACATTATTTGTATTTATATATTTTGCGTGTTACCAATTCATTTGTTAGAATTCCTAATTATCAGTCGATGCAGAACAAAGAATAAAAATTAGTCATAACTTCTCTGTTTAGAAAGTGAAAACTATAGATGCCAATTGGTGTCATTCTAGCTAGTATCTGGAAGAAAGATTAATGGCAATTGAAAATAATTAATCATTTTGGCTTTAACATCAACCACATTGAAAGCTGTCAAAGGTAGATCATGTAAATACTTTCTAGCTCAAATATTCATTCTATTGTCCTAAATAATGGTTCTTAATTAACTTGGTTCAAAATGATTGTAAATTGTAAACCAAATAATACTGGTATTTTTTTTATATATACAGGGGGGTTTGAACCCGAGTTTTTCATTTGGAGAATTGGGTCATATATCATCGGGCAATCAGGCTCTTGGCAAATAATACTGGTATTAGGTAAACATGAAGATAAATGTTTTAGCTACAATATGATTTCGTAAAATTGTAAACTCATAAACTGACGTGGTTTAATGTAAAATTATTTTTATTGTAAAACAGATTTATCATTTCGCATGATGCCACGTTAGTTTGTATGAGTTTACTTTTGTGAAATATCTTTGTATTTGTTGCACTTTTCAAACATGAAAAATGAAACATTGGATTTTAGTCACAAATTTACTTAAGAAATCATTTTGTGCAAGTATCATCATTAGTCTCCTAGTCTTGCTCTTGGGAGGTTCTTCGGTACTTTTGGGATTGAAGAGGAAGCTCATGAAACTCTAGGAAAAGTACTTCCAACAAAATGGTGGCTTAATCTTACAAGAACATATTTTGAATCAGGGAAGGTCTATGGAGACAACGAAAATCTTTAGTAATGATGAGCTTAAAAAGGCCACCAACAATTATGACGAGAGTAGAGTTCTTGGCAAAAGGGGTTATGAAACTGTTTACAAAGGTGTATTAGGCCATAACAAAGAGGTTGCCATAAAAAAGTCCAAAATTCCTGATAAGAGCCAAATCAAGCAATTCATAAATGAGGTGATTTTGATTACCCAAATTAACCATAGAAAATGTGGTCAAGCTATTAGGTTGTTGTCTTGAAACAGAAGTTCCCTTACTCGTATATGAATTCATCACAAATGTGACTCTTTCTAACCATATTCAAAATATAAGTCAGGCTTCTTCTTTTTCATGGGAAAAGCGCTTGAAGATAGCAACAGAAACAACAAGAGCCCTTGCATACCTACATCCTGAAACTTCTATGCCAATTATACATAGAGATGTGAAAAGCACAAATATATTAGTAGATGATAACCACACAGCAAAAGTGGCTGACTTTCGAGCTTCAAGGTTGATAGCTCTTGATCAAATGGAAATAACTATGTTGGTGCAAGGAACTCTTGGGTACTTAGACCCTGAATACTTCCAAGCTGGCCAGTTATTAGAAAAAAGTGATGTGTATAATTTCGGTATTGTGTTGGCATAGCTATTGACAGGTGAATAGGCAATTTCTTCCTATAGGCCTGAAGGTTATAAAAACCTAGCAATGTTTTTTGTTTCTACTGTTAAAGAGGATCGTCTGTTTCACATTCATGAGGGTCACATTGTCAAAGAGGGTAATATTGAGGCATTAAAGGAAGTTGCTAATCTTGCAAGAGGGTGCTTAAGGTTAAGAGAGGAGGATAGGCCCACTATGATAGAAGTGACATTGGAGCTTGAAGGATTGAGAATTATGGAAAAGCATCCATGGGGATAGGATAATCAAACCATAGAAGAAACAAAATACGTGCTTTGTACACCTGCAGTCCCTTTCAACATTGATATTGGAGTTGGTTCTTTTGTAGGTACAGTTAGTGGACCTGATAGCATGATAAACCAACTCTTGGAACCTCTAGATGATGGCCGATAAGGAGTTAAGTCCACAATAATTGATTTATATAAATCAATGAGATCCATTCATGAACTTCTATATGCCTATTAATGTTGTGTAATAATGTTGTAGACTACCTTATAAGATTATTCAGTACGTTTCTCTGGTTCTCCCTCTTTTATTAAATTTCTGTAGTTGGATTTAACTTGCAACAGTTTTATGTTCCTCCTGATGAACAAATAAGTTTGATCCAATCCTACTGCAAAAAGCGTACTTTTCCCTTGATAATTCTCCATTCTTGACAATTTACAAATGTTAATGTAATAAAAGTTGTACAACTTGTACTGTCTTGCACAACTTACTGAGGGTTCCTGCTAAGTACTCTTTGCTTACTAGGTACATTACATTAGCAATTAGCATAAATTAATTAAGATAATTTGGCACTAATCCCAGCCTTAGCCATCAAGAAAGTTAGGGGAAAAAAGTTGAAAAAATTATTAGAAAACTAAAACTAAACAACACATGAATAATAAAATGGGATATCTAGAGTTCAAGTGGCCAACCCTCGTCAAGAGGGTCTTCACTCCCTCGCGGGGTGGCCCTTGTCTTCCTAATTATATATGCGGAGTTTGCCTTAACATGGTTTTTTTTTTTTTTTTTTTGCAAAGAGTGCATCTTTGATCCGAATATAGTGCATATTAATTTTTTTCACTAGTTCAGACAAGAAATAATTAATTTTCTTGACTATCTTTAAAAACGTATTTTTCTTGACTTTCTTGGGAGAAATAAATATATAAAAGAGAGTTCTTGATGGAGACTAGCTTAGGAAAAGGAATATGTTTTCTTGACTAGCTCAAAAAGGGAAAAAAATATTAAAATAAAAAAAACTCTTGACTAGTTCAATGATGAGTACTAATAGTTGCCTTCTATAACGGGAAGGCCATCTTCTTCTAAGTTAACTACTACGAATGAACGAAGAAAGAATATTAGAAACATAGAAAAAGGCAATTTATAACCATGTCCTTCTTGCTTGAAATTGTTTTTTTTTTTTAAATGAAACTAATCTTTATTAATGGTGAAGATTTACAACATCTCACTTAAAATAGTTGAATGAATACATTGAGGATAATCCTCCAAATCAAACAAATCTTCACCAAAATTGAGATTATCTTTAGCAAGGCGATGAGCAGTCATATTAGCATCTTTGTGGGTAGGTGTCACAGAGGTTTGGCTCTCGAATACGTAACGTGCATGTCAATGTGCTTCCTCTATACGCACTGTGCAAGATGCACACAGTGCACCACTGCAGCGAGGAATCAGTGTTTTATTGTTGCACATGCCTGGTCGTTTATCCTTGTCGTCGAACTCGGGCCGCGCTGTGAATGGAGGTGGCGTACCCTTTTGTTGCTTGTTTTTTGGTTAACAAGGTTAACGAAATAAATGAAAAAAAATAACATATTAAAATCGAAAAATCTTGTTTGTTGGTTTGGAGACGATCTCGTGAGTCAGAAAATATATTTCTTCCAATTTCGATGCAGAAGATTAGATGATCCCACATTCGACACCAACAATTAATGTCTTAATTTGCACAACAGACTAGAAGGGAGGAACGAATGATCCCCGGCCTACGTTGATGATTTGGGCGTCGATACGGTGTTCTTCGCATTCGTCCATATATAAAACGAATAATAAATAAGCAAATAAAAGCTAATAAAGTGAAATACAGAGATTAACGTAGTTCGGCGTAATGCCTACATCCACGGATTGTTTGGGGGCGAAATTCACTATATGAACGATTTTATAATCTATCATGGCCTAACATATCTTACAATTCAATGGAGGGATTTAGGGAATATCATTTGGAGTCGCTATGTGTGGTGAGTTTGGCATAGGGAGCTTCTGTGGAGAGCCTATTAGATTTGTGGGGATCTCCTCATTATATAGAGGTCTATTTTCTTGGAATAATTGAATCCAACTTGCCTTGTGAACCTCTTTCCTTTTAGGAATCTAAGTATTTTTCCTTTTAGAAATTTGATTCCTTTTTCTTTTAGGAGTCTGAGTCTTTTTCCTTATATCTTCTTAGCCTAATCCTTTAACTTGATTTTTAGCTTTATTTTTGGGCTAAATTATAAACTGCTGATTTGACCCCTAAAATGTGTATCAACAAAGAGTAAAGAAAGTGCTTTCCTTCAAGGGTGCAAACACCGTAAATTAACAGACATTACAAAGCTGGATGCTACATTGCATTTCTGGTGCAACATGTAGACTCCTTTTAGACATACAAAAACTTTCAATTCATCTCATCATTACAATTTTCTCAAATTCCTACATAAAATATAATTTTCTCAAATTTAAAAATAATAATAATAATAATATTCTAACAGTATTTTATTTAATTTATCTAATACTACTTTATCTTATCTTACTATCCAAACCAACCTAATTCATTGAAAATAGTGGTTGCAAAAAATCTTGGAATCTATTAATTTCCATGCTAAAATCCAAACATGAAAATGGATTTGGCTTTCTTTTTCATTTTGGCACAAAAGTCGAGAGAATAATTTATATTGAAAAAGAGCTGACAGGCATGTGTGACTGTCAAATAAAGTCTTTGTCAACCTTCTGGATAAGCATGCATGTCCAAGTCTCGAGCCCTTAATTCACTACAACACAATTACTTTTTAGTGACGGTTGGGAAATTGTGACAGTCCCTAGACCGTCACTAAAAGGCATTTTCTGTGACAGTTTTTGGAAACCGTCACTAAAGATAGAATGAGATTTTTTTACATTCGAACGTATGGGACATATGCGTTCGAACGTCACATATACGTTCGAACGTTATGTCTGTTTACGTTGGAACGTAAAATGTTTTGGCGCAACCGTTCGAATGTTATTAATTTTACGTTCGAACGTAAAATGTTTGCACCAATGTTCGAACGTTAAGTAATAACATTCGAACGTTCATTGTAAATTTAAATTAAATGACTTTAATTTAAAAATTATGTGATTTTTATTGTGCATAATTTGTGAACAAGTCTAAAAAATTGAATTGTATATATTTATATATACACACTTTGTAATATATAAATATATATTATTGATTTATATATATTTGAAATGCAGTGATTTAGTATTAAAGTTGGAAATTATAACATCAAAGAAGATTAAAAATTGAAATTAAAAAACGATAAAAATATTCAATAATATTTTTCGTTACAAATATTAAAAATAAAATACAAAAATTGATAGAACGTAGTAAACAACAGTCAGATGATAACGTTATCTGCAAAAGTCGAACTCCGTACTTCCTCAGTCAAGGTATCAACCTTGTCATTGAGGATAGTTACACGATGGGTGAGTTCGGCAACAGACGCCGATATAGCCTCGAGCGATCGATCGATCTTATGATCAATATGCGCAGTCAGCTGTGATATGACCGCATCAACCCAAGCAGGCCGTACATCTCCTGCAGATGTACTCGGCGTATGCTGACTACTACTCCCGACATGACCTGGCTTAGGCTGCGTCTGAGGAACTAGATCCTCTACAGGGGGTGGCTGACGTCCCCTCGCCTGTCCAATGCTACGCCGATGCGTGGTCATGTCGAGGGGGCTCATCTGATCTTTGACCCGCTCCTCTGGCTGGGTCGGCACTCCCCGTGCAAGTAATAGTCGGCTGATAAGGACACCATCCGTTATGATGCTCGCCTCGTAACGGATCCTCTCAAAAATGTACAGTGGCAAATCTATAGGATCTCCACGTGCCACTCGTATCAAAAATTGTGCCCGAAGCCGACTAAATGTGGTTTTATGAGCCACAGGATCGACATTTGTTGCAACAATCGGGTGCAACATGCGGAAGAAATGCAGCAGATGGATCTGGTTGAAGGCGTTCTTCCGCTCGATCTGCATGCGATCCCTCCCGGTGAGGATGTAGAAATCCTCGTCTAGGTCATCATCCCGAGCCTCGACGCCAGTATCCTCAGCCTCTGACTGGCCTGCATCTCTGGCTGATGCTGGCTCACATCCCCGACCAATAGATGATGTAGAAGTGCCTACATCCTCACGAGGTGTTGAGTGTGTAAATGTCTGAGCACCTCGATGAATCCCGAGGTGCTCGCCGATGACATCTGTCGATACCTCAATAGAAACACCGTGTACAGTCACGATGTGAGAGGATGCATCCGGAGGCATGTCACACATCCCCATATAGAATTCTTGAACCATTGAGGGGTATACCTTCCCCCTCAATGTGCAGATATTTCCCCAGCCTCTACTGAGGAAAACATCTCTTAGGTTCGTCTGCTGCCAACAGAGTTCGTCGAACTCATTAATTAAGACCTCTCTCTCTACCATAACAGTACGAGCTCCGATACGGGCAGTGTCCGACGTGGCTCCTTCTCTCCCTCGTTTTCGTGTATGCAGTGGAAGAGCCATATCCTGAAAATAGAAAAGGAAAAAAAAAATTATTTACAATAATGCATTTTTTTGTATTAATTTTAAGATGCTCTGCATTAATGTTCGAACGTTTTATCGTTAACGTTCAAACGTTAAAGATAAAAACGTTCAGACGTTAATTTATACGTTCGCACGTAAAATAATGTAAATAAATTTACGTTCAAAATTAAAACAAATACGTTCGAATTTAAGTTCGAACGTATTTGTTTTACGTGTGAACGTAAATATGAACGTCCGAACGTCGAAGCATGAATAATGTAGAAAATCACTACGTTCGGATGTTATAATTAAACGTCCGACCGTATGTGATTTACGTGCGAAATTAAATATTTACGTTCGAACGTATGTCGTTTAATAATATTCACGTCCGAATGTAAGATGATTAACGTTCAAACGTGGAAGCCGTAACGGCTCTGTAATTTAAACGTCGTACGTTCGAATGTCACAGTAAAACGTTCGAACGTTTCAATGCAGAATGGCTGAGTCGACTCAGCCATTATTGAAATCTTGAAAATTTCTCTACAATGGTCTAAATGCCGAAATGTCACCATGTAAATAAAGTATACACTTCAAGAAACATTTCTACGGTGACTATTCGGCCAATGACTGGCCGTGGTGGCCGGAAAATGAAGTTGAAAATCCGGTAATATTTATCCGGTTTTAAACAAAACTCAATCCAAATCTCAATCTAAATCTCAATAAAATACATGTTATTTGCATAAAAGATGAATGCCTACCTTTTAGTGACGGTTATGGCGGAGTTGACGGCGGCGGTGACGGAGGCGTGGTGGCAAATAACGGAGAAGACGATGGTAACAGGCAGGGAAATGTCGTTTCGACGTTCGGTTTTTGCCTTATATACACAGAACGTTCGAACGTACTTATTATTACGTTCGAACGTTTGTCAATTTAATTTCCAAAATTTTATCTATAATATATTATATTATAAATGTTTAAGTTATATATTAGGATGTTATATAATATTATTGACAACTAGATTATTGGTTTTTTTGTGAGTGCTTGTTATATTTATAAAGTTTAGCAATATACATGTTGTTGTGATTTTATGCTTACTCTTGAAATAATTGTGATTATTGTTTGTGAATTTTGTAAATAGTTTATGAGTTTATGGTGTTTATTGTGAATTAATAAGTAACAATTTAATATATATTATTGATTTATATATATGGTATAGTTTATATATTATATACGTTGATGTTCTCATTTAAATTATATTATGCTATCATACCATACAATGTAGTATATAGTTATAGATATATAAAATGTAGTATATATATTATACTATATGTTAGTATATAATAAAAAATTTAATAAGTAACAATTTAATATATATTATTGATTTATATATATGGTATAGTTTATCATTTAAATTATATTATGCTATCATACTATACAATGTAGTATATAGTTATAAATATATAAAATGTAGTATATATATTATACTATATGTTAATATATAATAAAGAATTTAATAAGTAACAATTTAATATATATTATTGATTTATATATATGGTATAGTTTATCATTTAAATTATATTATGCTATCATACTATACAATGTAGTATATAGTTATAGATATATAAAATGTAGTATATATATTATACTATATGTTAGTATATAATAAAGAATTTAATAAGTAACAATTTAATATATATTATTGATTTATATATATGGTATAGTTTATCATTTAAATTATATTATGCTATCATACTATACAATGTAGTATATAGTTATAGATATATAAAATGTAGTATATATATTATACTATAAGTTAAGTATAGTAGGAATCGCACGTTCGAACGTTTCAAGTTAACGTTCGAACGTTAAACTAAGAGGCGGGAATTTTTCCGCTCGATTAAGGTATCTGTGTGATTATTCAGACGTTCGGACGTTTATACTATACGTTCGAACACCAAATCTGTCAACGTTCGAACGTTAGTTAAATTAGTGCGGGAGATTTCCCGCTCAAATATGGTAACACTTTCATGAAATGTACGTTCGGACATTTAAGTTAAATGTTCGAACGTTTATCTATAAATCTACGAACGTTCGAACGAAAAATTGTGATACATTCGAACATATATGAGGAAAGTGCGGGAACTTTCCCGCTAGATTTTATGTTATATCATAAGAAGGGTATGTTCGAACGTGTATTGTAAACGTCCGAACGTTCTGGGCGGGAATAATTTTAGAATATAACGTTCGGACGTAAAAATTAAACGTTCGAACGTTTAAACTAATAATTTTAGAACTTAATCAGTACGCGCACGGGAGGAAGCGCATTATTTCTTCTTCTCCCGTGCGCGCAACAGAAAGAGAGAGAGAGAGAGAGAGAGAGAGAGAGAGCGAGAGAGAGAGAGAGAGAGAGAGAGAGAGTTAGAGTGAGAGAGAGTTGAGTTAGAGAGAGTTGAGTTTTGGAGTGAGAGAGAGTTGAGTTTTGGTAAGATAATTATAGAATGTGTTTTTGTTATAGAATATTTCTAATAAGTTAGTGTTGTATTTTTTTGAAAGATTGCTTGTTTTGGGAAGTTTGAAGATTTTGATTTGTAAGAGGATATTGTGAGTGCTAGGTATATTTCTAAACTTTATCAATATGTTGTTGTGATTTGATGCTTACTCTTTATCATATTGTGATTATTGTTTGTATAGTTTGTAAATAGTTTGTGAGTTATTTTAAATATGTTGTGATATAAATTTGAAATATTGTGTTTATTATTAGAAATATATTGTCATTAGGCTTTGTTAATACATGTTTATTGCTTACTCAAGTTTAGAAATTTGTTAATACATGTGGCATGTTATTTTGTGAATATATTGTGAGTTATTGTGATATGGACTTGAAATATTTAAATTATTATTTGTGAATGACGTTTGAATATGTTTACATTGTTACAAATATATTGTCATTAGGTTTTGTTAATACATGTGGCATGTTATTTTGTGAATATATTGTGAGTTATTGTGAATATGTTGTGATATGGATTTGAAAAATTGTGATAATAATATTTGAAATTAAGTAATAACAAATAAAAGTAACTCTTTAAGAATTATAATAATTAAAATTATTGTATAACCATTGAAATTTAAGTATGATAATTAAATATTTATAATAATATTTGAAATTAAGTAATAACAAGCATAAAAGTAACTCTTTAAGAAATATAATAATTAAAATTATAGTATAACCTTTGAAATTTAAGTATGATAATTAAATATTTATAATAATATTTAAAATTAAGTAATAACAAGCATAAAAGTAACTCTTTAAGAAATATAATAATTAAAATTATAGTATAACCTTTGAAATTTAAGTATGATAATTAAATATTTATAATAATATTTGAAATTAAGTAATAACAAGCATAAAAGTAACTCTTTAAGAATTATAATAATTAAAATTATAGTATAACCTTTGAAATTAAGTATAACAATTAAAATTATACTTTAAGAATAATGATCTTGTACACAACGAGGGAATATGATCTTGAAGAAATGTTGAAATTTCAATTTAATTGCTTCACTGTCATAGTCTCTTCGGCCTTGAGAGTTGTCAAGGTCGGACAGTTTGTGACGGTTAAGTAATTAGACTAAAATTTAAACATTTCTTCAAGATCATTCTCCCTCGTTGTGTACAAGACACGAAACGTAGGGTCACATAATCTTCCATCCCTCTTTAGTTTAACAATATAACACTACTTGAAGGTGACATTGTTAATTTAAACAACATGGAGATATTGTTGTATGATTTTTGGCTAGATGCGTGTGACATTGCATAAATACCCTTAGACCCGTTTGGGAATCAGTGTACATTTATGTGTCCACTGATTCCTGAATTGTCCAGTGTGGACAGTTTGAGATTATATTATCTGTATTACACATTTTTGTTACTCGCTACTTTCCACGTTTAATATGAAGTTTCGGTATCTTCTTCTACTGTTCTTCGGGTATACTGTTCGTAGGGTCACAATCCCGATATTTGAACATGTATACTTGGAGAATTATGGGGAGGTGCTGCCGGAATTTCTACTAACATGGAAATTAGTAGAGTGACGAGATTTGTGTAATATGGAGAATATAATCTCGAATGGGATAGGACCAACTACCTTATCAAAAAAGTAATGAGAATTGGAGGCAAGACATGCATGTGAATTTTCAATATACGTGTTATTAATATCTGGATGTTTTTAGAAATGGACAAAAATTGGATGCGTCTGGACGATAGACTTGGAAAGGATTACGTACCCTATGCATGTGGAGTAAGAACTTTCATTGATTTTGCACGGGCCTCTGCTGATAGTCGTGGTTACATTAAGTGTCCATGTCGAGGGTGTAAAAATTTGTGTGCGATAGGATTGGATGAAGTAGAGCGTCATATATTTGTGAACGGTATGGATCTGGGGTATACGCGATGGGTACTGCATGGTGAGCCGTATGAAGGGTCAGCAGATGTATTGGTCGATCATCACAATTATTTACGGCACATGGATGATGATTATGAGCATGATGAGATGGAGGAGATGTTGGGTGACATTGGAGCTAGGATATTTATGGATGAGGTTAACGACAATGCCTCAAGTGGTGGATCAGGGACTGATTGTGAAAATTTTCCTTCACTGTGGGAAGATGCAAAGCGCGAGTTTACCCAGGTTGTACAAAACATTCCAAAATATCGTTTATTGTGCGGTTGCTTCACATAAAATCATTGTGTGGGATGTCGACGAAAGCAATAAACATGGTATTGGACTTATTTAACGAGGTGCTTCCCGAAGGGTCTGCATTGCCTAAGAACTTTTATGAAGCGAAACAGTTGAGAAATGGATTAGGATTTGAGTACAAGTCCATACATGCATGCAAGAATGATTGTGTATTGTTCTGGAAGGAGAACGAGGAGAAACAAGCATGTCCTGTATGTGGAGAGTCGAGGTGGAAAGGTAAGAAAAACGTGCCGGTTAAGGTGTTGCGGTATTTTCCCTTAAAACCTAGGTTGCAAAGACTATATATGTGTAAAAAAACAGCTGATGATATGAGGTGGCACGAGGAGAAAAGAGTTAAGAATGACGGGTATATGAGGCATCCAGCTGATTCACTTGCGTGGCAGTCTTTCGATAATCAGTATCCAGAGTTCGGGTTAGAAGCTCGGAACGTGCGCCTGGGACTCACAACCGATGGAGAGGGTATTAACTTGTTTGTTGACCTCGGTGCACTCGAGTTGGTCCCCTTGTGTAGAGATGATGTCCCACCCGTACATCTCGACCCGTCTGTATTAAATGATCATTCAATTCAAGTCAGTTTGGAGGAAGATGAAGAAGACGAGTCAGAAGATGAATACGAATCAGAATCCGGGCAGGAGGTGGATAAAGATGATGAAGAAGATGTGCATGATGATGATGAAGATGTTATTGATGGAGATTCTGAAACAAGCATGGAAAATTCATCTGAAGAGTAAAAGTACTAAATATTTTATTTATATAGGTGACTATAAAATATCTTAAATTTTCATAATTTCTTCTAATTAATTTTCTTTGATATAATTAATTATTTTACAGAATGCCGCCAAAACGACAACGAAGAAATGTGTCTCCGCCAAGTCCAAGTCCTGAATCCATTGAGGACTCCCCACTCGAGGAATCCGTTCCTGAAGATCAAGCTAACACAGAAGAGAACAACAGCCAGTCGACACCTACCAGTAAGGAAATATTGTCGTTGATAATTATATATATAGTTAATACTTTTTTCTCAATAACTATATAATTATAATTATAGTATATCTATTATTATCATGTAGTTCATGCATCTGCACGTCGCGGTCGTGGCTATACACGTGGAATCTCTCTTGAAAAAAATAGAAGGCACGGTAAACTGAAGATCACAATTCCTGAAAATTCCACTGGAGGAGTGGATGATAGTGCAGCAGCGCTTTCCTCCTATATTGGCACAGTAGTTCGAGCTTATGCTCCATTTTATGTGCGCTCATGGCGAGATGTTCCGAATGAGATTAAGGAGCACATTCGAAGTCGTGTGCTGGTGAGTTTACTTTTCAGTACATTTTTTTCACTTAGATTAATATATTATATTTTTTACCTGATTCCCTTGTTAGGATGAATTCGACCTCGACTTTGGCCGTAGTGAGGATTTGAGAACCGTGAATGAGTTGATGGCTACACTATTCCGACGTCACAAAGGACGATGTCATGACCACTTCAAGAAGTTTGAGACGTTGGAAGAGGCTGCGCAGTCTCCTTTTCAGCAGATGAAGTTAGATGATTGGAGAAAGTGTTGTGATCTTTTCGCATCTCCAGATTATCAGGTATTTTACATTTATATCTTTTAATTATTTACATTCATATTCGTTTTATACATTATATGTATACATATTACAATTAACATTTTTAATATATTTTGTAGCACTTGAGTTCTACAAATGCACAGAATAGATCCGTTCTGACTGTCCACCATCGTGCCGGTTCAAGGTCATTCCGCCGTCTTGCTGAAAAAATGGTAATTAAAAAATTATAGAATTCATTTATTTTCCTGATATTCTTTCTGATAAGTACTAACATTATCTTTTTAAAATTGCTAATATTGTCGCTTTGTTAGAAACGTGATGATCCTGAAAACTTTTACCTCATTCATGTCTATGCTGCTGCTCACACTAATAAGCATAGTGAGTGGATGGATCATGTCGCTGCAGATAATTATGTAAGCAGTTTTAATTTTGTTAAATAAATTTTTTATAGAACATTTTAATAGTTTATTTCTTATTTCTATTTCTTTTAATACGTTACTAATTATTTACGATCATTACCTTTTAAATTGCAGAGCAAAATGTTGGAGATGCAGTCGACTTCTGTGGAATCCTCTCCTAGTGACATAGACATATTCACCCAAGTGCTCGGGCCGCAGTCTAGTATGGCAAGAGGTTTGGGACGATCTATCAAGCATAAATGTTCATCCTCCTCAACCTAATCGGCTTCACAAATTAATAATCTTACAGCAGATTTAGAAGCTGCACGGTGAGAGAATGAGTATATAAGGTCGAGACAACAAGAGTTAGAGTCTCTCTTAGAACGACAGTCTCATTTAGAGACGCGTTTGCAGGACCAACAGAGAGACCAGGAGGAAAGAATACGCAGTGAAGTGCAAGAGCAAGTGCAACGAGATATGATGGTGCAAATGGAGCGTGTTATGTCGTTGCAACAGAATCCCCGTGGGCGAGGGAAAAAGAAGAAATAAATTTTATCAATATTTCTGACTAGTTTTAATATCTAATTTTGTACTTTTATAAGAAATTGTTACTTGTTAATTGGGTATGTAATATGATACCATTGGTATTTTGTTTTTAAATTTTATGAAATTAGTATTTCTGATCTGTATGTTCGAATGTAAATAAAAATCGTTCGAACGTTGGTTCACACTGTAACAAACGTTCGAACGTAAATACAATTGAATCGTTCGAAAAAAGAACTTGCATTCGGACGCTCCTTCGTTTACATTCGAAATAATGTCCGAACATTAAACGCGCTACGTTTGAACATTTACGTTTACGTTCGAACAAATGTTCGAACGTTTATTGTAATTAACGTTCGGACGCATTAACATTCGAACGTAAATATGATACGTTCGAACGATATACAACAAACGTCAACTTCTCTCATTCGAACGCCAATCGGTCGGGTATAATGTCCGAACGTTTAATTTTACGTCCGAACGTGATTTTCTGTGACAGTTCATAACCGTCACAAAAAAAGGAACGTTCGAACGTTGTACAGAACGGAACACTTCCAACCGTCACTAAAAATATTTTTTGTGACGGTTGAACAGTAAACCGTCACCAAATGTTTTCTGTGACGCACTTTAGGTGACGGTCATGGTGACGGTTTCAAACCGTCACCAAATATGTTTAGTGACGGTTTACCATTTTTTTGTGACAGTTTCCTCTGTCACAAAACACACATTCTGTTGTAGTGATTTCTTTACTCAATTCCTACGGGTCTTTTTATTTTATTTTATTTTTTTCTATCTTTATAATATTTTTAAACTCTCCAAGTCATTTTAAAATTCAACAATAAAAGTCTTACCGAGTTAGCATCTATCATGTCCATGATACAATATTACTGACTCCATAAGCTTAAAATATTATTTCTGTAAATCTCAACTTTTTCCATGCCACCGATATGTAATTAAAAAACCAACTTAATATTCGTTTTAGATTTCGAAAGACAATATTTTATCGAATAATATTCAACTATTATTTTTTTTGTAGTGAAATATTTAGAGTATATATGTTTTTTTCATAAAAAATATCACATCTTTCTTTCTAGCATGTAAGTTAGTTTATCAAATTTCATGAAAAATCTAGATATTTTCATGTAATA
Organism: Juglans mandshurica; assembly: GCA_022457165.1. Taxonomy (NCBI): domain Eukaryota; kingdom Viridiplantae; phylum Streptophyta; class Magnoliopsida; order Fagales; family Juglandaceae; genus Juglans; species Juglans mandshurica. Next base: position 28,632,738 of record CM039625.1, on the reverse strand, counting down.
TTAAGAATATAATGTTATAAACGAGAGCTTAAATAATTTTTTTCTTATTCAATGAAATCTAGAGAAGAACCACTCAATTACTATTTTTAATATAGATAATTACCCTTAAATGATTTTTTTTGTATTTTTATTTTGAATTTCACATTAAGAAGCTTAATACTATAAAATAAAAGTCTTTGGGATCCATATTAAGAAGTTTATTATTTCTTCTAAACTTAGTTTAATTAATTTTGGTGGCGCCACATCTTTAAAAATAGATAATATATAGAAATTATAAAAACTTTAGGGAATGTAGGAAAAAAAATTAGGGAGAGACATTTTTATGTATATTAAAATTTTAAAAATTTTTGAACAGCATAAAGAGATTTTTTGTTTTTTTTTTTTTGTTTTAAAGGGAGGCCATGGCTCCGGCCCCTAATTAAGGATCAATGTGGTTCCACCATTGCCACCCAATTATAAATGCCCTTCAAAGAAATGAGATATTAATTTTCTTCACTACCTTTAAAAACGTATTTTTCTTGACTTTCTTGGGGGAAATAAATAAATAAAAGGGACTTCTTCATGGAGACTAGCTTAGGAAAAGGAATAAGTTTTCTTGACTAGTTCAAAAAAGGAAAAAATTATTAAAAACTAAAATTCTTGACTAGTTCAATGATGAGTACTAATAGTTGCCTTCTATAAAGAGAAGGCCATCTTCTTCTTAGTTAACTACTACGAACGAAGAATGAATATTAGAGACAGAAAAAGGTAATTAATTATGTCCTCCTTGCTTGAAACTGTTCTTCTGTTGCAACAAGCTATAAAACTCCTGCTTGGGGTACTTGTAATTCCTTCAGCAATATTTGTAGCAACAGCCGTAGCTGAACCCAATTCCAGCTGCATCACAACATGTGGATCACTTAAAATCCCCTACCCATTTGGAACATCCGAAGGCTGCTACATTGACTCATCTTTTCTCATTACTTGCAACTCCTCCAAATCCGGGACGATTACTCATACACCATTTATGCGCATTAGTAACGTAGAGGTACTCAACATATCATTGGATGGTGAACTGCGAGTCTTGGCTTATGTAGCCCGTGATTGCCCACATGAATCTATAATGCCAACGATAGCTATACTGATCTCCTCCTGAAAGAGTTTCCCATCTCGTATACAAAGTACATGTTCACCGCAGTCGGTTGCGACACTCTGGGGCTCATTACAAGTTCAGAGTCTTCAAATAAGAATTATATGACTGGATGCGTGGCACTCTGTGACAACATTGACGGCCTGGTTAACGGGTCTTGCTCTGGCGTAGGCTGTTGTCAGAATCCTATCCCAGATGCAATAAAAGATTTTACTATGTCGGTTGGCAACCTTTATAACCACTCCACAGTGAGTGAATTCAATCCATGTGGTTTCGCCTTTGTGGTGGAAAAACAAAAATACAACTTTTCCACATTAGATCTTCAGAATATGCAGAATAAATATGCTTTTCCCTTGGTGCTAGATTGGGCAATTGGAAATGAGACATGCGAAGATGCCACGAAAAATACAACAGGATACGCATGTAAGGAAGCGAATATTGAATGTTACAATTCCACAAACGGTCCTGGGTATCACTGCAACGACTCCTCAGGCTATTACAGAAACCCATATGATCTCTCTCGTGGTTGCCAAGGTACATAAATATTCATGTTCTATATATGCATTAATTTGATAATTTCTTAGATCTTCTTTAATTTCTTTGTTTTCTTTAGGCTGAGTTTTGATGTGATGTTCCATCAAATCCATATATATTCCGAGAATACTTTTTTTTTTATAAATATATTGAAAATGAATATTAATCTATAATATATTTAAAAATATTCATTCATAATTATTAAAATAAATATTTCATAATATTTCCAAAACTATTTTGAGAATATTTTTATACAATTCTTAAAAATGAATATTTTTATAATATAATTGATAATATTCTCATAGTATAATGATATAATCTCATTTTTGTTTTTTATATTTTGAATCAATTTTAATTTTTCTTTGGCTTATAACTTTTTCTTGTGCGTAGTACAAAATTATATGACATTGTGTATAGAGAAATATTGCAAATATCAAATCATACAATGATATTATAAATTTATTAGTAGTTAGAGGAAATATTTAAAATACATAAAAAAATATTTTAAAAATTATTTAGATGATCTTTAGAAAAACTTAATAGATAAACTATACTATAAAATTCATTAAATAAAGATAGAAAAAATGAATTGGAGTTGATTAATTTTCCTGCAAAATGACATCATATTGAAGATGTTTTATTGCTAGTATGCTACGATGAATGTGAGTTTTGACATGGGCTTTATTCATGGTACTGTACGTTTCAGATATTGATGAGTGTAAAACTCCAAATCACGAGTGCGCTGATAATGCATGCTTCAACCATGTGGGGGTCTTACAGCTCATGTTCTTGCCCCTTGGGGTACCAAGGAGATGGGTGGAAAAATGGAACTGGTTGCACTCCTAAACCAAGCAATTCCAAGAATATAGTTATAAGTTGTGTAAGTTTCACATTTTTTATTTTAAAAAAATCAATAAATCTAGCAGTAACCATAAAAAAAAATCATTTTCTATAGTTGGTTCCATTTTTATTTAAATGGAATATGCAAAGTTTACATATCTGGCCTAAAAGACTAAAACTACACGTAATATTATTTATATCCATATATTTTGAGTGATATCAATTAGTTAGAATTTTTAACTTCATAAACATTGGATTTTAGTGACAATTTTACTTGAGAATTCATTTTCTGCAGGCATCAGTATAAGTCTCCTAGTCTTGCTCTTGGGAGGTTTTTCAGTACTTTTGGGATTGAAAAGAAGGAAGCTCATCAAACTCCAAGAAAAATACTTCCAACAAAATGTTACAAGAACATATGTTGAATCATGGAAGGTCTATGGAGACAACAAAAATATTTAGCAATGAAGAGCTTAAAAATGCCACCAACAATTATGATGAGCATAGAGTTCTTGGCAAATGGGGTTATGGAACTGTTTACTAAGGTGTATTATCCGATATCAAAGAGGTTGCCATAAAAAAGTCAAAAATTTGTGATAAGAGCCAAATCGAGCAATTCATAAATGAGGTGATTTTCCTTACCCAAATCAATCATAGAAATGTTGTTAAACTAATTGGTTGTTGTCTTGAAACAGAAGTTCCCTTACTTGTTTATGAATTCATCACAAATGAGACTCTTTCTCACCATATTCATAATATAAGTCGTGCTTCTTCTCTTTCATGGGAAAGACGTTTGAAGATAGCAATAGAAACAGCAAGAGCCATTGCATACCTACATTCTGAAACTTCTATGCCAATTATACATAGAGACGTGAAAAGTACAAATATACTATTAGATGATAACCACACAGCAAAAGTTGCTGACTTTGGTGCTTCAAGGTTGATAGCTCTTGATCAAATAGAAATAACCACCTTGGTGCAAGGAACCCTTGGGTATTTAGACCCTGAATACTTCCAAACTGGCCAGCTAACAGAAAAAAGTGATGTGTACAGCTTTGGTGTTGTGCTGGCAGAGCTGCTGATAGGTGAAGAGGCAATTTCTTCCAATAGGCTTGAAGGTTATAAAAACCTAGCAATGTATTTTGGTTCTGCAGTGAAAGAGGATCGTCTACTTCACATTCTTGATGATCACATTGTCAATGGGGCTAATATTAAGCCAATAAAGGAAGTTGCTAATCTTGCAAAAGTGTGCTTAAGGTTAAGAGGGGAGGATAGGCCCACTATGATGGAAGTGGCAATGGAGCTAGAAGGATTGAGAATTATGGAAAAGCATCCATGGGGAAAGGATAATCAAAACATAGAAGAAACAGAATATTTACTCAGTACAACTACACTCTCTTTAAATATTGATATTGGCACTAGTTCTTCTTTAAGTGTAGTTAGTGGACATGATAGCATGATAAACCAACTCATGAAACCACTCGATGATGGCCGATAAGTGGTTAAGTTGACAATAATTGTTTTATATAATCAATTAGATCCATTCGTGAACTTCTATATGCCTATTCATGTCGTGTAATAATGTTGTAGATTAGGTCGTTCAAAACCTTATTTTGGTTGTCCCTCTTTTACTAAATTTCTATAGTTGGATGTAACTTGTAATAGTTTTGTTTTAAAAATGTTAATGTAATAAAAGTTGTACAACTTGTACTGTCTTTCATAATGCATTGAGGGTTCCATCATAAGTACTCTTCAGTTCCTAGGTACATTACATTAGCAATTAGCATCAATTAATTAACTGAATCATGACATTTATCCCAACCTTTTCCATAAAGAAAATTTGGAAAAAAAAGCTGAACACATGACATGAAACTAAAACTACACAACACATGAACAATAAAATGGCAGATCTAGAGTTCAAGTGGCCAATCCTCATCAAGAGGGTCGTCACTCCCTCAAGGGGTGGCTCTTGTCTTCCTAATTATGTGGAGTTTGCCTTAACATGATTTTCAGCAAAACAGTTCATCTTTGATCCGAATGTACTGTAAAGTTGGGTTTAACATCTAATCGAAACCTGATATGTTAGGTATCTCATTTTATACAAATAAATTGAGATATACAAAATTATTGCACATATTCGTAAAAGAAAATTCCAAATTTGCATATCCCGCTTCGCTTTTCTTTGATATGGGTTGGAGAATCTTTGACAAGTACTGAATGAACCCAAGATAGATCTACGCCCTCTCCATTGCTTGATCTAAGTACTAAAGATGACTTGCATGTAGAACTTACCTAGTTCTTCATCTAGAATAAATTAGGTCTAATCTAGCTTCCCATTTGAGGATCGAATCCCCATTTCAACCAAGAACTTTCAATGGACACAACAATGAAAGCAAAGTTAGAGACAAGATCCCATTTGGAAAATTGTCATTGCTTGTCATGTTGAGCTAACATGGTAATCCTTGAACTTGGAAGCAAAGTCGGAGACAGGTTCCTCAGAAGGTGCTTTTTCATACATGCTTTATTGGGAAATCAATTCTTGAGTTTCTCTTGCATGCTTCTTGCTTCTTGGTTTGATTTATAGATTTTGTTAACATTTTGTTTTCCTCTAGGTTTTTATCCATGAAGGAACACTAGCAGTGAGCATTTTTGGTTTTTCATATGCTCTTTGCGTGGTATAAATTTTTTGTTGTTAAAGTAAAACGAAGATCACTAGCTAGCTAGGTTGTTAGCCATGAGAGAGAACCAAAAAGAGAAAAAAGGACAAGGAAAATGACAAAGAAGAAGAGATCGATGGAGATCAGGAGTACAAAAATAAATTAGGGTTCTAATTGTGAGAGATGAAGAGGATCGATGAGACAGAAAGGACAAAACTATATATATAGAAATATTTTGATGTTTCATTTAGTTGCGTGCGAAATTATAATAAACATAGAATATACACTCAATGTGGTTTTTTTAAACAGTTCTTAAAAAAATAGTCTTCTAGTTGGACAACTCAATGTAAGTTTCCTGTGGGTTCCAAGTTCCATGGACATATTATAATTAGGGCTCGTTTAGATACATTAATCATGTCATATCATCATTATAATTTTCTCAAATTTTCACACAAAATATAAAAAATAATTTAATTTTTCAAATTTCAAAACAATAATAATATTAAAAGATAATAATATTTTATCCAACTCATCTCTCTATCCAAAAATGATATATTTGTATATATTTTTATGTTTTTTTTTTGGAGAAGGACGATGGCACGTCCGAGGTTTATTGAAAACCTTTACTTTTGGCGGAGGAATACTGTGATTAAAATATAACCCTATTATCCATCAATTTCAAACAATAAATTTCCAAAGAAAACAATCCCCCAAATAACCCAATTACGAACGTAATCTATTTTCCCCATACATAAGGAAACCCTACCTTACCAGTTTTCATGAGCCCCTTCCATCCGCACCCTTCTTCGCCAAAAAATCTGCCACAATGTTCGCTTTTTATATATATGCCGAATAGAATAATTAATTTGAGACAAAATCTGCATTATCTCATCCCAAAAAACTTCTAAGTACCATACACCACATCTAGCCTGCTTAATCCAGTCTACCACTAACATTGGGTCCATCTCTATTTCCAGCCAACTCATTCCCATCCTTTTACATATCTATAGTCTATGCAGCAAGGCTTGAATTTCAGCAGAGTTGTTTTTACCTTGCCCAAGCGTATGTGAAAAAGCCGAATATTGACAATCTTGGGAAACCGAACCCGAATATTCAGCCCCTTCAAAATATTTTCATCTACAATGGACAACTTCTTGGCTTCTGTAAGTTTCATTGTTACACGAACCAACCAAAATTTAATTGATTGCCATGTACCTTCAATAGACACAGACTTCCCTTCCATTCTAGCAACACATTGTCAGTTCCACAACTCCCATGTGACAATAGATGGCAACACACCTATAAGAGATCCCACATGAGAACTCCCTTTTGCTCTTTGAAACCATTGCTCCACAATTTCCCGCCAGCTTCCCAACCTCAGTCTCATTCCCAACTGATTTGCACATTTCTTCCAAATGGCTCATGCAAAGCCACCTGTGGCCAATACATGATTAAAGTCTTCATACTTCCCCTCCACACAACATTCACATTTTGACGCAATAGGAATTCCTACTCTTCTCAAACGATCATCCACACTTAAACAATCATTATAAGCCTTCCACATAGCAATGGAGATTTTTTTCGACACTGCAGCATGCCACACCCAATCTGACCATGGCACTGCCGGAGCTTTAACTCTGATGCAATCCCACGTCGACTTGGTGTTGAACATTCCAGAGATTGTTTCTTCCCATATAAGTAAATCCTCCCTTGCTTTTTTCCTTCCCAACACCTCTAATATTTCCTCCAACATCTCCATCCCAACTAGCTAAGCAATTTTTTCTTGATCCCATCCATTCTCCACTGATACTTCCAAAACTTTCATATCAGTGCTACCTACCATACTCATTTGCTCACACAGAGCACCCAAATTCAGCCATTTATCTTTCCAAAAGAAAACATCACCTTGCTTAATTTTCCAGCGTGTGTGTTGCAGGACATCTGGTAGACACCGAGCAATCTTCTTCCTGGTATGAGTACCACAGTTTGCTTTGACCAAAGAGACATGCCTAGATTTAACATACTTTGCTCTAAAGAACTGCGCCCAAAGTGACTTCCCTGAGATGAGACTCCATGCTAGCTTCATATGAAGAGATTTTTGAACCTCTTGGAGGCTTCAGATATCAATACCACATTCTTTTGTTGGCCTACAAATCTTGCCCCAAGCCATCCATTTTTTCTTTTCTCTCCCGTCAGAAACACCTTGGAAAAATGTGCTTAACAATCGATTCAAATGAGATTGCAATCAAAAGCCATAATGCTTGTGTGCTTCATTTTCCCGCGTAACTTCCATTTTGTTTTCTTTCTTTTTTCTCCTCTTTTGTCACTACGTCTTATGTAGTTGATCAGACTTTTACTCTGGAGATTGCATACAATATTCAATCATATAAATTATATTTATAGCTAGTTATTTGTGACGAAAATGACAATTTACTATTAAATGAATCCATTCTCGTAGCAAATGGTCTTTTCTTGTAAGGATTTCTCGATATACTTAAAATGTTTCTATACTTAAAATCATATTCAAAGCATCATTTGAACGCTACCTTGTATTTATATTATCTTCTCCTTCTTCTAGTCTTTTTGTTGAAAAAAGTGATATCATTTTCTTTTAAAGTAATATTGTCGATAATTAACAGTGATTGCATGTGATATTCAAACATATAAACTTGTGTCTCAACGATCAAGACAAATCTTAAAAATGACATCTATAGTTTTCATATTCATGACAAGAAAAATTGGTATATATATATGGTTAGTTATTTGTGACGAAAATAATCATGTTATTAGAATGAGTCTATTCTCGTAGCAAATTGTCTTTCTTGTAGTGATCATCAGCATAACTAAAATGTTTTTATATTTTATATTAGATCCAAAGCATCGTTTGAAGGCTACCTTGTGTTTATATTATCTTCTTCTTTCTTCAAGTCTTTTTGTTTCAAAGTGATATTGTCGATAATTAATATTGATGCAATTTATGATGGTGATAGCTAATTTAGACCTAAGTCTTCATAAAATATTAATTTATCTATCATTAATCATATAAAGATTTTATTTAGATAAAATCTCTTAAAAGTTTTTAGAATAACCTATAAAATACTAATGAGCCACTTCAATTGATCTGACATTTACAGAATTTTCTCGATATGTCACCACGAATATATATATATGTATGTATTAATGATCATTGCAAATAAATAAATAAACCACCCAATTATCCATATGTCACTTCATTTCCCAAAATAATATATAGATGCAATTGTTTGTTCCCTAAATCTAAATACGGCAAACCGAACATAGTTGGCTACTGGAATAAGTAATACAAATCCAAATGAACAACAAAATCTCTATTAATGGAGAATGCCTCCATGTCTATTGCTCAAGTAGGATTGATCCTTTTTCCTTGGGTATCTCTTCTAGATCTACCTCTGCATCAAAGTCTGTGGTTCTAATAAATGAAACCATGGGTAGGTTAAACAGCTACGACAAGATCTACCTCTGCATCATGTAAAAAGAACTGTGAACACATGTATTGTGCTTGATGATGAATCACCTTCTGAGTAAAACACAGGTACATAAGCATGGTGAGGATTCACCCTGTGAGAAAATTTTGCTCCGTACAAAACTCAAGTATACATATATTTCTTCGAGGCAAGGAATCACCCTTTTCTCAAGCAGTTAGAAGTAATCATATTTCAACATATGGAATTTAACACATGAAACCATCCAATCTCACACAGAGATATTCTCAATCAACCGATCTCACACAAAGATGCTTCGGATTATCGAATATCATACAAAGATGTGCCAAATTATCAATTCTCATACAAAATAATAAATCACCGTATCTCACACAGAGAATACTTGTTGTACCGAAGAACACATCAGCCGGTCAACCAACTCAAGAACACCACACATGATACACCTGGGGTATTCTCATTGCATCTATCCTATGACATCAATATGAAAATGTTCCGCCCAATCTAACACAAGGCATTCTCCTTTCCACATGAAATTAATGGTAACGTGTCGTAGGAATGGCCTGGGCAACATCTATCTATCCATGATGATTGACACACGTTAAGACTCTTGAAGTAAAAATAACCACACACACTCACCCGAAATCACCACATCACAAATTTGAGCATTCAGAATCAAAGTAAGAATAATCGTGTAAACATAATGTAGAAAAATATTCATTTACTCATGATCAAAAAAGGCAAAGGTTATAGAATATGCAATGCAAATCCCATGACATACCCACAACATTACTGCACATTTCTCAGTATTGTCTTAGAATCTAACTTATGTCATTATGGCGGCGCTACTCTGCTCTTCCTCCTCCCATCGCTCTCCTGAAGTCACTTGTTTTATTTGAGGATTTCAACTTCAAAGAAGATCCAACACTTAGTATATCAAAAGTGAGATTTTAGCTTTTACCTTATGCCATTTATAGAATGGGACCACTAGATATCCATCTAACTCCATGCATGCTTGAAAAGGAACCATTTGGTCTCGATTGTCCCACTACAAGATGACAGAGACAAACAATTAGGTCAAGCCACGCATATCCTTACGGCCTGCCTTAAGTCCAATCTGCAGTCTGTTCTTGAACGAGAGTCTCCCACGTGGTGCTGGACCATATCTCTAGGTTCTAACGGTATGGTCTATAATGCCGTAGAATCCTCCCTGCAAACCTAATCCAGATGTGACCTTTCCGATATAGTGTAGGCTTCTGCTTATAGAAATGCTGCCCTCTAAGTATTTACGTGTTATCTCGGCAAGCTCATACATTTGCACAGGTCTTTTCCTTAACCATTGCTCGCCTTAAGCTCATTTCTTGCCTTTTTACGATTGGCACCTTTTCCAGAACTGCGAGCCTCTTTAGCTGCTCGTTTCTCACTTGGGTACTTGCTCACCCAACATAGGGTGAAAATCACTGTTACACCCTATGTTGAAGTGTGCTTGCCAGGCTTTCTAGATGATGTCAGTCACCGTTCCATTGGACTAGCTACACTCTGTAAACCAGCGCTGTTTCGTTTTCCAGTTAATCGAGGGAATATCATCTTTGGCTTCCAATTGACAAGGAAAATCTCTCTTCTTCGCCTTCCTTTTGGTCTTGCAAGGTGGTCTACCCTTTTTCACTGGCGTGATCCTAACATCCCCCTCCTTATAAGGAATTACGTCCTTGAAATTCAGTGAGGATCATCCCTCAATATTATATACCAAGGGAGGTTCATGAGGCAGGGTGTTCTTTGGTGTTTTCTATCGATACCACTTAAAGCACATCCCTTCCTTTATCTCGATCCCTTAACAAACCTTCATCATCCACTATCGGGACAAGAGCTTCCTCCTCTTGTCTCCTCTGTCTCTTACTTCTGCATCGCCCGCCAGTTGTGCTCTCTCGAATCATAGCTCTTACGCTAGATTCGGTATAGTGGAACGTTGGTAAATCCTCACCCTTGTTCTTCTCTCGCTCGTCACGCTCTGATACCACTCGTTTTTCCCCACGTTGTGCCCCAACAATAGCATCATGGTTTAGCATCTCCGTTATTAGAGACTTTTCCATCCGAGTACTCTCTTCATCCCAGTGGCGTTCCATCTCTACTTGTCGACATTCGACTTCCAACCTTGCCATTTCGCATCGTGCCTCTAAGAACCACCTCATTATTTCAGGCGATATCACTGCCTTTTCTGTAGTTCTTTTCTCTCATACCTTGGTTATGGTTATGAGGGCTCTAACTATTGTGGTCCAAAGGGGTAAGTAGAGTCTTACTTATAGCCTTACTCCTTCCCTCAATTTACCTGATTTACCCTTGTCTTTTGCGTTACAGTGCACTCATTATGACTTGATTAAGTACGAGAACTGCTATTGGGTGATCCGCTCACTTTCCCATGTGAACTTTTTGTTTCCTACATCTCCCCATTGCACCTTCACCAATGATACTATCTAGATCATAATCTTTGCTCCTTCCAATCTACAATCTGTACTGGTCTCTCTTCATAGGTGAAATTCGTTTGCAATGAAACTAGATTTGGGTTAATTAATCGGGGTTACTGGTTTCCAAAAATTTTCCTTAAATAAGAATTGTGGAACACGTTATGAATTCCTTCACTGGGCCTACTTTTTCCACTACTTGGTAAGGTCCAATGTTTCTTGGGCTTAGTTGTCCTTTTAGCTCACATCTCTTCACCCCTTTCATGGGAGATATCTTGAGATATACTCAGTCACCTTTCTCAAATGTTAACTCTAATCTCTTTACATTAGCGAGAGAAGCTGGAGTCTTTAAATGAATCTAGATCTCTGTAATGCGTACCTAAGTGGATATTTATAGGGTTTGAGGTGCCAACAAGAAAAATCCATCCTTTTGAGCACAACACTAGAGATGATAGTGTCCCACCAATGTAAGGGTCTTTGAGGGACCTGTTTCGTCTGCGTGAATCTCTCACGAGATCAACCTTATCATGTGGGACTATTTGTCAACCACAGTGACTCCTAGCGTTGTCAGCTAGTCTCCCAAATGAAGTGTTTTACTTGGTTTCAACACTTTCTTGCCTTTTTTACGTAATATAACCCTTGTAGATTCTTGCCACACGTGTGAATATGACAATTTTTCTTCTTTTAATTCCTATCATGACCCTTCTTCTTGGAAAAACGTTCTTCCTAGCGTGAGTCGACGGTTCACCCGACACATTTTCACACTTCACTTCGAGCAATGCGGATCCCATGATTTTGTTCGGCGTGCCTTCCTTTGTTTTACCACGTGGCACTTCCCCTTTGGCTAAGTTTCCCCCAAATCTCGATGTTTTGTCTTTCTATAACTGTCAACCTTTTTTCTCTCTCCTTCTATCTTATTATTCTCCTTCTTTATTTCTTTCATTGTGTACTTTGTGTTGTTCTTCTTCTCCATCAACCCTTATTCTCTTAATCCCTCTCGCTTTACATTCTCCATGGTTTTCGCAAACCCTGCTAGAAACACCTCCTGATTTTCTTGTTCGTGTTGGTCTCCAGACTGCACTCATGAGAATGCATTTGGGCATGGCTCAACAACCACAGTGGCATGGACTCTACCTACCTTGTAGCTTTCGAGGAGAGTCATTGAAAGCGACCATCACTCAGGAGAAGTTGAACTCCGTAAGAGAATGGTTTGGAATCCTAGAATATATTTGTTTGATACTTCATGACTCCCACAGTGGCAAAGTCAAACTAGAAAGAGTTGTTGAGCATTTTGGGTTGTATATCGAGATGCTCTTGATGAGACTAAGGCTTCTTTTTCGTCGTCCCATCTTAGATACCTTAGACTATTTGGGTTTGGTTCTTGCTCAGATACTACCCAACACTTGGAGGATATTATTCTCCTGTTATGTTGTGAAGGCAAGCCTTTAAGGCTGTTAGGATGGAGAACCTAGATTTGACCACTGTGAGCTCATAGTGTGAAGCGACATGATGGTTATCAATGAAGCTTCCATTCTTGTATTGACTACCGAGTCATCCACCTATCGTCCTGATATTGGGACTACAAGCTTTTCTTCGGGTCGGGAGACGATTTGGAGTTTTTTGCTGGTGAGACTACCCACTGCGACCTCCCATTTAGGTTCACCTAGAGTTTTGTTCCTGATTGTCACCACTTTCAAGGTAGCCCCCACTAGGGGGAGTTGTCATGTTTGGATAGCATCTGGGTAACGAAAAATCCAACTTCAATGAGTTACAAAGTGATTATGACCCTAAAGAATATTGATTGTTTCTTGGTCATGCCAAATCAATCTTGTATCTTGGGCCACACCTGATTCTATTGTTCTTCAAACCCTAAAGGAAGGAGACCCTGTGCCAAGGGCTAGAGACAACATAGTGTACCACATGCTCGTCGCAGCTTTGCTTGCTCCAATGGGAATGATGCCACCCCTTCAACGAGATGTTCTTCGCCTACTTTTGCCACCAAATTACCTGAGGGCAGGAGGGAGGCCCACTACCACCTCTTTCTCTAAATGTTGATTGCCTAGCGGATGTTATTGGGCAGGTTGCCCAAGAAATAGATTCATTTTTGGATTAAGCTTTCTTTGACTCAATTCCAGATTCACTCCCAAAAATCCTTGTGGATTCTTTATTTAAAAAATTTTCTCCATCAGACTTTTCATCTCTTGCTCCGAGTAATTCCTTTAGGTTTTAGAGATTGAGGAGGGAGGATTCACACTAGGCATTCCCGAGGATACTGCAATTGGGGGTTCTCTAATATGCATTCCTATGGCTGCCAGAAAGTGAGAGGTAACAACGTCGGTGGAAGATGTCCCATTGGGAATTAGCGCTAATGAGTGTTGTGCCTTTGCGGAAAGTGGGGATCTTAATGACTAACATTGTTCCCACTTATCTAGCATGTGAGGGTGAGGCAAGGAATTCTGAAGTATTCTCTATGTGTCTTGCTGAGTGGATGATTCCACTCATCCTAGGTCTTCATTAGAGGCTTCACCCTAGAGAAACTTCCTTCTTGGGAGGTATCGCCAAGTCAAAGGCTCCCTGCGGTTCCCTCTCTCCTAAAATTTTTCCTTCATGTTTTGATCATACTCTAGTTGACTTACCTTCCAGTTTTATTCGTTGGGCCTGGCATTGTACTTTCCTTTGTAGGGCTTATTATCCTTGGTTGGGTGCATCTCCTATGCCGGTCCGCAGTGATGTAGAAGGTGGATGCCTCCTAAGCATTTATTGAGGGGGCATTCCAATCTGTATCATAGACCATGGCTGAGAAGAAGCGCTAGGAAGCTGTTTGGGGAAGTGCTCCCAAGAGCAGGACACTGAGATTCTTGTGGCAAAGGTCGAGATAAAAGAGTTAAGGGGCTCTAGACTTTAAATGATCCATGTTAGTGAAGACAAAGAATGAGTTGGACCATAATTTAGACGTTGAGTGGAATATTGCCCAAGCTGTTTCGATGCTGGAGGAAGAGCTAGCACCGAGTGCATGCTTATTGGTGGCTGAGCTAGAACAAGTGGTAATTCACCCGAGCTAAGAAAAATGGTGGCAATCACTACATGAGGCCAATTCGGTTGAGTAATTGAGAGCCAAACTTCGTATTGAGCTCAATACTGCCCGGGGTGAACTGAAAGCCATTACGACTAAATGCAAGATCATCTAGGATGAACTTTGCAAGGCTGATACCGATTACTTGAAGTTGGCAAACTTTGCCTAGCTATTGCGCAGGGAGGCTGAAAAAGTAGTTAGTTGCCTTGATGATTTTTGGTTAGTTTATTATATACTCCAAATGAATCTTTTTATTTAGAATTTATTTGGGGCGTGGGGGGAGCAAATAAATTCTGTTATCCTAGCTCATGGCCTAGTTGGTATCTTTGGTGCATCAAATCGGACAGCTACAAAACAGAACTAGGATCAACACAAAAAAAGCCCAACACACAAAGCGATATGTAGGAACTATGGTGGTGCACGCTCCCCTGCACGAAGATGGGTGTGCAACATGGCGGTGCAGCACTCTGCTGTGTGCAGAGTAGCTCACACCTAGAAGGTGCAACATGTTCTTTTGCAACCGAGTAGAGATGTTGTGCATATAAATTGTAGTGCTGCAATGACACAGGGCACACCGACATGCCATATGTAGCACTGCCATGGTGTGGCACAGTACCAACACGAATGACATTGCCATGGTGTGACATGGGCGATGCCACGAGTTGGCCATGCGGGGCAGCGCATCACTTTGCAAAGAAGTAGCCATGCTTGGCCATGCAAGTGGTTGTTAAGTACCAGAGCTATGAAATTCTCCCTTTTTTCAGTTTGTTGTTGCTGTTGTTTTTTTTTTTCATTGCAAAGCCTCGATCAAATGTAAGAAAGAATCGACAAAAAATATCTAAATGCAAAATGCTACGAAAACCATCATGCACATATATACTGGCATGGAGCCGGCCTAAGATCAAATTTGCAGATGATTAAGTACTCACATGGCCGGGTTCATATCAATGCACATATATCTATATTCAAAAGTGTATAATACACCAAGGCTCCATGTACCCATATATAATTGCTACACAGGACTTAGTTCAGTAATGCTACATCCTAGCTCATGGCCTGGCTGTTATCTTTGGTGCATCAAATGACACTTCACTCTCTATTTTTGCTCCCCTTTCTTTTGCCATGTAGAGCCCAACATGATGCATAAACTCCTACATGCATGTAACACAATAACATCATCTTTAAGCCTTCAAAATGCATTTCTATGATAGAAATGAAACCAATGTGCAGTGTATAATGTTTTCCTATTGGATTTGACAAAGAAGACATTATTTTTTAATTCCTATTTCAAATTCTCTATAGTTAGTGCCTTATGTTTCCAAGTTGCTATGATGTCTACATCTGTGGAAGAGCCAAGTTTAAATTCCTTGTTTGCTCTATGTCAGGACAGAGTATGGCAAGAAGTTTAGCCTCATTCGGATTCGAAACTCATCTCAACTCATCTCATCTCATCATTATAACTTTTTAAAATTCCCATACAAAACAAAATAATCAATTCAACTTTTTTAAATCCCAAAAAAAATTATATTCTAACCATATTTTATTCAACTCATCTAAAACCATCTCAACTCATCTCTAAATCCAAACGAGGCTATTAATACATATTGTTGCTTGGAGATATGAAGACAAGCTTAGTATTAACAAAGTACCTGGGGATGAGCTAAAGCCCCTTTGGTGTCTCTGGTAACATGGAGAGGAATGTCAAATGTGGCACATACCCGAGAATACACCACCACATCCTGTAGAGGGGTGAGAAACCCAAGGTTCCTTGCCAATAATGTAGAGCATACGAAGTCCAGCACACATATATCAGTGCATATCCCGACAACCAGTAACATCATCAACACAAATCAATCACGCTAATTAATAAGATCAAACAATTAGGAAGAATAGCTCTCAAAGGAATTGTCTTAAGCACTTACAGATTTGATCTGATTCTTCTTCACCCAATCCACAAAACATTGGAACCATTAGCCTCAATTGAACCCAAATATCCATCAAAACAGTCCTTGCACCTTATTGTTACATTAGGTTCATTCTCTATCCATCGCAGAGCTGTATTTTAGTGGAAGAAAAACCAACATCAGATCAAAGTAAAAGAGAGGAAAGTTTATTCCTACAGCATGTGTTTAACACAACATGTTGGCAAACTTGGGAGGGTTTTAACAAGGTATAATCAATATTCAAAAAACAGAACAACCATGGTGAAACATCCTAGAAAAGTGGCCGACAGAGATGATTGGACAACCTATATGTTGGGAGAGAGGGAACAACTGCAAAAGAGTAACTCTATATACAAGTTCTCGTTTGTTACACATGTGAGATAAGATAATAGGAAAGTTGAATAAAACTTTATTAGAATAAATTTTTTTCATATTAATTTTATTTTGATATTTGAATAGCTGGATTATTATTATTTTTTATTTTGTTTAGGAGTTTGAAAAAGTTGTAATGATTAGATAAGAAGCGTTGAGATGGTTTGTGAAGCCGGATCTTAGAGTGTGTAAGAACCTAGTAGTCTGTTTCGAAAAAAAATGGATCTAGCCATGAAAAAGTGATGTTCCTTTAAACCTGAAGACATAAATCATGCAGAACTACAAAGCGAAAGGTAAATCCAAACATTAAGAAAACTACATAGAATGAAACCTAAGGTGAATCTAAAAACATAATAATATGAATCGTTCATTGGAATATTAACCTAAGGTGTTGACTCGTCCATGCCAGCAATACAATGAGGAGGATATGGTTCCTCGGGCTTGTTTGGATGATGAGAATCAAGAAATACCATAATTGGCCATTTCTTCTCACAAAACAATCTAGCCAGCCTTTCTGATTCTTTGATCATTCCAGAAATCTGGCTGTTAGGCTGTCTTGGTGCCTGAGACATGAACATCGTTAGATTATGGTAAGTAAACTTCCAATTTAGAACCCTTGCTTGTTTAACAAAATCTTGTAAACAATTTAACCACGATACAATTTCTTTCTAGGATCCATGATTTGAAAGAATAAAACAAAAAACAAAGCAGAAACCAATCGAAAACAAAGATGGAAACATGAACTTTGGTGACATATATTTCCATTAGTTGGAGATAGACAGGTAAAAAACAAAAGGCATTAACTTCAAGTATTTAACAGAATAAAACCAGAAGATATCAAGGAATTGATTAATATTTAAAGTATACTAGATTTCCAGCACCAACAGCTAGTGCAGAAAACATTTGTGATGTCAACAAGAACAAGACCGGTGAGGGTATCATCGGGCAAAACCACGGACTCCTGCTTTAGAGGAATCTCACCCTTCAAAAGATCAATTGTTGGAGACACCATTTTAATTTCCAGTTTCTTGATTCACTTATTCACAGATCATATGTCTATCAACATGAAGTAAAGAAAGTTGTAAATTCGTATAAATGTTTTTCTAAAGTTAGTGTGAATTCATCATTTGTTTCAAAGTTTAAGATGATAGAAAGAGATAGATTTTATTATTTATTTTATATATTAACATACTGTAACACCTGGGTCTAGCACCCAGCCTGCTTTCTAAAATTTTATTGGATTTTTTTGTATGAAAAGCCCTTTTGGAACTTCGGATAATTGTTTTTTAGAATGTACTGCGGGCTTCTATTTTTTTTATTATTTATTTAGGCGGACTATGTTTTTATTTTTCGTTGGATTTGATTATGTAACACCCGGACCCAGTCAATCCCGATTTTTATATATTTTTGGGCTTATGCGTAAGAAAAAGCCTAGACCCAAGCACACACCCGTGTCTTTTAAACCGTTAAAACCAACTGAGTTTATGATTTTCTTTTCGCCGCATCGCATGATTGCACTCTCATGCACGTACGCCTCTATATTCTCCTCAGCTCTAGGGTTTTGTTTTTGTTTTGTTTCAAACACCTATTTATTCACATGGAAACTTCACAGTTCATCGCACAGACAAAAAGATTTCTCATCGTGCACGACCTCATCTAGTGCGTTTTCCTTGTCCGTTTCTCCATGGCATGAACGTCCCTATCCCCCCAACATTCATGGCAACAATTGTGTAATAGATATACATATATACTCAAGTTTAGCAGTTCATCACTTTGATAAACAAGGGTTGCTGCTTACACTTTTCTTTCCCCAACAAGTCGCTGCCTATCTCTCCTGCTTCACACTCCTTTCCACCACAAAAACAGCCCCTAATAGGAAGCCTTTGCCTTCCTACATTGCGAAACGTGCACCGCGTTGCATGCTGCGTGAAGCCATCGCAGCCGCCTTCCCAAGGAACCTAGTCTGCACCTCCATAAGCTGCTGTGAGCCACTCAACCATCAACTGTTTAAACCTTCGCCCTTCACCTCCGTGCCCAGCCCACGCGAGATCGGCAGCCACCTGCATAGAGAACCGAAGACCCCTATTTTTGCTCATCAAAATAGAGCACTTTGTTTCGACCACCGTGAGTTGTGGCTTTACCACCCAGCCGCCGACATTGCCACTGTCCATCTCCCAGCTCTTTGCACAATTCCTTCCCGCACGTACGACGCTGCCGGGACAGCCACCTTCTTCTCCGCACCATACGCAACTCCTCCATTCACAGTGAGTTTCCGTTCTCTCTTTCTCCATCTCTCCCTCACTATCCGTCTCCCTCACCGTGTTGCCCTCTCTCTTAGTGATTCATTGCGATCACCACCCACCACCGCACCCAGCGCTGCACACCTTCCCTCACGGTGAGCTACCTCTACCTACCTCACACCGAACTCCCTTCCTCCCGCTCATCTCTCTTTTTGCCCCACGTGCTCAGCCACCCCTTTTTTCGGTCGTAAACACTGCCCTCACCACCGTAGACAACCGCCCAACTCACCGCCTGTCGAGCTCTCAATCTCTTGGTGAGCCTCTACCTCACAAACTGCTATTTTGCTTTTACATAACACGAGTTTTTGTTAAGGTAGTTTTTGTTAACATGTTACCCTTTGAGCTACAAGTTGCATTATGGTGTTTTAAACTTTTAATATGAGTTAGTAATCTCTAATATATTTATGTTTACAGAGACATCTTAAGTATTTTAACATGTTATTAAGTAAAGATTTATTTTAAGAGTAAACAATATTGGTGTAATGTTATTTTTACACTTTAGATATGATTTAAATAGTTATAGTTAGTTTAAAATATCTTGGGATAATTATATTATCTAGTATTAAATTTTATAGTTTGTTTTCAATAATAAATAGGTCAAACTTTTAAATGTTTTAGTCAAAGTTATTAAATCAATATTGATAATTTTAGAAAGTGATGATTTATAATTTTAGGTTATGAAATTTTAGGTTTTGAGGAATTAAATAGGTTATTTTAGAAGTTTAGGATGAAATATCGAAATATGTGACTAATTGAAAATTTACGAGAATTACGTGATTATTTTATAGGTGACAATTAATTATTGTTCGACATTTTTGAGAAAAATTTCAAAAAAGCTAAGAAGTCCAGGTAAGCGGGATTCCTATGCTAGACTTTGCATAAAATAAAATGAGCTGAGGTTGATTTTTGAAAAATACACATGTTTGGTTATGAAAAGAAATTTGAACTACCTCAGTTATTTGTTCTGCATTACTCATGAGATTCTGTTTAAGAAGAAAGTATTTTCTGTCATGACTGGTGTAGACAAGAACTTATTTTTGACATTTTGTTTATGAATCTTGCAAAAGAAAGCGATGAAATTTTGTGCATAAAATTATGTTTTATGATCTGATTCTGTTCTGTTCTGAAGATGTTCAGTACTCTGATATGATATGATGTGTTTTTTGAAAACCTCTGGCATAACATTCTGTCTGTTTCGTTCTGACCTTACTACAAATGTAAAATTGTGGCCTCTATTCGGGTTGGTACCAACTTTTTTGTTTCTGGTGACCCACTTTGGAAACGAAGTGATTTTTTGCGTGGTCTTTCATATGTGCACACTCGGGGCTCTGAGAATGAATAAGGGGAGGATTTACATTCTGTTTCTGCTTGGTTAGCTACCGGAGTTTGCGCAACCCTACCACGGGGGTTAAACATGGTATCTGTTCTGCTATGATAAGATAAGATGTGATGTGATGTTTATGCTATGCCAAATGAATTTTGATTATGAATATTTTTGAACTTTCGCTCTGATATTTTTGATAACATGTTCTGACACTGCATTTTGAAAACAAATATTCTGATTCTGCATTCTGAAAGAAAATATTTTGTTCTGCATCCTGAACTCTGTAAATGCTAATGTTTACACACTAGTATATGTCATCTGCTTACTGAGTTGTTGATAACTCACCCCTTATCTCCAAACATTTTTCAGATGATTTGAATATTTCAGCTGAGGATCAAGAATATGGAGCATGGGTGATATGAGTTAAGAATGATGGATTAAGCATGGTTTATATGAGTATTGATGATTTTTATTCAATAAGTTTGTTGTGTTCTAATGATGTGATTTGTTGAGAGGTTAATGTTTATATTAAGATTTTGTATTGTCTTAGAATAATTATACTGGAGTAATTGATGTGAATTAATGAGTATTTTGTGCGATAGAGAAAATTGGAGTATGTACTATATGGTTGGAAAATGATTTTTAGGTATTAAGAGCTAACTCTCCGAACCTCTGGGATCGGGGAGTTACAGATTATGAGGTTAAAAATCTTTATATTAGCTGAGAAAATTTTCGGACAAGTTGACCTATTTTTTTAAGTTGAGTCGAGGCTTATAATTCACAGAAAAAGCCCAAGCTCGTGTTACCTTATTTCAGACTCCACGTTCTACACTGTTTCACGTCCGTTTTATCCCTATCCATGCACGCCACTTTCCCTTATCTCTTAGGGTTTGTTTTTGGTCACCTATATATTCACACGTTAACCTCAGAGTTTCGCACAGTCCTCAATCTCATGTATATATTGAACATCCTCAACCCTAGACTCGGTTGCCACCTTACCATCTCTAGGTACTTTCAGTCCCAAGATCCTCTCGGTTGATCCCTGCCATGAAGCACAGAGAGATGTTTCTCATCCATCATGTACCGAAGTGTCAAGCGTGCTTCATTACCTACAGCTTTTCACCACCTTGTCTGCAGCACCTTCGTAGCCGCTGCTACCTTCTTCAACCACCATCACCGAGACCCATATTGGCCTCCCCGCAGCCCATAGCCTCTGTTTCGTCCAACAGCCTTGCTAACCCCGTACGTTCAAGACATCCAAAACAACCAAAGACTGCACCTTTCAGCCATCTTCGTCGCTGTCCCTGCACCACCACCATGATAGCCCACTCCTCAGCCATCGCAGCCACCTGTTAAGAGAGCCACCAGGTCATCCTCAAGCCAACGGTTAACCCAGCCGTTGTCCTCTGTTTCTCCTCCCAGAAACAGAGCAATGACAGCCTTGTCCCCATCAACTCGTTTCTGTGCCACCTGCCACGGCAAGGAAATACAACATCATCGATCAGAAGAGCAATAGAATACGCTGGTCATCATTTTACCGTCAGCCTCGAGCCACCGTAGTTCTGCCTAGTCCCTCACGGTGAGCCATCTCTGAACGTTCCACTGCTTCTCCGTCACTTTCTCTCACTGTGTTCACTCTTTCTCTCTCTCTCATCAGTGCTTAGCCGCCCATCTTGCCGACACAACCTCTGCGTCCGCCCAGCTCCGCCACAACTTCTTTCGATGAGTCTCCGTCGCACTTGGGTCTCCCCTCGCTTGTGATCTTTTATAAACTAAAGTGAATTGGGTAGTGATGATATTTTTTTTAGGATTAAGAGAATTCTAGACATTTAGAAAAAAAATATGTTATGTTCGTATTTCAGGTTTAAGAATTAAATTGGAATTTATGGGAGCTACATGACTATTTTATAGGTGACGATTTAATTTTGTTCAATACTGCTGTGGAGAAATTATGATAAGTTAAGAAGTTCAGATAAGCGGTGTTCCTATGCTAGACTTTGTATAAAAAGAAAATGAAACGAGGTTGATTTTAAAAATGCGCATGTTTGCTTTGAAAAGAAATTTTTGAATACAACCTCATATATCATGTGTTCTGCATATGCATGAAAATTTTGTACAAGAATAAGGTATTTTTCTAGCATGACTGGTATAGACATGAGATTATTCTTGACATTCTGTTATTGAACTGAGAAAAATGAGTGAATAGGAAAATTTGATAAATTTTGCATGTGACGTGAAGATGTTCTAAATCTGTTTTTTGTCAAATGTGAAATGATCTGAATTTTGGTACTCTGTTTTGATATGATGTGGCATATGAAAACCTTTGGCATGACTTTCTGATTTTGTTCTGACTCTGATTCCGATTCTGATATGGTGATTATGATTTTGTTTTGCTCTGATATGTGTCCTTGTCACGAAATATAATAGTGACCTCTGGCCCTATCAATAGATACAATAGTTACCTTTGGCCCTGTCACGGGATATAATAGTGACCTATGGCCTTACCACGGGATATAATAGTGACTTCTGGCCTTGTCTCCGATCTGAGTGCAATCGCTTTGATAACATGGTGATTTATGTTCTGCTTGACTTTCCTCATAATGCACAACCCTACCATGAGGTTAAACATGGCCTCTGTTCTGATATAAGATAAGATGAAGATGTTCAGTGATGTTGTGCCAAAGGAGTCTTTGAATATGAAAAGTTGGTTTCTGAATATGAAATGTTTGAAAAGTCACTCTGATTTTCTGATAATATGTATTTTTGAAATTTGCATATTGAAACTGAAATGTTTTGTTTCTACATTCTGAACTCTGTGAAAATGATCATGTTTACATACGCTTACTGAGTTGTTGATAATTCACCCCTTATCTTCATAACATTTTTCATATATTTTTGTGGTTCAGCTGGAGATCAAGAGTAGGAAGTATTGGAAAAGTCTGATGATCATAGATGAGTGAGTGCTAAGGGTACAAGTATTTTGGAGGATCATATTTAGTAGTTTTATCTCTAGCGGTTATTTTGGTATGTCAAGTTATGAATAATTTGAGTCTTTGTGGAGATGTTATTTTATTTTATTGAGGTTTTTGTTTAGTATTTCTGTGGAGGGACACGAATTTTTGGATTGAACAAATAAGTTAAGTATTTTGTGGAGTTTCTGTTTATTTATTATTGATTATTGGTGATGTTCTTAAGTGATGGGAGTTAACTTTCCGGACTTCCGGGAACAGGGCGTTACAGTTGGTATCAGAGCCAGGCTTGAGATTCTGCATACTATAATAAGGGAAGAGATCTGAGGTTTGAGATTCTACAGTCGGTATGTACTGAGGTTTTAGGAATTTGAGGTTTTAGATTCGATTGGCTTATTCTCTAGGCTATATGACATGACATGGATATAATTTAAGGTTTAGATTTTGAAGATATAAGTTTGATCAAAAGCTAGGTTTGGGGTTATATAGACTATGGTATATGAGGTTTTAGATTATTGGGGGCTTTAGGTAAGAATCTTCAGACTTGAGGTGTATACATGTGCTGATTGTAAGGAATAATTTTATCGGTACTTAAGGTTTTAGAATCTTCAGGTGTTAGGCAAGATGTCTTATGAAATTTGAGAGATAGGATTTTACAGATTTTGTTGTTTTGGGTTATTGGGGATTTTAAGAAATATTTTTCATATTTGATGTTCATGATTTGGTGGAGTTAAGAGATATTCTTGTTGATAATGAAGGATCAAGATTCTACACTTTCCCTCAATATACGGGGCGTTATACAACTCCCTCACGTGTGGGCCAAACTGTCCCTAAATAGGTGGCCCAACACGTAGAATATTTAATTAAATGGAATAGAGTGTAGAGTCAAGATTCGAACTCAAGACCTCTGCTATGATACCATGTGAAATCACTGCTTATTTCAAATGATTAAATTAATAGAAAGAGATGGATTTTATTATTTATTTTATATCTTAAGCATTTATTGATGTTGGTTGCATTGGTTCAACATGTCGACTCTTAGAGCATCCTCATTGACTTGGCTAAATTAGAAGGTTGGCTAAAATTTGTATAATTGATGTAAAAAACATCCCACATTGAATTGGGCAAATCTAAAATAATTTAGATTTTTGCTACAGTGGTTGACTAAAGATGGAGAACTACAATTGATTTACCAAACATTAAAATATTAATTTCTCACTTCAAGCAATAATAAAATATGAGTTTCTCACTCTAAGCAAACATTAAAATATTAGTTTCTCACTCCAAACAAAAATTATGATGAGCTTAAAAAGGCCACAAACAATTATGATGAGAGTAGAGTCCTTGGCAAAGGGGGTTATGGAACTGTTTACAAAGGAGTATTACCCGATAACAAAGTGGTTGCCATCAAAAAGTCCAAAGTCTGTGATAAGAGCCAAATTGAACAATTTATAAATGAGGTAATTTTGCTTAACCAAATCAATCATAGAAATGTGGTCAAACTATTAGGTTGTTGTCTTGAAACAGAAGTTCCCTTACTTGTTTATGAATTCATCTCAAATGGGACTCTTTCTGACCATATTCATGATATAAGTCGTGCTTCTCCTCTTTCATGGGAAAGACGTTTGAAGATAGCAACAGAAACAGCAAGAGCCCTTGCATACCTACATTCTGAAACTTCTATGCCAATTATACATAGAGATGTGAAAAGTACTAATATACTATTAGATGATAACCACACAGCAAAAGTGGCTGACTTTGGAGCTTCAAGGTTGATAGCTCTTGATCAAACAGAAATAACCACCTTGGTGCAAGGAACTCTTGGGTACTTAGACCCTGAATACTTCCAAACTGGCCAACTAACGGAAAAAAGTGATGTGTACAGCTTTGGTGTTGTGTTGGCAGAGCTGCTGACAGGTGAAGAGGCAATTTCTACCAATAGGCCGGAAACTTATAAAAACCTAGCAATGTATTTTGTTTCTGCAGTGAAAGAGGATCGTCTACTTAACATTCTTCAGGATCATATTGTCAATGAGGCTAATATTGAGCCATTAAAGGAAGTTGCTAATCTTGCTAAAGGGTGCTTAAGGTTAAGAGGGGAGGATAGGCCCACTATGATGGAAGTGACAATGGAGCTAGAAGGATTGAGAAATATGGAAAAGCATCCATGTGGAGAAGAAACAGAATACTTGCTCAGTACACCTACACTCCCTTTCAACATTGATATTGGCGTTGGTTCTTCTGCAAGTGCAGTTAGTGGACATGATAGCATGATAAACCAACTCTTGAAACCCCTAGATGATGGTCGATAAGTAGTTAAGTCCAAAATAATTGATTTATATAAATCAATGAGATCCATTCATGAACTTCTACATGCCTACTAATGTTGAGTAATAATGTTGTAGACTTTACCACAGATCATTCAGTACCTTTTCTGGTTCTCTCGATTTTACTAATTTTTTGTAGTTGGATGTAACTTGTAACAGTTTTGTGTTCCTCTTGGTAAACAAATAAGTTTGATCCCATCCTACTGCAAAGAGTCTACTTTTCCCTCAATAATTCTCCATTCTTGACTATTTAAGAAAGTTAATGTAATAAAAGTTGTACAACACGTACCTGTCTTGCACAATGTTTTGAGGGTTCTGGGGTAAGTACTCTTCGGTTTCAAGGTACATTACATTAGCAATTAGCATCAGTTAATTAATAGAATCGTGACACTTATCCCGGCCACGGCCATCAAGAAAATTATGGGAGAAAATTCGAAAAAAACAACAAGAAACTAAAACTAAACAATACATGATTAATAAAATGGGAGATCTAGAGTTCAAGTGGCCAACCCTCATCAAGAGGGTCTTCAAAACCTCATGGGATGGCTCTTGTGTTCCTAATTATGTGGAGTTCGCCTTAACATGGTTTTCTGCAAAGAGTGCATCTTTGATCTCAAAGTAGTGTAAAGTTGGGTTTAAACATGAATTCGGAACCTGATACATTAGTCTCTCTTTTTATTCGAATAAATTAAGATGTACAAAATTATTGCCCATATTTGAAAAAGAAAATTTTGAATTTGCACATCTCGCCTCCTTTTCTTTGATATCGGTTGGGGAATCTTTGACAAGTTATTGAACCCATGATATAGATCTACGCCCTCTCCATTGTTTGATGAAGTACTAAAGATGACTTGCATGTAGAACTTATGATTCTTCATCGCAAATAAATTAGGTCTAATGTAGCTTCCCATTTGAGGATCGAACCGCGTTTCGACCAAGAACTTGCAAAGGCCATAACAATGAAAGCAAAGTCAAAGGCAAGTTGCCATTAGCAAAATTGTCTTTGCTTTTCATGTTGAGCTAACATGGCCTATAATCCTTGAACTTGGAAGCAAAGTCGGAGACAAGTTCCTCAGTAGGTGCTCTTTCATGCATGCTTCATTGGAAAAATCGATTCTTGAGTTTCGCTTGCTTCTTGGTTTGATTTGTGTTGTATAGATTTTGTTTTTTTTTTTTTATACGTGAAGAAACACTGAGCATTTTTGGTTTTTCATATGCTCTTTGTGGGTATAAATTATAGTCTTCAAAACTTGATTTTACCTTTCTAAAAACTAAAAGGAAGAGTTTTGACTAGTAATTATTTCTCTAAATGTTTGCCGCAGTTTATTGTGGGTTCCAAGTTCCTTGCACATATCATAATTAGGTATCCAAAAGATAAGATGAGATAGTTTTAGATAAAAGTTGAAAGTTGATTAAAATATTGTTAGAATATTATGTTTTACAATTATTATTGTTTTAGAATTTGAAAAAGTTAATTGTTTATTATATTTTATGTGTAAATTTTAAAAAGTTATAATAATTAGATGAGATGAGATAAAATGAAATGGAACACTTTCACTATCCTCCTACTCTCTTAATGGATCACTACCCTCTTTTTAATCTGTACATCTGTTTGCTTCCATCCCATATACAACTTCTGTTGTCATTTTATTTTTCCAAACCATCGCCATATGTGGCTTCATTGTGATCTAACAGATTCTTTGTGCAAACATTACTCAATTCCAGCACTGCACGCGCTGTGGCACCTCGTTCATCGGTAAAGGACCTGGCAAGGATTCATGGTGCCAAGGGTGCCAGCCGGTTTCCAACACCTAGGATTTAGGTTGAGACTAGACATGCCATGTTCACAAATAAGCGCACATGTAAGTGAATGGTCGTTATAAAATCGCAGCGGAATAGTAAAGGTTAAGTACTATTTGTACTAGAGTTTAAATCATAAGAAGATTCATTCAATAAACATCCAAATATCCATATGTCACTTCATTTTCTAAAATAATATACAGATGAAATTGTTTGTTCCTTAAATCCAAATACGACAAACCGATCATAGTTGGCCATCGGACTTAGTATTGTAAATCCAAAAGAACAACAAAATCTCTATTAACAGAGATATGCCATATCTATTGCTCATGCATGATTGATCCTTCTTCTCAGGTATCTATCCTGGATCTAACTCTACATCAAACTCTACAGTTCTGATAAATGAAATCATAGGTAGGTTAAACAGCTAAAGACTGCTAATGAGAGACAATATATGTGACGATGTAATGTACAATTTTACGTAAAAATAACTGTGAACACATGTATTGTGTATGGCGATGAATCACCCTCTGACAAAAACACAAGTAAATAAGCACAACGAGGATTCACCCTTTGGGAAATTTCCCTCTATGCAAAACTCAAGTATACATATATTTCGCTGAGACGAGGAATCGCCCTCTTCTCAAGCATGTAGAAGTCATCGTATTTCAACATATGGAATTTATCACAAAATCATCGAATCTCACATAGATATTTCCAATCATCCAATCTCACGCGGAAGTGCTTCGAATTATCCAATCCCACACAAAGAGACGTGTTGAATTATTAGTTCTCATGCAAAGAATAATAAATCACCAGATCTCACACAGAGAATACTTGTTGCACTGGAGAACACATCATCCGGTAAATCAATTCAAGAACACCACACATAATACACCCAAGGTATTCTCATTCGTGTCTATCCAGTGATGCCAATACAAAAACGTTCCACCCAATCCATCACGAGGCATTCTCCTTTCCACATGAAATTAGTGGCAATGTATGGTTGGAATTTCTCGGGGAACATCTACGTGTCCATGATGATTGACACACGATAAGACTCTCTCACACACACACTCACCCGAAATCACCACATCACAAATCTGAGCCATTCAAACTTGAAGTGAGAATGATCGTAAATATAATGAAGGAAAATATTCATTTACTCATGATCAGAAGGGGCAAAGTTTACAGAATATGCATTGCAAATCCCATGACATATCCACAACATTTACCTTACATATCCTAGTAATGTCTTAAAAGCTAACCTACCTCACAGCAGTACACTCACTACGGCAGCGCTGCGCTACTCTTTCTCTTCCATTGTTCTCCTGAAGTCACCTGCCTTATTTGAAGATTTCAACTTCAAAGAAGATCGAACACTTAGTATATCAAAAGTGACATTTTGGCTTTTAACTTAAGCTATTTATAGAATGGGACCATGAGGTGTCCTTCTGACATCCTTCTAACTTTGGTCATACTTGAATAGAAGCCCTTCAGTCTCGATAGTCCCACTACAGGATGACAAAGATAAACTGTAAAGTCAAGGTATGCACGTCCTTATGGCCTACCTTAAGTCCAATATGTAGTCTCTCCTTGAATGAGGGTCTCCAACGTGGCACTAAACCATGGTCTTGTCCTTGACCATTGCTCACCTTAGGCTCTTTTCTCGCCTTTGTAAGATTGACACCTTTTCCAGAACTACAAGCCTCTTCAGCTCCTCATTCGTTGCTTGGGTACTTACTCACCTAGCACGGGGTGAAAATCCTTGTTACATCTTGTGTTAAGGTGTGCCTGCCAGGCTTTCTAAATGATTTCGTTCGCCCGTCCATTGGTCTAACTACACTCTTTAGACTAGCGTTGTCTCATTTTCCACTAAATTGAGGAAAGATCATCTTTGCCTTCCACACGACAAGGATAAGATCTCTTCTTCACCTTCCCTTTGATCCTGGAAGCCTTTTTTTCTTGCGTGATCATTGCATCCTCCCCTAATAAGGATTTTGTCCTCAAAATTCGATGCAGCCCATCCTTCAATATGACAAACCAAGGGAGGTTCGCAAGGCAGGGTGTTTTTTTGTGTTCTCTATCGACACCACTTGAAGTACTTCCCTTGCTTCACCCCAATGCATCAACAAATCATCACCATCCACTACCGGGACAAGAGGTTCCTCCTCTTGTCTCCTCTGTCACTTGTTTCTGCATTGCCCGTTGGTTGTGCTCTCTTGTATCCTAACTCCTCTGCTAGATTCAACATTGTGGAACGTTAGTAAATCCTCACCCTTGTCCTTCTCTCGCTCGTCATGCTCCAACACCACTCGTTTCTTCCCATGTCGTGCCCAGTCGTACTGTCATGGTTCAGCCTCTCCATTATTAGAGCTTTTGCCCTTCGCGTACTCTCTTCATCTCGACTACGTTCCTCCTCTACTTATCGGCGTTCAACTTCCAACCTTGCCATTTCGCGTCATTTCTCTAGGAACCATATCATTATTTTGGGTGCTATCGCTGGCCTTCTGCAGTTCTTTTCTCTTGCACAAAGGTTATGGTTCTGATGGCTCTAAGTATTATGGTCCAAAGGGGTAAACTAGAGGCTTACTTATAGCTTTACTCCTGCCCTCGATTTTCCTAGTTTACCCTTGCCTCGTACATTATAGAGCACTCATTATGGCTCAAATAAATATGGGAACAGCTCCCTGGCGACCCACTCACTTTCCTATGTGAACTCCTTATTTCCCACATTTCCCCATTGCACCTTCACCAATGGTTTGATCTAGATCGTAATCTCTACTATTTCCTATCTGCAATCCATATGGGTCTCTCTTTATAAGTGAGATTCAGTTGTAACGTAACTTGATTTGGGTTAATTACTCGGGTTGCTCGTTTCCAAAACTTTTACTTAAAGTGGAAATGTGGAACACATTATGAATTTCCTCATATTTTGCTAGTAACGTAAACCAATACGCCACTGGGCCAACTTTTCCCGCTACTAGTTAAGGTCCAATGTATCTTGGGTGTAATTTCCCTTTCAACCCAAATCTCTTCATCCCTTTCATAGGTGATACCTTGAGATATACCCAGGCACCTCCCTTAAACGTTAATTCTTGTCTCCTTACATTAGTGAGACAAGTCGGAGTCTCTAAATGAATCTAAATCTTTGTAATGCGTACATGAGTGGATATTTATAGGGTTTGAGGTGCCAAACAAGAAAAATCCATCCCGTTGAACACGACACTAGAGATGACAGTGTCCCACCAGTGAGACTCTTTATCAACTACAGTGACTCCTAGTATTATCATCTGATCTCCCAAATGATGTGTTTTACTTGCTTTCAACCATTTATTGCTTGTTTCACGTAAAATTTTTGCGCACATCTCTTTTGTTGCCTATCGACCTTTCCTCACCCTTGGCCATACTTTTACCTTATAGTTACCTTGCAAATTCTCGGCACACGTGTGTAGATGATATATTTTTTTTTTAATCCAAATCATGATCCTCCTTGAAAAAAGGTCATTTTCCTAGCATGCATCAACAGTTCAGGTGACACATTTTCACACATCACTTCATGCAATATGGATCCCATGATATTGATCAGTGTGCCTTCCTTTCTTTTACCATGTGGTGCTTTCCCTTTCGCTAAGTCTCCCCCACATCTTGACGTTTTGTCTTCCCATAACTGTCAACCTTCTTCCTTTCGACTCCTATCTTATTCTTCTCCTTCTTTTTTTTTTCTTTTATAGTGTGCTTTGTATTGTTTCTATTCTCCATCTACCCTTATTCTCTCAACCCCGCTTGCGTCACAACATCTGGGTAACGAAGAACCCAATTTTAGTGACTTTTGAAGTGGTCTCACCGTAGAGAATATCGATCGTTTCTTACTCGTGCCAAATCGATCTTGTATCTTTGGCCACAATGTCTTTGATTCCACTATCCTTTAGATCCTAATGGAAAGAAACCTTGCGCTAGAGACAACACAGTGGACCACACGTTCATTGCAACTCTGCTAGCTCGAATGGGAATAAGGCCACCCTTTCAATGAGACTTTATTCCCCTACTCTTACCACCTCATTCTGAGGGCAGGAAGGAAGCCACAACCCACCTCTTTCACTAGATGTTATTGGGTAGGGCGCCCAAGACATAGATTCATTTTTGGATTAAGCTTTCTTCGACTGAATTCCAGGTTCACTCCTTGAAACCCTTTCAGATACTTTATTCAAGAGGTTTTCTCCGTCGACCTCTTCATCTCTTACTCTGACCGATTCCTTTTAGGTTATAGGGACTGAGGAGGAAAGAGACACACTGGGCATTTTCGAGGAGACCGTTGGTAGGGGTGCTATTCCAAGCATTCCCATGGCCACCCCTGAGGAAGAGGAAACAACATCGGTGGAAGATGTCCTGTTGGGCATTAGCGCTAATGAGTGTTGTGGCTTTGCAGAAAGTGAGGATCATAATGTGGTTCCCACTTATCTAGTAGGTGAGGGCAAGGCAATGAATCGAGGTCCATGCACCAAGTATTCTCTATGGGTCCTACTGACATGGATGATTCCACTCATCCTTGGTCTTCACTAGAGGTTTCACCTAGAGGAAGTTCCTTGTGGGGAGGTGTCGCCAAGTTAGAGGCTCCCTATGGGCCAGAGGTCCCCCCCCCCCCCAAGGCCCCCTACTTCGGATTGCTTGGTTGCAAAGGTCACCAAGGAATTGAAAACACTTCTCGCCCTATTTCATTTTTCGATCATACTCTAGTTGACATACGTTCCTGTTTTATGGGTTGGGCCTGACATTGTGCTTTCCTTTGCTGGGTTATCTTCCTTGGCTAGGTGCGTCGCCTGCGCTAGTTTGCCGTGGAGGAGAAGGTGGAGGCCTTCCAAGCATTTATGGAGGGGGCACTCCAATCAGTGTCACAGACCATGGTGGAGAAGCTGTGCTAGGAAGCTGTTTGGGGAAATGCTCCATGAGCAGGACACCGAGATTGCTGTCGAATGGCCGAGATAAAAGAGTTGAGGCCTCCGGCCTTTAAACATTATATGTTGGCGAAGACAAAGAATGAGTTGGACTAGGATTTAGAGGATGAGTGGGATACTGCCCAAGCCGTTTTGATTCTAGAGGAAGAGCTGGCATCAAGCGCACGCTTGTTAAGAAATTGGTGGCTAGGCTAGAGTAGGCAGTGCAGTTCGCCCGTGCTGAGAAAGAGCATGGTGAACTACAAGAGTTTGGCCATTTTGGCTAAGTAGTTGAGAGCTATACTTCGTATTGAGCTCAATACTGCCCAGGGTGAACTCAAAGAAATTACGACTAAGTACAAAATTGCCTTTGCTGAGCTGCTGCGGAGGGAGGCCGAAAGAGCAGCCAATCGCCTTGATGAATTTTTGGTTATTTTGTTTCTGATGGATTTACAATAATAAAAATACAGTGTTAAACACCGAAGAAAAGAGTCATGGCGTAGAAAATATAAAGGGACTGATCGTGCAATAAAACATAAAGTCAAGGGTTCGGTACTTGTTTTTAAAATTTTACCATGTATGACTTTCTTTTCATCTGTATATAAAAGATAGAGTAATACTAGATATAATCGTAGAGTGCGGAAGTGCCACGTAATCCTTTTGAAAAAGTGTGGGGTCCATTATTAAAAAGTTATTATTTTTTCATGTGGGTCCCATATTTACTCACTTTTTTTGAATTACGTGGCGCTTACGCACTCCACGACTGCAAATATCATGTCTATAAAAGATAAGGGCCACCGCACATCACACCCCGTTCTACATTTAAACCACCAGTTCAGCTATATATAAAAGTTGGGGGCCCAAACATCACATTACATTGCTTTATTACCAAGTTTTTTATTATTATTTAAACTTTGGGGCCATCTGTAAGTCTTATGCAACTAATTCGTTGTTTGTTAGAATTTTTTTTGAGGTTCATTTGCAACACACAAGAAAAGAAAGAGAAGTGGATGATATTAGCTCTTGAAGAGCCAAGTATATTACAATCTATCAATCTTCTTACTTCTCTTTTACAATCTTTCAATTCTTTTCTACTTCTCTTTAGTTTTATAACACGTTATCAGCATGAGACTCTAGACAATTGTTGTGTTCTTTGGATCGTTGGCAATATATTTGGATAACGTTTCCCGAACCACTATAAGCCTCTCTTCCATAAATATTAATATTTGCTTGTTGCAATATAAATCATTTTATAAAATGTTGATATGATCTATGAGATATTATATACAGTATAATGTTATTTATCAATGCGATGAATATTCTTGTATTCTATATATGAGTTCGATTTTAAATATTTCTTTCTTATACTTAATATTTGTTACGGATCTTGTCAAATCTTACAAAACTCAAGTTTGTTGCCCTTGATGTTTATAGAAACAATTATCCATCATGGATCATTGATGCTAAGATTTATCTTGATGAATGAATCTTAGAAAGGAAATGGAGCATCCCTAAAGGATCGCCCTAAAGCAATAAATTTATGGAGTATCAAACAATAAAATATCTAATGATTTTGTGGGATAGTTTACAGGAGTGATAGGTGTACCAGAAGACCATGATTCTCTCAAAAGCTTGATATGATTGATGCACCAAAAGTTGCACAATTGAAATAGTGTAGAGAAAAAATTCGCTAAAGAGGATATGTTTGAAATGAAATATATAACATATACATGCCTCGAATGTGCTCCTGCCGTAGCTATATTGAGTGCGAAGGTTCACAAGATATTCTAAACTAATATCTTGTCTGTTAATGGCTTACCAAAATAGTGAGCTTTTAATGGAAATCACCAATCTCGTCCAACCGATTCTACCTCATTCCCTAAAGCAAATGGAACCTCATTTTTTAATAATAAAGGAAACAATGGTTATGAACGTGGATGTGGTAGGAAAAAAAACTATCGGGATCAAGGGGAGCGTACTCAAATTTCTCAAAGAAAAATACTCCATACCACTAGAAGTGGAACCACACCATGACAAAGCAATATGAAAATAAAGACATGTAGAATAAGTCTATAAAGAAATATGAAGATAAATGTCACAAGTGTGATATGAAAGGGCATTGGTCATGTACCTGTCGTACGTCCAAACATTTGGTGGTGCTATATCAAGTATCTATGAAGGAAAAATACAAATGGGTCAAAATGAATTTTGCCAACCACAATGATCCAGAAGTTTATCAAACTTGATAATCCAATTATGATGGTCCTAACTCATCTCGATATTTATAATTTTTTTTATAAGATCCAAATAGAGATAATAATATTTTAATTGTGATGCTTATGACCATCACAATTAATTTTATTTCTTTATTATAATTACATTATGTTTGAGTCGTTATCTTTTAATACATCGTGTTAAACTTTCTTTTGTATTAATAAAGTTTTATACATATTTTTGTTTATAAGGAGACATGAATTCTATTGATACATTATGTTCTGAATCCATTTTGGAAAATGTGAAATGATCTGAATTTCAGCACTCTGTTTTGATATGATGTAGCATCTGAAAAACCTTTGGTATAACTTTCTGATTCTGTTCTGACTTTGATTCTGATTCTGATATGGTGATTCTGATTCTGTATTGCTTTGATATGTGGCCTTGTCAAGGGATATAATAGTGACCTCAGGCCTTGTCATGTGATACAATAGTGACCTCTGGCCCTGTCACAAGATATAATAGTGACCTCTGGCCCTACCACATGATATAATAGTGGTCTCTGCTCTGAGTGCAATCGCTTTGATAACATGGTGATTTATGTTCTGATTGGCTTTCTGTAGAATGCACAATCCTACCATGGGGGTTAAACATGGCCTCTGTTCTAATATGATGCTCTGATATGATATGATAAGATGAAGATGTTCAGTCATGTTGTGCCAAATGAGTCTCTGAATATGAAAAGTTGGTTTCTGAATATGAAATGTTTGAAATATCACTCTAATTTTCTAATAATATGTATTTTTGAGATTTGCATATTAAAACTAAAATGTTTTGTTTCTGCATTCTGAACTTTATGTAAATACTCATGTTTACATACTAGTATATGTTCTCTGTTTACTGAGTTGTTGATAACTCACCCCTTACCTCCATAACATTTTTTAGATAATTTTATGGTTCAGCTGGAGAACAAGTGTAGGAAGTATTGGAAAAGTCTGATGATCATAGATGAATGAGTGCAAAGGGTACAAATATTTTGGAGGATCATATTTAGTAGTTTTATCTCTAGCGGTTATTTTGGTACGTCAAGTTATGAATAATTTGAGTCTTTATGGAGATGGTATTTATTTTATTGAGGTTTTTGTTTAGTATTTCTGTGGAGGGACATAGATTTCTGGATCGAACAAATAAGTTAAGTGTTTTTGTGGAGTTTCTGTTTATTTATTATTGATTATTGGAGAAGTTCTTTGAGTAATAGGAGCTAACTCTCCGAACTTCCAGGAACGGGACATTACAGATAAAATAATATAAACAAATGAATGGCTAAGTTACTGTGCACAGACAAATTTGTTAAACCACTAATAAGCAAAGTTAGAGCAATATGCCTAATACAATATTAATGCAGGAGTTTATTAGATATTAGACCACAACTCTCTGATTCTACTATGCTTCATACCCTTAAGGAAGGAGACCCTGTGCCAAGGGTTAGAGACAACATAGTGGACCACATGCTTGTCGCAGCTCTGCTCGCTCCAATGGTAATGATGCCACCCCTTTAGCGAGATGTTCTTCGCCTACTTTTGCCACCACAATACCTGAGGGCAGGAGGGAGGCCCACTACCACCTCTTTCGCTAAATGTTGATTACCTAGCGGATGTTATTGGCAGGGTGCCCAAGAAATAGATTCATTTTTGGATTAAGCTTTCTTTGACTCAATTCCAGATTCACTCCCTAAAATCCTTTTGGATTCTTTATTTAAGAGATTTTTTCGTCAGACTTTTCATCTCTTGTTCCGAGTGATTCCTTTTAGGTGTTAGAAATTAAGAAGGGAGGATTCCCACTAGGCATTCCCAAGGTTACTGTAGTTGGGGGTGCTCTAACATGCACTCCTATGGCCGCCGGCAAGTGAGAGGTAACAACGTCGGTGGAAGATGTCCCATTGGGAATTAGTGCTAATGAGTGTTGTGCCTTTGTGGAAAGTGGGGATCTTAACGATAACGTTGTTCCCACTTATCTGGCATGTGAGGGTGAGGCAAGGAATTCTGAAGTATTCTGTGTGTGACCTGCGGGTGGATGATTCCACTCATCCTAGGTCTTCACTAGAGGTTTCACCCTAGAGAAAGTTCCTTCTAGGGAGGTATCGCCAAGTCAAAGGCTCCCTGCAGTTCCCTCTCTGCTAAAAGTTTTCCTTCGAGAGATTCCAACTTACCTCGGATCTTTCCCTCCTCACAGGCTCCCCTACCTCAAATCCCTTGGTTGCTAAGATCACTAAGGAACTTTGGACACTTCTTGCCCTAGTTCATGTTTCAATCATACTCTATTTGACTTTCCTTCCAGTTTTATTTGTTGGGCCTGACATTGTACTTTCCTTTGCAGGGCTTATTATCCTTGGTTGGGTGCATCTCCTACGCCAGTCCGCTGTGATGTAGAAGGTGGATGCCTCCTAAGCATTTATTGAGGGGGCACTCCAATCTGTATCATAGACCATGGCGGAGAAGAAGCGCTAAGAAGCTGTTTAGGGAAGTGCTCCCAAGAGCAGGACACAGAGATTCTTGTGGCAAAGGTCGAGATAAAAGAGTTAAGGGGCTCTAGACTCTAAATTATCCATGTTGGCAAAGACAAAGAATGAGTTGTACCATAATTTAGACGTTGAGTGGAATATTGCCCAAGCTGTTTCGATGTTGGAGGAAGAGCTGGCACTGAGCGCACGCTTGTTGGTGGTTGTGCTAGAACAAGCGATAATTCGCCTGAGCTAAGAAAGATGGTGGCGATCACTACATGAGGCCAATTCGGCTGACTAATTGAGAGCCAAACATCGTATTGAACTCAATACTGCCCGGGGTGAACTGAAAGCCATTACGACTAAATACAAGACCATCTAGGATGAACTTTGCAAGGCTGATACCGATTACTTGAAGTTGGCAGACTTTGCCTAGCGGTTGCGCAGGGAGGCCGAAAAAGCAGTTAGTCGCCATGATGATTTTTGGTTAGAATCTTTTGGGGCGCGGGGGGAGCAAATAAATTCTGTTATCCTAGCTCATGGCCTGGCTGTTATCTTTGGTGCATCAAATCGGACAGCTACAAAACAGAACT
Organism: Juglans mandshurica; assembly: GCA_022457165.1. Classification (NCBI taxonomy): domain Eukaryota; kingdom Viridiplantae; phylum Streptophyta; class Magnoliopsida; order Fagales; family Juglandaceae; genus Juglans; species Juglans mandshurica. Next base: position 28,595,294 of record CM039625.1, on the reverse strand, counting down.
AGGATCAACACAAAAAAAGCCCAACACACAAAGCGGTAATGTAGGAACTATGGTGGTGCACGCTCCCCTGCACATAGATGGGTGCGCAACATGGCGGTGCAGCACTTTGCTGTGCGCAGAGTAGCTCACACCTAGAAGGTGCAACATGTTCTTTTGCGACTGAGTAGAGATGCTGTGCATATAAATTGTAGTGCTGCAATGACACAGGGCATACCGACATGCCATGTGTAGCACTGCCATGGTGTGGCACACAAGGGAAATGTACCAACACGAATGACATTGCCCTGGTGTGGCATGGGCGTGCCACGAGCTGGCCATGCGGGCTCCGCGCATCACTTTGAAAAGAAGTAGCCAATGGCCATGCTTGGCCGTGCAAGTGGTTGTTAAGTACCAGAGCTATGAAATTATCTCTTTTTTTTCAGTTTTTTTTTTTTTTTTGTTATTCAATACAAGTCCTCAATCAAATGTAAGAAAGAACCGATAAAAAAAAATTTAAATGCAAAAAGCTACGAAAACCATGATGAGAACCGATAAAAAAAAAAATTTAAATGCAAAAAGCTACGAAAACCATGATGCACATATATACTGGCATGGAGCCGTAAGATCAAGTTTGCATATGATTAAAGCACTCAAATGGTGGTTCATATGAATGAGCCAGATGCCTTAATACACACCACTACTTCGCACACATCTGTATTCAGAAGTGTATAGCATCAAGTCTCCATGTACCCATATAAATTTGCGACACAGGATTTAGTTCAGTAATGCTATATCCTAGCTCATGCCCTGGCTGTTATCTTTGGTGCATCAAATGACACTTCACTCGCTATTTTTGCTCCCCTTTCTTTTGCCATGTATAGCCCAACATGATGCATAAACTCCTGCATGCATGTAACACAATAACATCATCTTTAAGCCTTCGAATTGCATTTCTATGATAGAAATGAAACCAATGTGTAGTATAGTGTTTTCCTATTGGCTTTGACAAAGAAGGCATTATTTTTTAATTCCTATTTCAAATTCTCTGTAGTTAGTGCCTTATGTTTCCAAGTTGCTATGATGTCTACATCTGTGGAAGAGCCAAGTTTAAATTCGATCCTCGTTTGTTCTATGTGAAGACAGAGTATTGGAGGAAGTTAAAGTAATCCCAATACATATTATTGCTTGGAGATATGAAGACAAGCTTAGTCTTAATGAAGTACCTGGGGATGAGCTAAAGCCCCTTTGGTGTCTCTGGCAACATGGAGAGGAATGTCAAATGTGGCACATGCCCGAGAATACACCACCACATCCTGTAGAGGGGTGAGAAACCCAAGGTTCCTTGCCGATAATGTAGAGCATACGAAGTCCAGCACACATATATCAGTGCATATCCCGACAACCAGTAACTTCATCAACACAAATCAATCATGCTAATTAATAAGATCAAACAATTAGGAAGAATAGCTCTCAAAGGAATTGTCTTAAGCACTTACAGATTTGATCTGATTCTTCTTCACCCAATCCACAAAAACATTGGAACCATCAGCCTCAGTTGAACCCAAGTATCCATCAAAACAGTCCTTGCGCCTTATTGTTACATTAGGTTCATTCTCTATCCATCGCAGAGCTGTAGTTTAGTAGAAGAAAAACCAACATCAGATCAGAGTAAAAGAGAGGGAAGTTTATTCCTACAGCATGTGTTTAACACAACATGTTGGCAAACTTGGGAGGGTTTTAACAAGGTATAATCAATATTCAAAAAACAGAACAACCATGGTGAAACATCCCAGAAAAGTGGCCGACAGAGATGATTGGACAACCTAAACGTTGGGAGAGGGGGAACAACCGCAGAAGAGTAACTCTATATACAAGTTCTCGTTTGTTACACATGTAAGATAAGATAAGAGGAAAGTTGAATAAAATATTATTAGAATAAAATTTTTTAATATTAATTTTATTGTGAGATTTGAATAGTTGTTTTTTTGTTTAGGAGTTTGGAAAAGTTGTAATGATTAGATAAGAAGATTTGAGATAGTTTGTGAAACCGGACCTTACAGTGTGTAAGCACCTAGTAGTCCGTTTCGGAAAAAAATGGATCCTGCCATGAAAAAGTAATGTTCATTTAAACCTTAAGATAGAAATCATGTAGAACTACAAAGCGAAAGGTAAATCCAAACATTAAGAAAACTACATAGAATGAAACCTAAGGTGAATCTAAAAACATAATAATATGAATCGTTCATTGGGATATTAACCTAAGGTGTTGCAATATTATCTCAAATTGGCTTTTCTATCAAGCATACATAGAAATTTAGAATGATGTCAAACTCAAATCTAAACATTTTAACCGATAAAAGTAGTCTTCTTTGGAAACCCAAATCTAAACAGTTTCAACACTGCAAAAAACAGAACAATCATTTTAACTGCAAAGATTTGTCTTGTTTCATGTACTCACTACACATACAAGGAACAAAATTGGACGAGGAATTATTAAAGAGATAGCAAAACTAAATACCAGGAACCAAATTTGACTCGTCCGTGCCAGCAATACAATGAGGAGGATATGGTTCCTCAGGCTTGTTTGGATGATGTGAATCAAGAAATGCCATAATTGGCCATTTCTTCTCACAAAACAATCTGGCCAGTCTTTCTGATTCTCTAATCATTCCAGAAATCTGGCTGTTAGGCTGTCTTGGTGCCTGAGACATGAACATCGTTAGATTCTGGTAAGTAAACTTCCAATTTTAGAACTCTTACTTGTTGAACAAAATCTTGTAAACAGTTTAACCAAGATACAATTTCTTACTAGGATCCATGATTTGAAAGAGAAAACAAAAAACAAAGCAGAAACCAATCGAAAACAAAGATGAAAACATGAACTTTGGTTACATATATTTCCATCAGTGGGAGATAGACAGATAAAAAACAAAAGGCATTAACTTCCAAGTATTTAACAGAATAAAACCAGAAGACATCAAGGAATTGATTAATATTTAAAGTATACCAGATTTCCAGCACCAACAGTGCAGAAACCATTTATGATGTCAACAAGAACAAGACCGGTGAGTGCATCATCGGCCAAAACCACGGAATCCTGCTCAAGAGGAATCTCACCCTTCAAAAGATCAATTGTCGGAGACACCATTTTAATTTCCAGTTGCTTGATTCACTTATTCCCAGATCACATGTATATCAACGAAGAGTAAAGAAAGTTGAAAATTCACAGATATATATATATATATTTCTATATAAATTAGTTTGATGCTGGATGCATTGCTGGTGCAACATGTCGACTCTTATCTGATTTCTACTTTCCATGCTAAAATCCAAAGTTGAAAATGTATTCGGGCTTTTTCTTTCATTTTGGCACATAAGTCAAGAAAATATTTTGTATTGGGGCAGAAACAGGCGCATGTGTCCAAGAAAATCTTCGTCATGCACCCTTCCAAATATGCATGCTTGTCCAAGTGTAGATTCCTACGGGTTTTTTTTTTTTTTTTATCTGTATAATATTTTTAAACCCTCCAAGTCACTTTCAAATCTAGCAATAAAGATTTTGCCGAGTTAAGCATCTATCATGTCCATAATAATCTATAATTTAATAAATAAATTATATATTATATATGGGTAATCCAACTATATCGTTTAGATACTGATCCAAATATAAAAGATCAAGGGGCAGTACTTCATTTTGAAATAGAAGTGGGAATAAATGTTCGGTTTTTTTTTTAAATGTTTTTAAGAAATATTACAAATAAAAAGAAATTTTATAAAAGAAAACTAAAATATTGACGCGGTTATATGTGATAAGAGAGATTTATTTTATAATAAAAATAATTTTACAGTCTGACATAACATATCATATAATGCCCCGTTCCCAGAGGTCCAGAGAGTTAGCTCTTAATACTTAAAGTTAACTTAAATAACACAACTATAAAATCCAGAAAATCCCATAAAATATTAATCCATTTAATCAATCCAAAAATATAAGTTCCTCCATGGCGACAATAAAGAAATCTCCAATAACATAATTTAGAAATTCTCCAAAAACTCGAAAACATTCTCAACTCATCAAATCAAATACCCGAAAAATAAATCAGTTTACTAACTACGACCCTCAAATCAGCATTTGTACCCTCGGGCACTTATTCCACTACGATCATCACACCTTGCTAAACTTTCTACTCTTGTTCTCCAGCTGAACCATCAAAATTATCTGAAAAATATATGGAGATAAGGGGTGAGTTATCAACAACTCAGTAAGCAGAGAACATATACCAGTGTATAAACATGAGCATTTATAGAAATCAGAATGCAGAACAAAATATTTTCATTTTTAGAGTGCGGAAGCAAAACATGTTATCAAAATATCAGAGCGAAGATTTAGAAATAATTTCATTCAAAATATTCTTTGGCATAGCATAAATGATCATCATCATCATCAGAACATCATATCAGAACAGAGGCCATGTATAACCCCCGTGGTAGGGTTGTGCATCTGCGGATAGCCAAGCAGAACATAAAACACTCTGTCACCAAGGTGTGCACTCAAAACAGAGACCATTACTATAATCCATGGCAGGGCCGTATCCACTATTATTACCCGTGGTTGGGCCGTATCTACTATTATTACCCATGGTTGGGCCGTATCCACTATTATAACCCGTGGTTGGGCCGTATCCATTATTGTAACCCGTGGTTGGGCTGTATGCCACTATTATAACCCGTGGCAGGGCCGTAACTGAACAGAACGGAAACAAAATCAAATTCAGAATCAGGGAGTCATGCCAAAGGTTTTCAGAAATCACGTCTTTTCCAAACAGAGTACTGAACAAAAATCTTCAGAACAGAACAAAATCATATCACAACATAATTTATGGACAAATTTCATATTCGCTCTCATTTTCAAAGTTCAGAAACAAAATGTCAAAAATAAGCTCATGTCTACACCAATCATGATAGAAAATACTTTCTTCTTAAACAGAATCTCATGAGTAATGCAGAACAAATAACTGAGGTAGTTCAAATTTCTTTTCACAGTAAAACATGCATATTTTCCAAAAATGACCTCAGCTCATTTTATTTTAATGCAAAGTCTAGCATAGGAACCCCGCTTACCTGGACTTCTTAGCTTTTCAGAAATTTCCTCAAAATGTCGATAATTAACAATCGTCACCTATCAAATAATCACGTAATTCCCGTAAATTTTCAATCAATTACGTATTTCGGTATTTAAGCCTAAACTTATAAAATAACCTATTTAATTCCATAAAACCCTCAAAAGCCCAAAATATAGCATCCCTTCCTAAAATTGGCAGTGTCCATTTAATAACTTCGGCTAAAAACCTTTAAAAGTCTAACTTATTTACTATTGATGTGTAATTATAAAATCTAATACCAGCTAATATAAATACACCAAAATATTTTAAATTACATAGTGATCATATAATAAACTAAGTCATTGTAAAAATACAACATTACCGATTATTCCTTTGAAAGAAATAACAATTTAAAGCATTTAAGAAACATTTTTTTATTAACATAATAAAAGACTTATATGTCATCAAAAACCCTTCGTAAAAGTCAACCCAACCCAACCGAAAAAATAAAACCCATTTTAAAAACAAAATACATTCAAATCCTATTGGCTTAAGGGCAAAATGGTAATCTCATAAATATCTTCCCCTACCCACTAACTTTATGTAACTGCATGCAGTACTTATAACCATAAATTTCGAAACTCACGAGTGAGGGAAGACGTGCGACAGGAGCTCCCGTGAGGGAAGGAGATCGTGGAGGACCTGAGTTGCGGTGGGCGGAGGCTGTCCCGACGGTAGCGCACTGAAAGAGAGAGGGAGGAAGAGAGATGAGCGAGAGAGAGACAGAGACAGAGAAACGAAGAGAGACGGGGAGGGGAGTTGAGTTCGGGGGGTAACATACCGAGTGGAGAGTGATGAACTTGGATGGAGTGCAGCGTCCAACGATACACGTTGTGCGGCGGCGCTCGGCTGGTTTGCGTCAAAATAGCAGCAAACAGAAAAGGAAAACAAAATACTCTGTTTTCGGAGACAAAAACAGAGGTTTCTTCAATGACTTGAACAATGGCTTAGGGCGGGATGCGACGGCAACGATGAGTCTGATTCGCGGGTTGCTGCTACGGGAAAGACGCTGGTGGCAGCGACTGGATCGAGGTGTGGAAGAGTTTGGCAGTGAGAATACCCTTCGGTGGTGGTTGTGCGATTTCTCGTGGGGCTCGGGCAGTGGCTAAAACCTAGTGGTAAGCATGGTTGTGTGCGTGAACCAAAGGTTGGGCGCGGCAGGGTGGTGAACGAGCTGGAGGGCGAACGCTGTTTGCAAAGAGGAGGAAGAAAAAAAATATACTGGGCTAAGGTTTCGCGTAGGAGGGCAGCGGCGGAAGCATCTTCGAATACATACATATATAAATATATAAGTGGAGGAACAAAAAAATAAAACCCTAGAGAGCCGAGAGAGAGACGTGCGCGCGGAATGTGCCGTGTGTGTGCATGGAGTGGGCGAAAGGAAAACTACGGGAGTAAAGAAAAAAAAATAGACGGGAATGAGAAGAAAAAAAAACAAGCTTCAATAAATAAATAATCTAAAGTCCAACTATACCAATTTTGGGTCCGGGTGTTATATCTAAGATTTATCTTGAGGAATGAATCTTAGAAAGGAAATGGAGCATCCCTAAAGGATCCCCTAAAGTAATAATTTTATTGAGTATCTCACAATGAAATATCTATTGATTTTGTGGGATAGTTTACAGGAGTAATAGGTGTACCAGAAGACCGTGATCCTCCCAAAAGCTTGTTATGATTGATGCACCTAAAGTTGCACAATTGAAATTATGTAGAGAAAAAAGTCATTAAAGAGGATATGTTTGAAATGAAATATATAACATATACATGCCTCAAATTTGCTTCTGCAGTAGCAATATCGAGTGTGAAAGTTCACAAGATATTCTAAACTAATATCTTGTCTGTTAATGGCTGAACAAAATAGTGAGCTTTTAATAAAAATCACCAGTCTCATCCAACCGGTTCTACCTCATTCCCTGAAACGAATGGAATCTCATTTTTTAATAATAAAGGAAACAATGGTTATGAACGTGGACATGGTAGGAAAAAAAACTACCGGGATCAAGGGGAGCGTACTCAAATTTCTCAAAGAAAAATGCTACATACCCCCGGAAGTGGAAGCACACTATGACAAAGCAATATGAAAATAAAGACATGCAGAATAAGTCTGTAAAGAAATATGAAAATAAATGTCATAGGTATGGTCACGTAGCTATCGTACATCCAAACATTTGGTGGTCCTATATCCAGTATCTATGAAGGAAAAATAAAAATGGGTCAAAATGAATTTTGCCGACCACAAGGATCTAGAAGTTCATCTAACTTATTTTGATAATCCAATTATGATGGTCCTAACTCATCTCGATATTTCTAATTTCTTTATTAAGACCCAAATAGAGATAATAATATTTTAATTGTGATGCTTATGACCATCACAATTAATTTTATTTCTTTATTATAATTACATTTATGTTTAAGTCGTTATCTTTTAATACATCGTGTTAAACTTTATTTTGTATTAATAAAGTTTTATACATATTTTTGTTTATAAGGAGACATGAATTCTATTGATACATTGACCAATTCCAAGATGATTGGTGAAGATATGTCTGGCATATAGTTGTAAAACACACAATTCTTAAGTATAAGAAATATTTTCAATATTTGACATTATATAGGGCCCAACGTCAATACAATATCTAGGTCATCGAACCTAATTGAAGGCTCCGGAAGAGTCGATATCAAGTTGCTAAAAGGAACAAAATTTTGTATTAATGATGCTTTGTATTGTTCGAAGTCTAGAAGAAATTTACTGAGTTTTAAAAATATTCGTCGTAATGGTTATCGTGTTGAAACCACCAATGAAGACTGATGAATATCTTTATATATATTACAATAATAAATTTGGACCAGAAGCTCATATTAAAAAACTGCCAACTTTCTTTTCTAGGTTATATTATACAATATTGGAAACAATTGAGTGACCTGTTGTAATGTACCATAAGTGTTCTGAACATCCCTTAAAGAACCAGAAGATTCTTCTATCAAGTAATTATCCATGTGTAGTATGCTCTAAAGCAAAGCTAATTGTCAGACCATACCCTTCTAAAATAATCATTGAATCTCCATCATTTTTTCAAAGAACCCATGGAGATATATGTGAACCTAGCCTACACATCCACCATGTGGGTCATTTAGATATTTTATAGTTTTAGTAGACGCATCAACTAGAAGGTTACATGTTTGTCTACTTTCTACTCGAAAGATTGCATTTGCTAGACTTCTTTCACAAATTATTAGATTACGGGCTCAATTTCCTGATTATCATATTCAGTCTATTCGATTGGATAATGAAAGAGAATTTATATTTAATTGCATGTTAGTTGGGATTAATGTTGAACATCCTGTTGCCCATACACATACTCATAATTATTTAGCTGAGTCATTTATTAAATGTCTGTAATTAATTGCTCCACAATTACTTCTGAAAACAAAACTACTTCTCTGTTTGGGAACATGTAATTTTACATATTGCATCATTGATTCAAATAAGACCAACTGCCTATAATAAATACTCTTCATTGCAACTTGCATTTGGCCAACCGTTAAATAGTTTGAATGTTTTGATATTTTTTTTTTAGTTCCTTTCTTTTTTTTAGGACTTCTGGATGGTGAATTCAATACAAGGCTCAAGCCGTATGGACTTACCGAGGGACTAGCTCTGGAAGACTTAGCCTGGGACCGGTTAGCTTTTGCTACCCTGGGTTAGCCTCTTGTAAACAGCCTATCCAAGACACAAGTTATTACTAGGATCCATGATTTGAAAAAACATACAAAAAACAAAGCAGAAACCAATCGAAAACAAAAATGAAAACATGAACTTTGGTGACATGTATTTCCATCGGTGGGTGATAGAAAAAGACAAAAGAAACAAAAGGCATTAACTTCAAGTATTTTACAGTTGGGTTTCCAAATTTATCTCAACTCATCTTAATTTATCTTATCTTATCATTATAATTTTCTTAAATTTTAACACAAAATATAATAAATCATTTAACTTTTTCAAATCTCAAAATAATAATAATATTAAAAAATAATATTCTAATAATATTTTTTTTAACTTTCATCTCAACTCAACTGAACTCAATTCAACATCCAAACGTATATTTAAAGTAGACCAGATTTCCAGCACCAACAGTGCAGAAACCATTTATGATGTCAACAAGAACAAGACCGGTGAGAGCATCATCGGCCAAAACCACGGACTCCTGCTCAAGAGGAATCTCACCCTTCGAAAGATCAATGGTCAGAGACACCATTTTAATAATTTCCTGTTGCTTGATTCACTTATTCCCAGATCATATGTCTATAAATAAATTAGTTTGAATTGAGAGATGAATTGAAATGAGTTGAGATAGTTTGTAAATAGTAGAATAAAATATTGTTATAATATTATTTTTTAATATTATTATTATTTTAAAATTTAAAAAAGTTGAATTGTTTATTATATTTTATGTATGAATTTAAAAAAATTGTAATGGTAAGATGAGATGAATTGATATGAATTTTGAATCCAAACCATCTTAGAGAGTAAAGTTTTTATAAAGTTGGATATCCAGCATCGATGGTGGATACATTGCTGGTGCAACATGTCGACTCTTATCCGATTTCTATTTTCCATGCTAAAAAATCCAAAGTTGAAAATGAATTCGGGCTTTTTCTTTCATTTTGGCAGAAAAGTCAAGAAAATATTTTGTATTGGGACAGAAACAGAGAAACAGGAGCATGTGTCCAAGAAAATCTTCGTCACCCTTCCAAATATGCATGCTAGCTTCTCCAAGTGTAGATTCCTCTAATTTTCCAATTAAAAAAAAGAAGTGTAGATTCCTCTAATTTGTTTACTCAGTCCAAGAAAATCTTTTTTTATCTAAATAAAAAAAAGTGTAGATTCCTATTGACTATTTTTCAAACTTTGTTTATTTCTCTTTCAATTTTTCTAGTCTACAATTTATTTATTGATTTTGGATATTAACATTAAGATATTTTATTTTATTGTACAGATTAAAAAAGTGAATCTCATTTGCTAAACCAAGTTCTATTGTTTTATGTTAATATTTATTTTATTCTAGAATATTTATAAGCATAGTAAGATTTTATATAATGGATATTGTTCTTTTCTGCTAGAAAATATGCATTTGGATATGAGAAACTTAAAAAAAAAAAAAGAATAGAAAAATTGATTGAATCCCAAAAAAGATCTTTAAATAAATTTGTTACTACCAATAAACAAAACATAGTAGATAATTTAGGTAAAACAATTGTAGATGATAAAAAAACACACCAAATAGAACCACAAGATAACAAAATAAATCAAGAAATACAACAAAAGGGATATGGAGATAATGACACAATACAACAAACCCAAAAAAAGGGATCTGAAGATAGTGGTCAAGCATGTACTGCTACAATTATTGTTGGAGAATTTGGAAAAAGAATAAAATCTTAAATAGACTAGCCATATTATCAATTGAGAAGAAGATATTAGAAGAACTTGAATATAAAAATTTAATTAGCAATTTTGCATCTCAAAAAGCAAGAAAAATAATTTTTAAATAAAAATATATTTATATATAACCTAGTTAATTTGATATAAGAAAAATGGTGGTTTTAACTTATCACCTTAGGCCTCAAAATCTATTGAGCCGGCCCTATCTTGACCAGTTCAATGATGGGTGATGCTGCCAAATGGGCACTACCAGTACTTGCCTTCTATAAGTACGTACTATGAACAAACGAAAGAATGTATCAGATTAGCGAGACAGAAAAAGGCAATTAACTAGCAGCTATGTCCTTCTTGCTTGAAACTGTTCTTCTGCAGCAATAAGTTGTAAAACTCCTGCTTGGGGAACTTGTAATTTCAGCAGCAATATTTGTAGCAGTAGCAACAGCTGAACCCAATTCCAACTGCAACAAATCATGTGGATCACTTGAAATCCCCTACCCATTTGGAACATCCGAAGACTGCTACCTTGACTCATCTTTTCTCATTACTTGTAGCTCCTCCAACTCCTGGACGAGTACTCGAACACCATTTCTGCGCTTTAGTAACATAAAGGTACACAATATATCATTGGATGGTGAACTGCGAGTCTCATCTTCTTTAGCCCTTAATTGCCCACTCGAACCAGACTATATTAATGCCAGAGATAACTTTACCTATCTCACCCTACGAGAGTTCCCCATCTCGTATACGAAGAACGTGTTCACCGTCGTCGGTTGCGACACTCTGGCGCTCATTAGAAGTTCATTCTCAAACAAAAATTATGCGACAGGACTCGTGTCACTATGTGACAGCATCGACGGTATGGTTAACGGGTCTTGCTCTGGCGTAGGATGTTGCCAGACTCCAATCCTAGATGGAATAATTTAAAAAGCACTCCACAGTGAGCAAATTCAATCCATGCGGTTTTGCCTTTGTGATGGAAAAAAAAAAAAGAATACTTTTCCACATTAGATCTTCAGAATATGTAGAATAAAGATACTTTTCCCTTGGTGCTAGATTGGGCAATTGGGAACCATACATGCAAAGATGCTAAGGATAATACAACAGGATATGCATGTAAGGCAGCAAATATTGAATGTTACAATTCCACAAACGGTCCTGGGTATTGTTGCAACTGCTCCTCAGGCTATTATGGAAACCCATATATCTCTGGTGGCGGCAAAGGTACATAATTGATGTTCTATATATGCATTAATTTGATACTTTCTTAGATTTTTCTTAATTTCTTTATTTTCTTTAGGCTGAATTTTCATGTGATGTTCGGTCAAATCTATACATATTCCGAGAATACTTTTTTATAAATATTTATCGAAAATGAATTAATATATTTAAAAATATTCATTCATAATTATTAAAATGAATATTTCATAATATATCCAAGAAAAGTTTGAGAATATTTTTAGACAATTCTCAAAAATGAATATTTTATAATATAATTGATAATATTCTCATAGTATAATCTCAGTTTTTTTATATTTTGAATCAATTTTGATTTTTCTTTGGCTTATAATTAACTTTTTCTTGTGCACAATACAAAATTAAATGATATCGTATATAAAGAAATATTGCAAATATCAAACCATACAATGATATTACAAATTTATTAATAGTTAGAGGAAATATTTAAAATACATTACAAGAGAAGTGACTTTTTCCAGCGATTTTAAAATCGTCGCAAAAAAAATCGCCGCTAAAAATACTTATTTATGGTATTTTTTAATCGCTGCTGAATTTCAACGCAAAGTTGACGAATTCAGAAGGAGAGTTTATTGCTTATTTTCTGCAGCATTTTTTGTATCTTTTGCGGCGATTTATGTCGTCGCAATAGAATATTGTACTATGACTTTTTTCGCAGCGTCGAATTAAAAATCGCCACTGTAGATACTTTTCCCAGCGACCGCTGCAAAAGTCATTTTCTTATTAGCGGTGAATCAGTAGCGCCAGAAAAAACTAATAAAATTAAAACCCCCGCGTTTTCCCCCTCATTCCTCTAATTCCCTCCAGCCGATTCCCAATCCCTATCCTCCCCCAATTCCCACTCTTCATGCCTCCACGCAGCAGTCACTGCACGCCGCCGTCGACCCACCCTCACCGTCCACCTCCACCATCGCCGGCCAACCCAGCCAAGCCCTCCCCTCGCGGTTTCTCTCTCCCGCAATTCTCCCTCACTCTTCACGATCGAAGTCCTTTCTCCCTCAGGTTCCTTGTGCCGCCGCGTCCTCAGCCGCCACACCACCTCCATATACCGGCGTAGCTACCCCTCCAACGGTCCCCAGCCCCTCCACCGAAGCTTTCCCTCTTTCTCACCGTCAATCTACTCTCCTCCTCACGGATCTCGCTCAAGCTCCTCGTACAAGTCCTGAGCCGCCTTCCTCCACGGTCGCGGGACCACCCCCATGCTCCACTGCCTCCCCTTCAATGCCGTAAGCCAACCCAGAACAGAGCACTATTTTTGTTTACCAGCATATAGGAAATTAGCTTTTATCTCAAATTAAGCGAAATTCTTAATTGGTTTGGAGAGATTCTTAACTGTTTACAGAGTTTGTATCTCCCATTTTACTCAAGTTGTTGATAGCAAGTGATGACTGATATTGTCGTGGAATTGTGTTTGTGTATCTCCCATGTGTTTGTGTATGTATAATGTAACTGTGGCCATATAGTGTAAATTAAAAGATATAGCTTCTCACTTTATTTCCTTCATTGCTTTCCTAGATCTTCTTTTGATTTGTTTAGAGGAAAGCATGAAAGGAAAGAACAGAATTGGTAATAATCCAAAAGAAAAGGCTCCCCAAAGCTGGTAATAATCCCACTTGTTTCTTCGAAAAGTGTTATGGTGAAGTTTCATTTTGTTATGGGAACCATCTCGATTTGGCAATGTGTGATTAATGATGGCTTTCTTCAGTGCGCTTTTTGCAGATTCAATGGGAAAAGCAGTCTCGCTTCATGTGATTTGTGGAATCTTGGCTGTTTTGATTGTTTCTCTGGTGAAAGCAGACGACCCATATAGCTAGGTACTATACCTGGACTGTCAGTTATGGAACTCGTTCTCCTAGGTAATTTTACTTTTATTGTGCTCTTAGATATAGTCCCGTACCACTGGCTAAGAATTAAGATAGGGAAATTTTGGTTTCTAAAGATTTGGTCTTTGATTTTTGAAGGTAATCCTTATCAATGATCAGTTTCCCGGACCTAGACTCGAGGTGGTGACTAACGACAACATCATCCTCAACCTCATTATTAGACCAGCCATGATTTCTGTTGACATGGTGAGCTTTTCCTGTGTATATCACCTGTTTTAAAGCTACACATGATCTTGTATTGAAAAACAAGTGTTCAGTATATGCTTCCATGATGTTAAAGAGGAAGATACTATCATACTCTTGATGGGTTGTATATAAAGGTTATTAGTAAATTACCATCCTCTGGATACTGTGCAGATGAGTAGTGACAATGGCAAGACCTTGACTGAAAAAGGAAATTCGGACCATTTCAAAAAAATTTCCCCTTTTCTTTCCCTGCTTGGTCTCTAACAGCAGTTGGAATGATTGTCTAGCATATATCAAGTCTAGAGGAGCAATGATGCGTTGTGTTGGTTGCATTTTTTGTAAATCTTTGTTTTCGCTGTTTTACGTTGCAGGCATTCAAGAACGTGTTGGATAAATATATGGGAGTAAACTTGGATGGACCAAAGTCAGGGATTAAATGATTCTTGTAACAACTTTCCCGGCCGGTAACTCAGGAGAGCATCAGGTGAAGCTTTTTGTACGAATTGGTAACTTTTGATGGGAGTAGCAAATGCATGTGCAAATGCATGTGCAAATGCTAGTTGCATAAAATCTTTATTGAAATGGTGCAAACATGTTGCGGTATTTACGAACTAAATTCACACCTTTTATTGTTTATTTCAAATCCTTGGGGAACCATAACTTGTTTGAGGGGACTGAAATTGCCTTAAACAATGGGCTTTGCAGATGTTTAAGGAGAGAAGGCTACAATGAGGAGAAATTGGTGGTGGAACCATTACACATTACCAGTGGCCTCGTTCAAAATTAGATACCCTTGGGTTATGGCTAGAAGTATGGAGTTTGTGATGGAAAAGGCTATGAATAATTAGTAACTTTGTGAAAATGTACCTATGTTTGTTTAATGTGTTATCATGTGATAATCCTCTCTTGAAGTATGTGGGAAAGGCTAAAGAGAGTTTTGTATGGGGATTTGAGGCTGAAGGAGGGGAAGGAGAGAAAAGCATGAAAAAGAAGGTTTGGTAATTATTAGGGTTGGAAGGGAGAACGAGGTAAAAGGGAAGGTTTCATGAGTTGAGATTCCCTGACGGGGAAGATGACATATGAAAGTGTTCTTGGGAGAGGAAGAGGGTGGGAGGGAAAGGGAATAGAAGAGAAGCAAATGGTGTGATGATTGTGAGCACCAAATGTTATGTTGTCATGTGTTAATATAGCTAAAGTTGAAGTTGATGTCATGAAATTCTGCTAATGAAATTCAGTTTGTTCTTGCAGGCATAGCTGAAGTTGGTGTGATGATTGGAAGCACCACTTTGGTGACACTTGTTATTGGTTTTGTGTCTCCCACTTGTGCAAAACCTTACACATTTATTTTGGATGATACTAATTACACTTTTTTTTAATAAGAAATTGTGCTTCCCTAGCCTTTTTCTTTCGGTAAGTTTGAGTACGTTATACTTGTTTAGGATTATTGAAATTAGACATTTCACAATTATAAGAATTCAATACTTTTTCTGATCCTCTGTTTGTGCCTTATGCCCAAAGTATTTCTATATTATGCTCATTTTTTTGGCAGTTTTGGTTACAGTGTCAGTACCTGCTCAAATCGATAACTTGTTTTACTTTTTCTTATCCGCACTTAAACTGACCACTGGAAAATAGTTACTCTATGTTTTATTTATTTTAAGTTCTAATGGAACATGTATCCTGTTTTCACTTAAAAAAATTTATTTCAAACTCATGCTGGAAATATAACATGTTGACAAAAATGAAGGGTTTTTTTAACTAGTAATTAGGATTGCTGTGTTAGTCGCAATATAACTTTTTTATATGAAGAAAAAACCCAAGATTTCATTCCCTGTCTCTACGTATGGTTGTGTTGAGAGAGGGATTTGGATATTAATATCAGTTAATTTTTTCTTTTTTATATTTTTAGTATTATCTGAGCACCTTGTTCAATGAAAACCTCAGCTTAACAAATCATGGATTTTGGTTTCAGTTTCCTTTGCTGGTCTTGGCTTTCTTGCTTGGTATCTGTCAGGGAAAACCAGGGTATTTGATCATGGGGGCCACGTTGCAAAGCTATGTATTGTTTTCTTGCCAATACTAACTGCTTCTTTAGTTGGTATTTCTCGAGTTGATGACTATTGGCATCACTGGCAAGATGTATTTGCTGGAGGTCTTATAGGTCTGTTGATTTTTTTTTTCTCCACTTTTTGGTCTTGTGCTATACCATTTGTTGGTACATGGCATGCTCCCTGTAGCTTCTTAGAATGAAATATTTTCCCTTCTTCTCATTTAAATTTTTTATGCAGGTGTGAGAGTTGCTTCATTTTTATACTAATTATTGTGGGAGTTCTATGAGATGTTGCAGGTGCATTCATGAAATCAAAAGCTCACTCTGCTTAACATTCAATTATATTGATATTTAATTGTTCAAATCAATATCAAATTAATATTGATATGCTCAATGAAAAGTTTATGAATTGATCTGAATATTTTTTAGCTAAGGTGAAAACTCTTAATCAAAAAGCTGCATGCCATGCATTAGTTATATATTTGAAAGGTTTTTAAAAACATAAAAACCCATAAAAATCTTGAGATTAGGGATATGTATATATATAATATATGTATATATAGATATTGTAGCTTATGTCAATGTACGTTGCTCTTGCCACCAACTGGTCACTTGGTAGTTGTTGGTCATTTAATGTCCAATGAAACTGTTACAGCCCAGGTAAGTTATCAGTACTTTTTCATTTCTTCTTCTTACTTTTTGCTTTTTATATATCTTTCATCATTATTCTTTCTCATTCTTTAGATGTATGCTATATTGCTGGCCGCTTGCCCTTGGATTCAGTATTTTATAATACTATTTTAAAATGGGTTTTCCAGAATAATATGGGTAAAAGTAGTACAAAAAGCACCCAGCTAGCACTAAATCAGGGCATCTTATAATGTATTGGTGGTGGGGTAGAGAGACAATTGTATTCAGTTGGATACCTAAAATATTATATGAGCATTCTAGGTGTTTTCAATATAAAGCTTTAAGGTAACTGTTTGTTCTATCTTATTGCAGTTTGTAAAGTTTGTCTGATTGACATTTATTAATTTATTCCAAAGTTTTCATTTCAGCTTCTTTCTTGGGGCTTGGAGGGTCTTACTGGAAACAATGAGACAGTTAAATGATGTGATTCACATTAGATGTGTTTCTTCCTTTGGTTTGTTGCTTAGGTTCTCTAACAAATAACAATCTATCCACTGTTAGATTGTGCCTTTATTGTCGGGCTAGTTTCAATAACAATGAGATTTTGTGCATTATGTTCTGTATTTCCTCAAGATTTTTCTTGTTGCCAAGTTGATGATTGTGCCTTTATTGTTGGGATAGTTTCAATTAGTTTTTGCTCTTGTCATTGAATGAGTTCCTGTGTTCATTTAATTTGTGGTTTTTTATTTTTATTTTGTGAAATATCTTTTCCGGCGATTAAAATTTGTATTTAGTTAAAATCTTATCTAAGACTATCATTGCTTTTACCTATTTTGAGCACTTCAATGCATGTGAAACACCTTTTTACTTTCTTTTCCTTCCTCTTCTGTCTCTCACTTATTTCTTTCTTGAAACTGGGTAACAAAATACTGGTAGCTTCACGCGTTAGTAACTATTGATTAAAAAAGGTTTTATTTTTTATTTATTTTTATTTTTTTAAGCTCGGTTTGGATACATAAATCTATCTCGTTATTATAATTTTTTTAAATTCTCACACAAAATATAATAAACAATTCAACTTTTTCAAATCTTAAAATAATAATAATATTAAAAATTATATTATAATAATATTTTATTTAATTTTTAACAAAATAATTAATCTCATCTCATCTTAACTGCGTAATCAAAAGAGGCAGTATGTCTCCCTATTCTAAGACTATAAAACTTCATTGACTTTATGGTAAATAAATAGATGTTATGATTGAAAATAAACATAGGGAAGAAATTAGGTTATATGAAGAATGGACACCTAATTCCACTTTCACGTTTATCTTCTTCATGACGCTTCTGATCATCACTATATTCTGACGAATTATATTTTGAATATCAATACCAACAAAAGAGAAATGACGAATTACATTAATATTGATAGTTGATTTTATCTTTTTAAAAGAGTTTCCTAAACTTAGTAATTACAAAAAGATTATACTCTTAAAGATTAATTAAATAATAAAGAAAATATCTATTTATAAGTCTTAGTTTTATAAATTTTATTTTATTTTTTTTTACAACTTTTTAACATATTTAAATATTTTTGAAAATAAAAAAATATATCAATATACTAATAATTATTTTCTTAATTAATAAATAAAAAAAAGAATTAAATAGGTCAAAATAAAAGAATAAAATAAGTAACATTATTGTTTATAATAAGGGATTGTGATGGAGAGGACAAGTATATGCATGCCACATGTAATTCTCAAAAGCTCCTCCAGGTGGAGAAGAATGGCCTACAGTCCGCATGGCAGATGACAAACATGTCACGACTCCTTGATGGCCGTGAAATGAAAAGAGCATGTTCCTACCCCACAATGACAAAAGAAAGGTAGAAAGAGTAGAATAATGGTGTCACAAAGTTCTGCTAGTGTTTTCAGCTGTTATTTCATTGTAATTAATGATACTTGCAGTTATAAGTGTATAAATATCGTACAATCATTTTAAAAAAAATAAATAAATATGAAATTTACATAAAAATTAATTAATTTTTTAATAATAAACTCTACTATTTTTCAAAATAGCTGAATGATATTTGTACATTCCGTCGTGTAATCGTGTAGCATTAGTCTTTCCTTTTTTATTGTAACCTATGTGCTCGGTATCTCCCTTTTTCTTTGGTTGGACTGTGTTTGAGTATTGTCTATTCTTGTGATAGTGGTGGACAGATGTTACCCTGATGAATTGTTTTTAATTCATTGATTGCACCTGCTTGGTCGGTTGCAAATTTGCAATAAATGTATCTTGTGGGGCCAATTTTCTTCGGCTAATAAGAGTAATTTTACATACAGTCGTGGAATGCGTAAACGTCGTACAATCATTTTGAAAAAGAGTAGAGTCTGTTATTAAAAAATTAATTTTTTTATGTGAATCTTATATTTATTCATTTTTTTTAAAATGACTACACGATACTTACACACTTACGACCATAAGTATCACTTCTCAAGAAATAATTGATTTCTTTGGTGGTGTCACAAATTCACAGGTTGGGATCGATTTGGTGGTTTCTCATTTCTTTTTCTTTCAACTATTTCGGGTAAGAAAAAAGCCTTTATGAATTATGAATTTGTACAAACTTTCTTTTCGGTTTCTGGGTCCCGCCTCAGTTGGATTTATACGTTTTCATCTTTGATTCTCATACCCTCACGGATCTGCACCTGCCTATTCTACTACATTATATCCTCAGTTGGATTTAATCTTAATTGCCGTGCAATGAAATTATATATATATATATATATATATATATATATATATATATATATATATATATTATGTTTACAATGCAAGATCCGTGGCCCATTCTCAGTTTCCTAAAAAGTATACTAATTGATCGGTCACTTTCAGAATTTATAATATTTTAAAACTCTCCAAGTCATTTTACCGAGTTAGCATCCATCGTGTCTATAATACATAGCCCATCATTCCCAAGATTCGGTCTCTTCAGGAAAAAGACTTTATTCCCAAGATAAGTTTTAGCTTACACAACTTTCATCATACTTTACATTTTAATTTTTTTTAATTTTTAATTTTTTTTTAAGTTTATTTTTTTTAAATTATTTCAAATTTTTTACTCATTATTTATATAATAAATATTTAATAAAAAAATAATAAAAATTAAAAATAATATAAAGTATAGAATGTCAGTAGGGTTGAAAGATTTTTTGATCAAGTTTAGCTGGATTTGGCTTATTTGTTAGCGACACCCACAGATCTTGACAGCATCAGAAAACAGCCATGATGTCTTTTCTCAATGTTTTCACATGTAAAATACTCAGTACCCTCCAAAAACAATGCCAAAGAAACTGCTATAAAGGCCATGGCTGCTTCCCTATCACCATGACTCAAAACATTTTCTGTTTTCTTTGTATTTTCTTCATCTTGATCTTCTTCAAGAAAGAACTGATCTTTCCTAGCAGCTTGTTCATAATTTCTTGGGCTGGAGAGATTGATCAGAGCAAAGGAAGAAGAAGAACTTAAGATCATCATCTCCATGGCTGATTCACTTATATAGGCTTGAAAACAATCACACTGTTGATTGAAAGTTGCTTTCGGCATCCCAAGTCCGTCTGCTCATACATTTGGCATCCAATGTTCTTTCCATGAGCAGCGTAAAACCAATAGGTCCCGCTCGCTGGCCCATGTGCATGTGTTTCTTCTTTCGGCGCCTGTGAGTTTTATTTCTTTCTTTTCTTCTCTTCCGTCCGTGATTCCCTATAAAGAATCTCAAGATACACGTAATTGTAATGAAAAACCACCACACATTTCATTAACATTTGAATGGAATATATACAGAGACTAAACTTATTTTAGGTAACTACCATGTACATTTGCTGTAATTTCAAAAGAGTATAATTTACAATAAATGAGAGGATTCGTAACAGCAAGAATGCTAAACTTGGATAGAAAAATAGTTGACTGGGCAGAATAAATGCTAGGCAGATTTTGTGCAGGATTTTATGCAATCTTCCGTAATACGCCCCCGCAAGATGGGACTACCATCGGTAAGGCCAATCTTGGATCTAAGAATTTCAGTGCGCTGCCTGGACAAAGGCTTGGTTAGCAGATCCGCAAGCTGGTCCTGAGTATGAACATGTTTGACATTGAGAGTACCCTTGTGAACCAAGTCTCGTACAAAATGAAGATCAATTTGAATGTGCTTCATTCTAGAGTGATGAACCGGATTGAAGCTAAGGTGAGTGGCTCCAAGATTGTCACAGAGCAGTGAAGGTGGAGCTGTGAGTTGGAATCCGAGTTCAGTGAGAAGACTTAATAACCACATTGTTTCTGAAGCTGCATTAGCTAAGGATCTGTATTCAGCCTATGTAGATGAACGTGCAACAGCCCGTTGTTTCTTGGAACTCCAGGAGATGGGATTGAGGCCTAGGAAGCTGATATAAGCTGAAGTAGAAGTACGATCATCAACATTCCCAGCCCAATCAGCATCAGAATATGTTGTGAGATGCCAAGTGGTATCCTTTTGAAGCTGAATACCGTGGAAGATAGTCTGCTTCAAATAACGAAGTAGTCTTTTGACTGTTGTCCAGTGTGTAATGGTGGGCTTGTGCATGAATTGAGAGAGCTTGTTAACGGCAAAAGAAATATCGGGACGAGTGAGTGAAAGATATTGAAGACTCCCAATGACACAACGAAATTCAGTACTATCAACAGAAGTAGTACCATCAACTAGTTGTAAAGATGCACTAGTAGATAAAGGAGTTGAGACATCCTTAGCACCAACCATGTTAGTTTTGGACAGCAAATCACGAACATATTTATGTTGTGACAAGAATAAACCTGCACGAGTTGGAATAACTTCGACGCCCAGAAAATAGTGAAGATTGCCCATATCTTTCAATGAAAATTTAGCACCAAGTTGCTGAATAACAGATTGCACAAAGCTTGAATCGTTCCCAGTGATCAGAAGATCATCCACATAGACCAAAAAATAGCACATCAGTGAACCACTTCGATAAATGAACAGTGAGGAGTCAGCCTTAGAGTTATGAAAGCCAAGATGAGTAAGAGCATCTTTAAGAGTAGAGTACCATGCCCGAGGGGCCTGTTTAAGGCCATAAATGGCTTTACGTAATCTGCACACGTGATTGGGTTTTGACTGATCCTTAAACCCTGGTGGTTGGCTCATATAAACATTTTCAGTAAGCTCACCATGCAAAAAGGCATTGTTAACATCCATTTGCCTTAAGGTCCAACCTTGCATGGTAGCAATAGTAAGCACAGTCCGAATAGTTGCTGGTTTTACAACGGGACTAAAAGTTTCAGTGTAATCAATCCCAGGTCTTTGATGATACCCTTTTGCAACAAGTCGAGCTTTAAAGCGATCGATTGAGCCATTAGCTTTTCTCTTAACACGAAAAACCCACTTACAACTCACAGGATTACAACCAGTTGGGGGTGGAACTAAGTCCCAAGTGCCATGTCTCATAAGAGCCGTGAGCTCATCAGACATTGCTTCACGCCATTGTGGCATGGATAAGGCCTGGGTTACACACGTTGGTTCTAGACTTTGAGGAAGAGGATGTTTGGTGACAATGTTGAGTTGTTTGGGTTTGAAAATATTATTCATGGATCGGGTAGTCATGGAGTGTGTTCGACGATTTGGGGATAGTGGTATTGGGCCTAAGGGAGAATCGGAGAAAGGCGAAGGAGGCAATCGTGCATCTATTGGACCTAACTGTGAAGTAGGTTGAGGTGAAGGAGCAGATTCACAATTATTTTCAATCACACATGGGGCCAACAGAGATGAAGTAGTGAGATTATTCGAAGTATTAGAAAAAACGGGAGAAGAATTACCTGGAGGAGATGGATCCACGGCATTAGCAGGTTCCGAAACCACTGGTGCAGCAGAAGATGGATTCACTGTGGCATGTGGGGGCTGGTCAGCGTTCGAAGGAGATGGCACAGACGGAGAGGATGAGGACGCGATGGAGGCTAGGGTTTGTTTTTCATCGAAAGACACATGCCGAGAGAGATAGACTCTATTTGTTGTGGGCTCGAGGCAACGGTAAGCATTTTGGGTTAAGGAATACCCAATGAAAACACACGGAATGGACTTGGGCTGGATTTTGTGTGTGTTGTAAGGCCTGGTTAAGGGATAACAAATGCAGCCAAAGGTTTTTAATTTGAGATAATTGGGCTTTTGTCCAAAAAGAGCCTCAAAGGGTGATTTGTTTTGAAGAAGGGGAGTGGGTTGACCGTTGATTAGATACGTGGCAGTATGAAAAGCATGTGGCCAATATGAGAGAGGGAGATTAGCATCATGAAGAAGAGTGAGACCAGTCTCAACTAAGTGACGATGACGACGTTCAGAAACACCATTTTGTTGAGGTGTGTGAGGGGCAGTTGTATAGTGACTAATCCCATGAAGAGAGAGAAACGGTTTGAGACTGATATATTCGCCACCATTATCAGAGTAAAGACTTTTTATTGTTGCTTGAAACCGTTTCTCAACAAGATTTTTGAATTGAGGAAAAATGCTCTTAACACTGGATTTTGCATTAATGGGATAAAACCACATATACTTTGTGTAATGGTCAATGAAAATTAAATAATAACGAGAACCATCTAGACCAACACATTGAGCTGGTCCCCAGACATCAGTATAAATAATATCAAGAGGAGCATGACTTTGAAAACTCGTGGGCCGAAAAGGAAGTTGATGGGCTTTATTAATAGAACAAGATGAACACAGAGAAGACTTTTTATTGGTCACAATAGGAAGAGAAAAATGATTAACAAGATTTTGAACGACTTTGAAGGACGGATGTCCAAGACGCTTGTGCCACCCATCAAACGAGGTTCGTTCATGCACATTTGCAACAATTTTGGAGCCCACCAGTGAATTCGGAAAATGATAAACACCGTTTTCACATGCACCTCTTAGTAATGTCGCCCCCGTAGTTTGATCCTTCACAAGAAAATGAGAGGGGTGAAATTCAAGAAAGACATTATTTTGAGATGTGAAATGATGAACAGAAATTAAATTTTTGCAAATATTGGGAACACAAAGAGTATCACGAAGAATAAATGTCCGTGTTGGTGATTTTAAAGTCAAAGAACCAATATGTGAGACTGCCAGACCTGACCCATCACCGATGACGACTTCATCAGTGCCATCATACTCAGAATGAATAGATAAATTCGTTAAGTCACCAGTGATATTATGAGAGGCAGCAGAATCAAGAAGCCATTTCTGATCTTGTTGACTGGAAGTAGTGACACAGTTAGCCGTGACTTCGGATGAATGGTACTGTGGACAAGACTTGGCTGTATGACCAATTTGGGCACAAAGTTGACATTTCGGTTGATAGCGCTTTTGAGTGGGTCGACTTGTAGAGAACCTGCGATTGTCTTTGAATGGGCCTTGAGAAGATTTGTTTTGGCCTGGAGGCCGAAAAGACGCATTAGGCTTATAAGTGCCCTTGAGATGAGACCCACCATATGAACCATCGTCCTGCTTGTGACGATGAGAGTAATTTGCAGAGGCCACAAGCTGCTGAGTCGAAAGCTCTAGACGCCGTAGGTAACTTTCATGCCCCACAAAGATGTCGTGAAGCTCTTCAAAGGCCAGAGATGTTTCCCGCGCTCGAATTGGTGCAGCAATTTCCCTGAAATCAGAACCCAATCCGTTAAGGATATAAAGAGTAAGATCATCATCAGATATTGGATGATCGATGAGTGCGATCTCATCAGCAAGGGCTTTCACCGCATGCAAATAGTCAGGAATTGAGCGATTTCCTCGCTGAATCAAGGTAAGTTCTTCCTTGAGTTGCATGGCTCGGGTTCTAGATTTACTGGCATACATGTGATGAAGTTTTTTCCAAGCCTCGTGAGAAGTTTTGGTAGTAGTGATGAGGGGAGTAATGGTAGGGGAGGTGGAAGCCAGTATGGCGCTCAGGATTAATTTGTCCTGACGAACCCAATGAGTTTTATTTAACTCGGTTTGAGGTGTGCCAGCAGGGAAGGGGCACTGGGAAATTCCATGAACATAATCAAGGAGGTTGTATCCTATAAGGAGAGCTTCAAATTGTGCTCTCCATTGCGGAAAGGTGGATGGCGTTAGTTTCTCATTAATTTGTGTATTGATGTTGAGAGCAATGAGGGCATTTTCGGTGGAAGAGATGGGAGGAGTATTGGAAAGGGGTTCAGGGGTTTGATCTGCAGAAGACGACATTTTAGAGGGGAGGATCTGTTTACTCGTAGGAGATTGGCTCTACTGATACCATAAAGAATCTCAAGATACACGTAATTGTAATGAAAAACCACCACACATTTCATTAACATTTGAATGGAATATATACAGAGACTAAACTTATTTTAGGTAACTACCATGTACATTTGCTGTAATTTCAAAAGAGTATAATTTACAATAAATGAGAGGATTCGTAACAGCAGGAATGCTAAACTTGGATAGAAAAATAGTTGACTGGGCAGAATAAATGCTAGGCAGATTTTGTGCAGGATTTTATGCAATCTTCCGTAATACCCTACGTCTTCTTCCTGTCTTTTCATGTTGTATATATATTTAATAGATTACTCTGTATTTTCGTCCGGAACAGTTTTCTACATAATACAGAAGTTAAAACTTTCTTCTCCATTGGTGCTCTTGACTCCTTTTTATCACTCTTAAATTTCTTGATCATTCTTGAGTTTGTTGAGCATTTCGGGTGATTGAATCAACCCAGATTAATTCTCCTACATGGTATCAGAAGAAATTTTTTATTATTGATGGCTGAGTCCTCTGTTCCGCGTCTCAATCTCACGGACAATTCTTTAACTCCGTATTTCCTTCATCATGGTGACAATCTAGGCGTTATTCTTGTTTCTCAGCTACTTACTGGCGACAACTACAATTCTTGGAGCCGATCCATGAAGATTGCTCTCAGGGCAAAGAACAAATTAGGGTTTATTGACGGTTGTTTGCCTTTGGCTCCGAGTTCATCTAACCCTACGCGTGATGCTTGGCTCCATTGCAACGACATGGTGTCTTCTTGGATCTTGAATTCCTTCTTCAAGAAGATTGCAGCAAGTTGTATTTACATTGATACGGCTGCTGCACTATGGGTTGATCTCAAAGAACGGTTCTCACAGTCGAATGGGCCACGAATCTTTCAACTTCAGAAGGAGATTTCATCTTTGCTTCAAGGAGACATGTCTGTAAGTGATTACTACACTCAGTTGAAAACATCATGGGTTTCTTCTTCTGTTTATTTTTTTCTTTTCATTTGCCAGCATTTCCGCGTTCATGTGTTTTGAGAAATAAACTCAAAAGTCTGCTAAGTCTTCGTGTGCGTTGTTGCGTTGCGTCGTTTCCAGCATGAGTTCTCTTTTCCCAGCCGCCATTTGTTGGAAAAAATATTAACATCAGTTACTTGAAAAACCTGCTTGCTTCGGGTGCAAATCCAATGCTGTAGTATGTCAAGACCATCCAAACAATAGACAATAACAGATACAAGAATTCCCAGCAACCCAGTGGGGCAACGCGGTGATGCTGCGCAAATGGTTTGAGGCCCACGGTGACTGGCAGCTTGCTCTGTTTATGGGTGTGAAAAACAAGGATCGACGCAGGGAGATGAAGGCCGTGCATGGAGTGGAGTGATTAATTATCAGCCATAATCAGTGGTTTCACATAAGGTTTAATTATGCTATCTTGTCCAATAGTTGCATTGGTAGAACTCATGCCCATATCGATTCTGAAAGAGTGTGTGGGTGTACTTAGCAAGTAGACCATCTCTTCTTCAATTTGATTATCCTTTTCCCATGGATGCTTTTCCATACTTCTCAATCCCTTTAGCTCCATGACCACTTCAGTCATAGTGGGTCTATCCTTCTTTCTTACCCTTAAGCATTTTGTTGCAAGACTAGCAACTTCCTTTAATATCTCAATATTACTGTCATTGACAATGTGATTCTCAAGAATTTGAAGTAGACGATCCTCTTTAACTGCAGAAACAACGTACATTGCTAGGTTTTTATAACTTTCAGGTCTAAAGGAAGAAATTGCCTTTTCACCTGTCAATAGCTCTGCCAACACGACCCCGAAACTATACACGTCACTCTTTTATGTTAATTGGCTAGTATGGAAGTACTCAGGGTCTAAGTACCGCAAGAGTTCCTTGCACCAAAGTGGTTATATGTGTTTGATCAAGAGCAACCAACCTTGAAGCTCCAAAGTCAGCCACTTTTGCGGTGTGGTTATCATCTAAAAGTATATTTATATTTTTCACATCTCTATGTATAATTGGCATAGAAATTTCAGCATGTAGGTATGCAAGGGCTCTTGCTGTTTCTGTTGCTACTTCATACACTTTTTCCATGAAAGTGAAGATGCACGACTTTCATCATGGATATGGTAAAAAAGAGTCATTTGTGATGAATTCATAAACTAGTAAGGGCACTTCTGTTTCAAGACAACAACCTACTAGCTTGACAACATTCCTATGGTTGACTTGGGTAAGCATGATCACCTCATTTATGAACTGCTCAATTTGATTATGATCACAAATTTTGGACTTTTTAATTGCAACCACTTTGTTTTCCAGGTAATAGGCCTTTGTAAACAGTTCCAGAGCTCCTTTGCCAAGGACTTTACTCTCATTGTAGCTGTTGGTGGCCTTTTTAAGCTCGTCTGCACTAAAGATCTTGCCACCATTCTGTTGGAAGAATTTTTCTTTGAGCCTCATGAGCTTCCTTATTTTCAATCCCAAAAGTAATGAAGAACCATCTAAGAGCAAGAATAAGAGACTTATGTTGATACCTGCACAAAAAGTACGTTCAAACAGAATTTTGACCTAACAAGGTGCTTAAGAGGATCGTCTACTTCAAATTCTTGAGGATCACATTGTCAATGACATTAATATTAAGATATTAAAAGAAGTTGTTAGTCTTGTAACAACGTGCTTAAGGATAAGAAAGAAGGATAGACCCACTATGACTGAAGTGGCCATGAAGTAAGAGGGATTGAGAAGTATGGAAAAACATCCATGTGGAAAGGATAATCAAACAAAAGAAGAGATGGTCTACTTGCTCAGTACACCCACACACTCTTTCAGAATCGATATGGGCATGAGTTCTATCAATGCAACTATTGGACAAGATAGCATAATTCGAAACCTTCTGTTGAAACTACTGGATGATGGCCGATAATTAATTGCTCCAATAGTTTTGCATAAGTTGGTTAGATCGATTGAATTTCTATATGTTTAATAATGTCATGTAATAATAATAATGTAGAGAACTATATATTGTTGAAGTAACTTTTTTGCTCTCTTTACTTTGATACAGACGTGGAGGTGCAGTTGAAACTATATATATAATGTCTATTGCTTTCGGTAATCTTATAGAATACTAGAATAATATATGAATACCCGTACTTGGGTAATGAATACTAGAATAATGAATACCTGTATTCGGGTCTCTCTTTTAATAGGTCATTGCAGTTAAAAAATAACAAGCAATGCTAGTTTGATCCACACTGTCTTTCACAAAAATAAAATAAAAAATTAAAAAGCCTTCAATGAGTGCTAGCATAAAAGATAGATACAAATTAGAAGACGAAAGTTGGAATCGTGTTGAACAGAGATTGAAAGCAAGGATTTCATAATTTCCTTATTAATCAAATCTAATTACACATATTCATCTAAAAAATTGAAATTGTTTATTGGTATAAATGTTGCAATGTCCATCAAGCTACCTACAAACTAAGAGTTATCTCAGTTATCTTTATGGATATTAATTTTCTCTTGTTGTCTATGAGATTATTATTTCGAAACCTTAATTCCCAAGTACTAAGAGTTGATGAACGAAGTTTTTGAAGTAATGTTGGGTAATATGTATTGCATGCATAGAAAGAGAGACAGAAGGAGGGTACAAAAGGTTGAGGGAAGACAGGGTGGTAGGAGGAAAGGGAGGATGTGATATAAAGGAGAGAAGATAGGACGTAAAGTAGGCAAAGGACAAAGGATAAAGCAATGGGACTGGACCACTTCCAAAGGGGCTTCTTCTATACTTTAGCTTCAGCAATTTCTTCAACCTCACGATAGGGACTCCAGAGATGAAATCTCCACCAAAAGATAGAGCTCAGATTTCCATTGTACAATGAGAACTAGAGACCATAAGAGACAAACAATCATATTATAGTGGATCCTCCCCTCCCTAAATCTCATGGACGTAGGCTTTACGTCAAACCACGTAAATTTGTGTGTCTCTATTTCTTTATTTTCACTTCTCACTACTATGGGTGAAAGCACAGACACCGCACAACCACACCAGACTACTTTCGCGGGCTCCATACTACACCGATCAAAGCCAAGATCGTCATTGCAAGTCAGGAATGACTCTTTCTCAACCCCATTTTGGCCTGTTGTGCCGATTTTGGCGTTAATAAGCACAATATTAAAAGTTATTTGCTTAGCACAGGCCACAACATAGCCTTGAGGTGGAATGGCTTTTGCATGGTATCCTCTCAATTGGATCAAGTAGGATGCTGGCCGAGTGGAGCTGGAATCCAATATATACTTTCTTGGGACTTAGAATATTTGCTTGGTAGGTGTTGCTTAGTCAAAATATATTAGGAAAGAATATTATTAGGACCTTATCTATATATATAAAATTAATAACATAGAAGATTCTTTCATAGAGAGAGGCTAAATATTTATTGTCTTTCTATAGAGAAAACCTTATTTACAGACATCTTGACTTAAAGCATTAATGGTACTTTTCTCTCCTTATTGTTAAGGAGTTTATCATTGCTACTGAAGTTCTAGAGAAGTGGATCGAGTAGTTCATTCGTTCCTAAGTAAAGTTTTTGGACCGCTGGATCTATTATATGGGCCTTTTACTTTGTGTCATTGGGCCTGTCTAATAGTGAGTCCAATGACTCTCCAATAATATTTGTCTAGTGAAAGCAAAGAGAATGTTTGTGAATAGTAGTAAAAAAGTAATTAAATAATAATAATAAAATATTATTATTGAGAAATTAAAATGTTCATATATATATAGAGAGGTGGGTTTTGAAATCTTATGGAGTGTAGGAAGTCCATTCATAAGTAGGTGGGTTCAAATGGGGTAGTACATCCTTATTATATATCTCATCGTCTGTCAACCATGATTTATTTTCCATCCAACTATATAAAAAATGTCATGAAAAATCTGTTTCTTAGGATTACAAAGATTGATTAATATCTCAACTAACAATGGGACTCCTTTTTTGGAGAATAATTATGAGACTACAATGTGTCAACTATAAAAGTAGATTAGTCCTTGATTTCTATTTGCTAGATCATAAAGCTATCTAGGGATAGTTCTTAATCTTTTATATATATATATATATATATATATATATATATATATATATATATATATATATATATATACTTAATTGATTTTCAAGCTCTTACCTTCACACACAAGTTGCATACCAACCACCTGTTTTTAGACTGGTAAGAAATGCAACTTACAAAGCTTGTAATTTGGTATGTCATGCCAAATTGTTCCCGTGTATGTGTGTGCGCATATATATATATATATCACTATAAGAAAATTGAGTATTTTTAACAAATTATTTATGACAAAAATGATTATTTATGACGAGAATATACTCATTTTGACATTAAATAATCAGTTTAACAAGAAATAACTGACAGCTAATAAGTAATTTTTTTGTAGTGTATGCATAATATCAAATCTCAATAAAAAGGACCAATCAAATCAAATTTTATAATCTCATGAACTTCGATGAATTTATTATTTGTATTTCTTTGGCTGGAAAACTCTACGCTTTATTCTTTTTATTTTTGTTTTTAGGTAAGTATTGAAAGGGTAGTCTTCATTCGATTTGTTCCTAACAATATGGCTTTACTTGGAGTATTTAATTCGTGGCCATATCAGCATGCATGCTTTTTAAAAAAAAAAAAACAAAAAATTGCATGCTTCAATAATTAGGACCAGGTCCACCAATAAAAGGTCATGATCGATCCAAAGGACCTTATCTTTTATTAATTTTTTGGGGGAGTTTAACCAATTTCGTGAAAGATATAAGTGCGCTTTACATCAGCCCAAAATAGCTAGCCTGCCTAGCTAGCTAGCACTCCTTCGGTTTTAAGTATGAGAAATTACTTACATCAGGTTATTGTTGATGTAATCCTCAACACATTCAATGTTATTGAGTTTAAAAAAAAAATAATAATAATTACAGTGTGCAGAAAATGTGGCTGATGCGTAGCCGTGCTCTTTAAGTATTATGAGAAATTTTACATGGAAGTTTTACATTAAT
Source organism: Juglans mandshurica (assembly GCA_022457165.1). Classification (NCBI taxonomy): domain Eukaryota; kingdom Viridiplantae; phylum Streptophyta; class Magnoliopsida; order Fagales; family Juglandaceae; genus Juglans; species Juglans mandshurica. The sequence goes on along the minus strand of CM039625.1, from coordinate 28,564,363 downwards.
TAATATATAATTTATTATTTTTATTATTTTATTTAAATATTTAAATATGTGTTTGCTTAAATAGAATGGTAAAAATGATAAATCATATATTAGTTAGGTGGAGGTGTGTGGTGTAAGATTTCAATATTCTAGTATTTCTTTTTTACTATATGTTATATGAGAAATGATATTTGCAGTTTTAAGATATGCAAGTATCGGGCACTTATTTTGAAAAAAATAGATAAATATGCGATCCACATGAAAAAATTATTCTTTTAATGATGGATCCCACTTTTTTTTAAAAATAAGAGTGTAAGACTTGTACTTTCTAAACTGTATCTAACATTGCTCATATTATATACTAATAAGAATGAACGGTGAGAACCTACATTGTTTTCAAGAAAGATGTGGAGTTATCAATAAAGTATTATAATATTATAATATAAATTCAACAATATTTATTTTTAACCCAAATTTAAGGACTTGAGATGAGATTTAGGGTTGATTTGAATACAAAAATTATCTCACCTCATTTCATATGATTTCATCTCATCTTATAATTTTTTAAATTTTCACACAAAATATAATAAACAATTCAACTTTTTCAAATCTCAAAACAATAATAATATTAAAAAATAATATTCTAATAATATTTTATTTAATTCATCTAAAATAATCTCATCTCATCTCATCATTAGATAAACACATGATAGGCAGTTTTTTTTTTAAATGGATTACTGTTTAATTATGTGACTTTTAGATCAATATTAACTGCTTATTATAAGATTTATTTTATATGTCTATCTCTTTTATTTAATTCTTATTATAATTCAAATAAAACCGTATTAGTTTTTTATCTACCCAAAAATGTCCAAGTTTTCCAAATGGAAAGGGAAACTAAACGACTAACATACGGTTACAACTAAAACATTTAAAATTGAAAGAGGAGAGAATTTGGAATGATTATCTCTGACCACTAATACACAAGCTTTAAGCAACAAAAAAATTTTGCTTTGGAACAAGCTAATCATCGGTTAGAATGAGGAGAGGAATGTCCAATCAGGGTTTGCCACATCAGGATTTGAAAATTAAGATACTCTATTAAAGGGCTTGGAAGAACAGTTGGAGTAATATAAGTGGGCTTTGCTTTTTTAAGTTAATTGGGGATAGGATTATCCCAAGATCAAGTTTAGCTGGATTTGGCTTATTTGTTAGAGACACCCACAGATCTTGACAGCATCAGAAAACAGCCATGATGTCGTTTCTCAATGTTTTCACATGTAAATACTCAGTACCCTCCAAAAAAAATGGCAAAGAAACTGCTATAAAGTACCTGATTTGATATATATATATATGTATGTATATAAGACCATGGCTGCTTCCCTATCACCATGACTCAAACATTTTCTGTTTTCTTTGTATTTTCTTCATCTTGATCTTCAAGAAAGAACTGATCTTTCCTATCAGCTTGTTCATAATTTCTTGGGCTGGAGAGATTGATCAGAGCAAAGGAAGAAGAAGAACTTAAGATCATCATCATCATCCATCATCTCCATGGCTGATTCATTTGATGAAGAGTGTGATTATCTGTTTAAAGCTGTTCTTACTGGAGATTCTGGTGTTGGGAAATCAAACCTTCTCTCAAGATTTGCAAAAGATGAATTCAGGTTAGATTCAAAGCCCACAATAGGTGTGGAATTTGCTTACAGGAATATAAAGGTTGGAGACAAGCTGATCAAGGCTCAGATATGGGATACTGCTGGCCAAGAAAGGTTAGTAATTCATTTCTTTAATTCCTTCTTGCTTTTTATTTTCTATCTCTGTAATCCAATATTTCTTAGACCTGGGTTTTGATCATCTTCTCTGAAACCAAAATTTCATCCGTATTTATAAATATAATATATATATGATCAAAAAAATAGATATAACAATTATATATTCTATAAAATTGAATTTTTTTTTTTTTTTTTTTTTTTTTTTTTTTTTTTTTTTTCCTTCTCTTTTGGGTTCGTCGTGGTTTCAACAGAAACTCAGGAAAGTTGCTTGTAAAGGTAGGTTTCCGAGGCGGGTCCAGTAGTCTAAACTCGTTATCTTAGCCTTTACGAAACAAACATTCAATTATCTCGATTTCGAACTTATCCATATAAACTGTTTTATTTCAAATAAATAAATAAAAATTAAGCCAAAAAATTTACTAGAAATTCTAAGATCAAATATAAATTACCTAGAATAATGTTGTAGACTCACAAGGTAAAAGATTCCATCTTCTACTGTGGGGGTTTAACACAATTTGATAATTGAATAACTCAGTTTATGATAAACAATTTATACAGTTTTAAAGTGTGTAAAGTCTACGTAATATTCTTTATTTAAAAAGTAGATAAATGTGGGATGAAATAAATCTATTTTTTAATAGTGGGTCTCATTTTTTCAAAAAGAATGTACCATTACAATAGATCCGTACGAGGCTTATGTTAAAGAATAATCTTATATTATCTATAAATAAGGTCTTAGATATGTTTATAAAAAATAAGAAATCATCTCTTATCTATAAATAACGAGTAATTCTACATAAAACCGTGAAGTACGTAATCAGTACTTAATTACTTTGAAAAAGAGTGGGATCCACTATTAAAAAATTAATTTTTTTTATGTGAATCTTATGTTTTATTCATTTTTTCAAAGTAATTATACAGCAATTACGTAATTCACAGTCGTAAGTATCTTTCCTCTAAAAGTAAATAGAATAGGCTGGTGCAGATCCGTGATCCAAAAGTATTCAAGGATATACTGATGAAAATCAAAGCCGAAGATGAAGAAAATGTATAAATCCAACTGAGGCGGGACCCAGAAACCGAAAAGAAAGTTTGTACAAATTCATAATTCATAAAGGCTTTTTTCACACCCGAAATAGTTGAAAGAAAAAGAAATGAGACACCACCAAATCGATCCCAACCTGTGAATTTGTGACACCATTATTGTTCTACTCTTTCTACCTTTTTTTTGTCTTTGGGGGTAGGAACATGCTCTTTTCATTGCACGGCAATCAAGGAGTCGTGACATGTTTGTCATCTCCCATTCGGACTGCCATTCTTCTCCACCTGGAGGAGCTTTTGGGAATTAGATGCGGAGAAATGCTTTGTTCCCGAATTTTATATCTAAAAAATATCTTGAATGAGTTTTTTTATTTTATTTTTTTTATTTAATGATTAAGAAAGTATTTTTTAATTATGTTGTTAATTTTTTTATTTTTTAAAAAATATTTATGATTATTAAAAAAATACATAAATAAAATAAAATAAAAAAATGAAATGTGCTTTTTGAAACACACATTTGAGATATATTTTCGATAAGTGTAATGCTGCTCTTACATGTGGCATGCATACTTTTCCTCTCCATCACAATTACTTATTATAAAGAATAATGTTATTATGTCGTCTTATTTTATTTTTTTATTTTGATCGTTTATATATTTATTTTTTTAATTTTTTTTACTCATTGACTAAGAAAGTGACTTTTAGTGTTTTGGTATTTTTTTATTTTTTAAAAATATTTAACTATGTTAAAAAATTGTAAAAAAAAAATATATAAGTAGATACGTCCAGTGGGTCAAAGTTGGGTGGCACACAAGCACTACCCTATTATAAATGAAATAGCATTATTATATGGATTAGTTTTAAAATGAGGGCAAAACTATGAAGGTAAACGCTTTAATAATCTGATAAAATATGATATATTTTAAACTGATAATTATAGTGGGATCTATTATAATTTTTTTAAAAAAAATTAATGGTGTGTTGAGTATAAAAAACTAGCTAAGACTTATAAATAGATATTATCTTTATTATTTATATCTTTAAGAGTATAATCTTGTTGTTAATTACTAAGTTTAGGAAATTCTTTTTAAAAGATAAAATCAACTATCAATATTAATGTAATTCGTCATTTCTATTTTGTTGGTATTGATAATTTGATATTCAAATATTAAAAAGAGTGCGTGTCATAATTTGTTATAGTTTAAGAATGTAATGCATATGGCAAAATGAATTAATATGATATCACGTAAAATTATCATTTATCTCGTAAGTGTAAACTATAGAAATGAGTAGATTTTATTATTTAATTTATAAAAAATTATCCTCATCAACCACTATTCACTATCCCACACTCCACATCTTATGAAAAACACCTCCAAATGATCTTATGAAAAACAAAAGTTGCACATTTGGAGTGCGGGAGTAAATAGTGGCTGATGATTACAATTCGATCCTCTTAATTTATATGTCTTAACAATATTTATGATATCATGTTAAACGTACTGTCACTTGGTCCGGAAATTTTTTTCTCATTGGTTCAAAATAATCTTATTTGTGATAGGTTTAGAGCCATTACCAGTTCATACTACCGAGGAGCACTAGGTGCGATGTTAGTCTACGACATAACAAGGCGTGCAACATTCGAAAATGTGAAGAAATGGTTGCAGGAGCTAAGACAATTTGGGAGTGGAGACATGGTGGTTGTTCTTGTTGGTAACAAAACTGATCTGGGTCACTCTAGAGAGGTGAGTGAGGAAGAAGGAAACAATGTTGCCGAGGCAGAAGGTTTGTGTTTCATGGAAACATCTGCATTGGAGAAGGTGAATGTGGAGGAAGCATTCATGCATATGATTACCAAAATCCATGAAATCACAAGCCAAAAAAGCTTGGAAGCCAAAACAAATGGATCAGCCCCAAGCAGTACTACTCTTTGTAGTGGAGAAAAGATAATCGCTATTGATCATGAAGTCACAGCCACCAAGCAATCTACTACTTGTTGCATAAAGTAGATTGTTAATTGATTACAGAGATCACTTGGAGTTTTTATCATCTCTAGTTGCTATTGTTATTTGGTTTTTTTTTTTTTTTTTCCTTTTTGGTTATGAGCAAATATCAGGATTTTACCACATCATTAGATGGACTGATCAATCCGAGAGAATGTAAGTAATGAGAGAAGTTTAATTCATTGACAACAGAAAGAGGAATTATTGTTTTTTTTTTCAATGAAATTTATTGAGTCTATCCCACATATGGGAAAGGAGTTGGAGAAGAAAAAAGAACCCAACCATTAGCCTTTAAGGCACCATTTGGATGTTGAACTGAGTTGAGTTCTGTATGAATGGTAATGAGTTGAAATGGTAGAGTAAGTTTTATGGGAGGCCATCTAAAATGAGTTTAGATGTGTTTGGATGTTAATATAAGTTTAAATGTATTTATGGGATGTTGAAAAAGGTTGTGAGTCTCATGTGTAAAGAGGTGTTGAGTTGAGAAAAGTTGTGGGTACCACGTATAAAGAGGTTTTGATTTAAGATGAATTTAGTGATTTGAGAGTTAGATGTTTGGATACTAGCCTCAGCTTAAAATTAGACTAAATTTTATCTCAATTCAGTCCAAATCTCAAACGGGACCAACATAACATTATGGACACTAACTTTTTCTTTTCTTTTATTTTTGTAAATTAACTTTTTTTAAAGTTAAACTTTTATTAAGGTTTATCTAATTCTATCATTATTTTTCTAACTACGTCTAATTTTCAGCATAGTTTATATTTTATCATTCCATTTAAATTCATTAAAACTTGGTTTTAAAAAAGAAAAAAAAAAGACTCACATAAAAATTAAGTCAACAAAATTGCTTTCAGTGTTGGGAATGTGGGCTGCCATTGCACATCATGTAGAGTAGTCAAACAGCAAACCCAGAAGGAACTAACTTAAACCGTACGTTAATTAACAATGAAAAAATTGTCAAGTCAGTAAAACTACTTTTGAGTTGGAAAACTTGTCCTTAATATCTTCTTCCTCTCAAAGGAATTACTAACTTAAACATATATAGAAGTTTTCTACGACTGATTGTCCCGACCGAGCGGTTTGTTTCTTCTGCTTTCAGGAAAAGTAATTGTTGATTACATGGGGTTGGTGGCAGGGTACCCGACCCCTATGTGGTGGGTGCGGTATTGCATCTGCCTGGATTTCACAAGTCCGCTTGTGTGTGTATGAATATGAATGTATATATATAAATAAATTAAACAAAATAATGTCATTTTTTTTAGGTAAAAAAACAACTCTCTTTCCCCAACTCTCGTGGGTACGTTTGAGTAGTGAAAAATGTTGAGAAGTGTTGAAAAGTATTGAGAATAGTAGTGAAAAAGTAATGGAAAAGTAATAATAAAATATTGAAAGTAGAAAAAAGTAATGGAAAAGTAATAATAAAATATTGAAAGTAGAAAAAAGTAATGAATAGTAGTAAAAAGTAGGTGAAAAGTAATACTAAAGTAATGAATAGTAGTAGAGTATTATGAGAATACCTGAGGTATTCTTGGTATAAACTTATTTCTCAGTCTTCCATTTCTCATTCTCTCGTCTCATCGTTGTCACAACCATCTAATCGAAATGTCGACCTCTTTATTGTATGTAGCTTAGAGCCTATCTTAAAATCAGTCCATTCATATGAATTGGGATTGGGTTCAATAGAGGATGGGGTTATATTGATTGAATTATGGATGTTGTGAAGTTGGATTATGATTTTAGTACCTTCAATTTTGGATGTCTCATTGTTTATGTTATGTATGTTTTAGGGTTTCGACTTGAAACCTTAATATAAGGGATGGAATCTAAAACCCTATTGAGTATCTCATCGAAAGTTAGAATTAGGTTAGGGGATCAATCTAAAACCCTAACCTAATTTAGAGTCTCAATTGAAACCTTAATGTCATCAATCTGAAACTCTAACATGATTAGGGTTTCAATCCTAATATCATTTAGGGTTTCAGTTCTAAACCCTAAATCAGAATAAAAACTAAAGTTGATTGGAGATGGGACTTAACAAGGCATGGGATGGGAGTAGTGGGAGTAACAAATTGAAGGAGTTTGTGAAATATGACTCAAAATGATGTTAAAGGTCTCTTGCTCGTATGATCATATTTGATGAGCTACTATTTAAATTTGTGGACGGTGAAGGAATCTTAGCCTACTCTAAGGACATGGAGTTTAGGTTTAATATTCATTATCACCATACAGTGGTGAAAGATGTGCTTAAAATATATGGGCTTGAGAAAGGTTTGTTGAAGAATTTATTGAATGGTTAAAGAGTTTGTCTCACTACCAACACATGGAGATTGGTCCAAAATTTGAACTATATTTGTCTTGCTACACATTTTGTTGATAGTGATTGGGAGTTGCACAAAAAAAAAATATTAAATTTTGTCTAATTATCAATCACAAAGGTGATAGATTGGGAATGAGGTTGAATCCGAAATAAGGGAATGGAGTTTGGTGTGGGTTTTAATAGTTACGATGGATAATGCATCTTCTAATGATGCCACGCTTGAGTATTTGAAGAATAATGTTTGAGAGGAAAAGTTGTCCATCTTATGTGGTGAGTCTTCACTTGTGTGGTGTTGTGCACATGTCCTTAACCTTATTGTGGCTAGTGGTTTAAAATAAGTTCTTGAGTCGGTTGCAAAAGTAAGAAATGCAGTTCGATTTATTAAGTCTTCATTGGCTAGACTTGAGAAATTTAAGACATGTGTTAATGTTGTGGGTCTTCAGTGTAAGAGTTGTGCCTTGATATTCTTATAAGATAGAACTCAACTTTTTTTATGTTAGAAATTACAAAAAAATATAGAAGGGCTTTTGATGCCATGGGAGATGAGGATATGTAACAGACTTGTCACTTAGATGAGTAGGAAGGACGTGAGAGGTCAGGGCAGCCCAAAGATGCTAATTGGGAAAATGTTAGGGTCTTTGTTGAGTTTTTAAGCTTTTTTATGATGTCACCTAAACCATTTCTAGTTTTTTTTATGTGTCACATTAAATGAATATCATCGGCAAGTTAATGAGGTTAAGGAGCAATTGGATAAGACATGTGAAAGTGTTGATTCTACTTTACATATTATAACATTGAAGATGAGGCTTAAGCATGAGAAATATTAGAGAGGTTTGAATAAAATAAATGTTTTGGTATATGATACTATCATTCTTGACCTAAATTACAATTTACAAGATTGATGGAATGGTGTATGGGTTGAAAAATACTAGTGGAATCTGTTGAGCGGATCAACTTGTGTTTAGGGTTAAGACACCCTTGTTAAGTTTGTATCTTGAGTTTGCCTCATTCAAGTGGGTTAGTATTGATGTTCCATCATCCACTACCTCTAGGCCTCCTACTAACGCCAGGAAGGCAAGAAAGCATATGTGGGATATGCAATATGGTGATACACCCGTATAAAAGAAGAATTTAGATTGCTAAACAGACTTAGAAAGATACTTGTTAGCAAAGTTACACCCATATATGGAGAAGTTTGGTGTTTTAGGTAGGTGGAAGATAAATGTCCTCAAATATCCTTTCATTAGAGATATAGCTCAAAGTATCTTGGTCATCTCTATTACTACAGTAGCCTTAGAGTCGGCTTGTTGCACCAAAGACGTATATTGGACCCATTTAGGAGTTCACTATTTTCTATCACTATGGATGTTTTGATTTGCACTCAAAACTGGATTAAAGGGAAGCCGATTGAGATTGGGAGGTGGTGGACTTTGTGGACAACTACGAGGGGGAGAACGATCAAGACGGAAGCCATAATTACTTTAAATTTATTCTTTGTTTTAAATTGTTTTGTGTTTTTTTATTAGAAATTAATTTTGATTTTGATTGATGTGCGATCAAATTCAACAAAAGAGGCTCAATCTCAATCTACTTCGAGTACACATTGATACATACATGGTTTGTTAATTCATTCCTTGTAGGCTTGTATTTTATTTTCGTATCTTTTCTAATTCAAGTTTTTTTTAAGACATCATATTCTCATTTTCATCCATGTATTTTTCAAGTTCTATATGGTTATTAACTTATTGCATCTTGGATTCTTGGTGCCTTTGGAGTGTATTTATGATAGATTTGTCATTCTTAGAATACTCAAACTATTTGTAATAGTTTTAGATTAATTAGTAATATATTTGAGTTTTTATTTATAAAATTTATATAGGGATTGAAATTATTTTCAGATTAATTTGTAATATTTTAGATATAAACTTATTTATATTCCGATTGAAAAATTATGTATGTTTTTCCTTTTTTGGATATGGATTGAAAGTTATTTTTGAGCCCACAGGGATGTAAAACAAAACATGTTATAGGCTTCGAAAATAACTTCTAGGCTGGATGGACCAATGGTCGAGTGAGGTCCACAGGTGGCCGGATGGCCTGTAGGCCAGTCCGCCTGTCTAACAATCGGCGAGCCATCCACCCTCTTAGGACAAGATCAAGTAGCAAATACAAAAAGAAGCCCATCAGCTCACTCTCTCTCTTGGCTTATGTACTGTTTCATGGTTTAATAATACGGAGAAAATATAAAAACCATCCTACTGTGCATAACATCCTTATCACACCCATGTATTGGGTGAAAAAAAAAAAATTGTGCCTGGTGTAGTGCGGCTTGCGGCTGCTCTCCAGCACAGCTCAATAATATGGAGTGGTTCCTGCGATCAGTTTGGGCTAAATTAACAAAACAAAAAAAGTGTTGGGCTGTTGGGTAAACAGATGACAAATGGTTTAGGCTTTCAATTTTTCAAACTTATTTCCACATATAAGAGATTACATCATCTCTTAGGATGAATTTGGATAAACTATTTAGATGAGATGAAATAAAATTTTTTGAGTTAAGATGAAATGAGATAATTTGTAAAAAAGTATGTGCTTGGATAGTGAGATGGAATAAGATGATATAATTTTAACTTTTTGAGATTTAATAAAGAGATGAGTCCCACTGTTTTATAGAGTAGGAGTTGTGAATTGTTCACGCATTGTTCACTGTTCATGTACTGTTTACATGCTGTTTATTACTGTTTAGCATTGTTCACGCACTGTTCATGTCAATTTTCATTGTTTTATATTGTTTATTTACTGTTCATTTAAGTTGATATTTTCAAAACTTAAGAAATGAAATATTATGTTTAAATAGTCAAAATAACTGTACGGTACAATTTCGGATGAGATGCTTTCATTTGAACTGTTTATCCAAATCCACCCTTTGTTTTAAAGTAACTAGTAAAATAGGTAAGAACATAGGGTAGACCCGATCACAGGATCATAGTATGGTAGGTGTTAAAAAAATATATGGAATTGAGTCGCCACTAAAGACACACTCGGTAGTTGTGGAGGGGTTTAAGGGGTTCGATATTATACATAAGAGGACCAAGAATATAATGAAGGAAAATGATGGGGATCCCGCTCATTTATCTAGCTCCAATTTCTCTCTTTTTTTTTAGTTGTTTTACATAGTGATTAAGAAAATGTTATTTAATAATATTGTGAATTTTATTCTTTTTTTTTTCAAAAAAAATTAAAAGTATTAAAAAATGATTTGAAAAAAATATTTAAAAAAAATATTTAAAAGTGTTTTTTTTTCACATCATTTTTTAGCACTTTTAAATATTTTAAAAAATAAATAAAATTCATAATATTATTAAAAAACATTTTCTTAATCACTATGTAAAAAAAATTAAAAAAAGAAAAAAATGAACGGAATGCTTGAACGATATCCCAGCAAGATCCCTAGCATTGCCCTATAATGAAGAGGTGCATGTAGTGGATTTGAGCTCTGATGATGAGTAGCATGTCGCGCTCACTCATCACTTTGAGTAGCATGTGAGACACGCTTGTCCATCGTTCTGAGACAACTTCTTGGACTCTGTAGATCAATAGCCTAAGAAATTGGTGGTGCATCGTGTGTTACTCGGACATGAGGAAGAGGAGGCGCATCGATATTTTCAATCTAGAGAGAGAGAGAACTCTATACAATGACTTGAGAGGGGAGCAGCTCCAATCCAATCTTTTACCTTGGGCAGGGGAGGTGGTAGGCTAGGGGAGAGAAGATGCATCTTGAATAACATTTACTCCCGTTTAAATAGTGAAATGAGATAAAATAATTTTAAATAAAAGTTAAAAGTTAAATAAAATATTATTAGAATATTATTTTTTAATATTATTCTTATTTTGAGACTTGAAAAAATTGAATTGAGATTTGAAAAAATTGAATTGTTTATTGTATTTTGTATGTGAATTTGATAAAGTTGTAATAATGAAATGAGATGAGATTATTTTTCATTTATCTTAAAATTTTTAAATAAATATTTTTTCAATTTCAACTATTTAACTTTTAATGATTACCGATTTATTATAATTTTTTTTTTAAATTCTAAACAAAACACAAAAAACCAAATAACAATTTCAAATTTTAAAATAAAAATAATATTAAATAAATAATATTTTTATTTAATATTTTGTTTTTCATTTCTTAAAACTGAATAAAATATGTTAACTCAAGAGATTTCTGATTTCCCAAAACATTTCCTTACACTCTTAAAATGACCAATAAATTTTCAATATCATTAATCTTTCAATTTTTACAATGTCTCTCGATCTAGAATTGTTTTTTAATTATTTGCATTTTGGATATACATGTGCGAGGCCTTCGTTGCCCGGTCGATGTCTGGCTGTGTCACACGTGCGGATCTCTTTCTTAACCTCACCGTCACAGTTTGAAGGACCCAGCATCAACAAGCGTGTCTGACCCAAATCGACGGCCATCAGCGCGCTTTCATTTTGACATATCCTCGTAGCTCCCCGTCATTCTAGCTTTCGCTTTGCATCCTCCTGACCTTCGATAATTCGATTAGTTCAATTCCCATTCAACGGAATGCTTCGCTAAAATGCGCCATTCTGCGTGATTCACACTCTCTCAAATCTCTCTCTCTCTCTCTGTGAGAAACTTGACATCCAGTTGAAGCGAAACTGCCATGGCGAATTGGATCTCGTCCAAACTCAAAGCCGCTGAGAGTATTCTCCAACAGGCAATTCTTTTGCCTTCTTCTCTCTTCGTTTCGAAACGTTTCTTATTTTTTCTTTGTTTTCTGTGTTTGATTCTTGAGAAGACAGAAAAATAAAAGCAGTTTAATTAATAGTGTCTAGCATATTTTGTCCAATGCATAAGGTGTTAGTGCATTTTTCTGATCCTAAACTAGGACTTTATTGTTGTTTTTGGCTTCTAAGTGTCGATATTCTCAGAGATCAGATGCAGCACTATGATATTGTTCATATATATATATATATATATATATATATGTATATACGTTTGTGGATGAATAAATATATTATTCTATCTTTAAGGCCTTTCTTAATTTTTCAAAAATTTGTGTCTAGTAATTATATTGGTATTATTTGTGTTGGGGTCGATTCAGATCGACCAGCAAGCTGCGGACTCGCTTCGCAAGAACGAACGGCCTCCTGCGGACGAACTGAATTTTGTTACGCCCACAAAACCCGGCGGGGTTTTGCCGCCTCTTAAGGATCAATTGAAGAAGAAAACATCAGAGGAGAATGAATATCAAGGAAAATTGGGTAGTGACCCAAATTTAAGCACATTTAATAGTAGGGACAAAGATATTTCTAATGCTCCAAAAATCTCTCCCAAACCTAAGTCTACGCTTACTGATACTGACTGGACCGAACTCCTTGGTACGGCTAATCAGAGCACAAATTCTGCGGCCAAACGCAGTAATGGGGGAAGTGCAATTCGTGGGTTGAAGAAGAAGGATGGTAAGAGACAGGGGAGTGCGGGTTCAAATTTGTTGCCATCGGATGTGAAGAGGAATCAGAAGGGTGGTAGCAATAGTTCGAAGCCAGGACTGAGGTTGGGAGAAGAAAGTAAGTTAAATGTGAAGGCAGGTAATGGGGAAGAGTGTAGCTCTTCAGATTCACCTGGGAGGACTTCCAGCGTTGATTTGCAAAGTGATGGTAAGTATTTGGAAAGGCAAGAAAGTGTTAGAAACGGAACAGCTGGGAAGTTTGTGGGAAAGCCAAATAATGAGAAACAAGAAGAAAATGGTGGGCATTACCCTAAGGGAATTTCTTCAGAGAATTTGTCACGGTCACTGAGCAAGAATCAACCTTTGGAAATGATGTCAGTCTCGGGGAAAATTGATGGGTTATCTGATGTGAAGATGGTGGGGCTGGATAATGCTCAAGATAGGTTGAGAAGCACCATAAGGGGGAAGCATGAAACCATTGTAGCCTCCAGAACTTCTGTCTCTGATGATTTAAAGAGAGGTTCATCTTCAACAAGTCACAGGAGCTCTGATTCAGATTCAGATTCGGGTTCGGGTTCGGGTTCAACTTCTGACTCCGAAAGTGAACGCGAGAAGGAGGAAAAGAAGAGGAGGAGGGAGAAGATTCTGGCTGAGAAAATGGCAGCTAGAGCTGTGGAGGCTATCAAAGAAAGGGAGAATAAGGTTGCCAAATTGGAGGGGGAGAAGCAGAGCTTGGAAAAAATACTAGAGGAACGAGCTAAACAACAAGCACAAGAGGTAACCTTTCCCCATCTTTGTTATCGATATCATTCTTATACTTGTTGTCTTTATATTGGTGGCTAGTTTCATTGATAACGTGTTTTGTTCTTGTTCTAGTATTTTTAGGTCTTTCAACTTATGGGCATAAGTATGAAAAGTGATGCACCTTTTCTCTATCAACCATTTGGCTTGTTTCTTATAAAGAAAACAATACGCACACAGTGCATCATCTCTTAAATGTAATTGTGTTATAAAACCGTCATATTTTTGGTGATAACATTATACTAAAAACAAAAGGGTGGAACTCTAGTACACACTAAGTATATGAGAGACACCCAAAAAGAGAGAGAACATTGTCAATCTAGAAAGAACAAAAGTTAAAATCACCTCCCTACATGTCTTTTACACTTTCTTTTTGTTAATAACTCTTAATACAAGGCATCTTTATAATTTGTTTAACTTCAACATAGAAAAAGAAAATATTGTTTTAAATTTTAAATCTAGGGGCTACATGGTTGAAGCATATTTTTCCTTACAGAATCACACTTTAAAGAAACCTTTGTGGTGGCAGTTCAATTTGGAACTGGGGCAGTTGGGGGTAATCACAATAGAGAGCCCGGGTGGATTTAGGATAGAGATTTCCCTGCATCTCACTGCCCACTTATCAGTTTTGTATAGTTAAAATACTCTGTAACCGTAATGTGTCTGTATTTAAGTGCCCTGACAAGTCACTATAAAGGGCGTCTTCTTATGTCATTTTAGGATAGGGCACTGGCTTTGTTAATTAAATTTCACCCCTTCAAAATAGAAAATAGAGAGGTGAAGGGATAAGAGACAAAACGCAGAGGAAATAAAAAGAAATTGTGCTACTTCACATAGAGAAACCAATAATTTAGATTAAGTTTTTTTCTTTTTAACAACAGCAGAAGCTGCCATTTTACTATAAAGTGAGCATTTCTAGTTAAGATACTTATGAGGGCAAAAAAGATAGGCCAGTTTTTGTTGAAAGAGTCTCTTTGCATATACTCACATGCATATAATGAGAGGGACTCGAATAATTGAAGTGCAAATTTCTAACTGAAAACTTACTTGGTTAACTATGTTTAAAGTAAGGACGCTATGTACAACTGCAACAAGGACAGCGTGCCTACAATTGGGCTAAATTACAGTTTTCAGGCTTCATCTTGGGTTGAAAACTCTTAATCCAGCCCCAGATTCAGTGAAAATTATTAGGTACTCCTGAAGTACTGTCACACGATAGTCTCATCATATCACGACATGCCATGTAAGTATTAATTTTAATTGACATGGCATCCTATGATAGGATGGGTCTACCATGTGTCTGTACTGCAGGAGTACCTGCTAATTACTCCAGATTCAGGGCTTGGATTGAAATCTCAAAGACATGACCCTGGCCTTCACAGACCTTATACACTGAGACATTACATACGCATAACTACACAGCGAGAAAAGCACTCAAACACAGAATGCACACAGATATGCATGCCATTGAATAATTTGCTAGAAGCTAGTAATGCCATCACAGACAGTATGATGGAAGGGCCATGTTTTCTTTTTTTTGATTGGCACCAGGTCTCTGAGACCAAAGTCCTGACTAATCTCGGGGATGTACAGGCCCTCGGGAAAGAGTTTCCCACAAGTGCACCTCGGGTAATTCAAGGGAAAGTCCACCTAGTCTAATGGCCCCTAGAAATTGTTCGCACACAAGAGGATTCAAACCTCAGACATGGAGGGAGTATACCACTAAGACCAAGGCCTTTACCACTTGCACCAACCCCTAGGGGTTAGGGTCATGTTGTAATGAAGAAAGGAAGATGTTGGAAAGGACTTTGGACTTGAGTAATTTTTGTTGAATGAAGGCCATAGCCATACTGCAATCTTCCTCATATGTCTCTTTTTAACCTCAATAAACCTTTTACTTTTGGGATCCACTATACTTGGATGCTAATGCTGTTTTGGAACTTCTAAAGAGAGTACTTTTGGGGGTTGTTGTTAAGGAGTTTCAAGCAGTTTGTTTTGTTTTTTGCTTTTTTTTGGGGGGTGGGGTGGGGTGAGGTGTGGGGTAGCTAGAAACAAGAGTTGTAAGTGCTGACTTGAACTTTTAGTTCTATTGTCAATACCTTGCGATTCTCCAGTCAACCCATCTGATCCAACTGAATATGGCAAAATCCCAGCTCTAAGATTCTAGATTAATTTGAGCTTGGAATGAGCAGGGCGTCAAAATTAAGTTGCATTATGGGTGTCCCGTTTTGAACTTGGGGTTGAGCTTGGTATGGCCTCTGACCTGACAACCTGCCTGAGTTGCTGCCCCATTGATGAGGTCAGTTATGAAGCTGATTACTAAAAGCTCATTTGTCTTGCAAAACAACGAAGCACAGAAACAATGGTAAATCAAATCATGCTTGACATATTAAATGCATTGTGCATATTCCACTGCTAGTTACACAGGAAAACACCTCTTATGTTTTAATCCTTTTTGTCTCTTCCTCAGATATAGTAGTTTGTGAGACTTAACAAAATGTCCCTTAAACTCATGCAAATGCTTAGTTTTATCTTCTTTCTTGCTTCAGGCTTCAGAGCTGCAGACAAATATGATGGAAACACTAGAAGCTGTTGACTTTGAGAAACAGAAGCATAATAATACTAGAAGGGAAGCTTTTGCCAGATTGGCTAAACTAGAGGTAATTTAACCTATTTCGGTGTCTACGTTTTTCTGTCCCCCCTCTTTCTCTCAGGGTATATCTTCTAGCTATGGTAGAAAATGTTCCCTGCTTTATTAAAGTTCAAGCACTGCAGTTGTCAGGTCATAATCTTGTTACTAAATGTCAAACGTTCATGCAGACTGCTAATGCTGATCTTGCAAGATCCCTTGCTACTGTGCAGTGGAATCTTGAAGCGCAGGTATGATGAGATTCTTGATTCAAATGAATGTTAATCCAATCCATGAGGTCTTAACCCTTTTCTTAGTTTCTTTTCGTTTTTGGAAGTTGTAGTTGTTTCCTTTGTATACGTCCTGTGTACTTGGCCTTTTGCCTATTTCTTTGAATAAAATTTTTACTTATCAAAAAAAAAAAAAAGTCCATCTGGCCAATAAAAGAAACCAAAAGAGAAGGCCTGATGAACACAGATAAAAGTGACTCTTTAATGACAGTTTTTGTTCCCAGATGATTTGCAAAATATCTTTACACTTTTGAATATGAATCTATGGGATTTGCCTTAGCTTTAAAGTATTACGTATATAGGGATGTGCCAAATGCTTGAAAATAGTTATACTTTTGCTTTGTTATTGTTTTTATTTCTATTTTTTTATTAATGCAGTCATGTTGTATATTTAGTGTGAGTTATTAATCTCTAAATAGAATATTGTTTTCTGATTTTTTTTTTTTTTATGTCAAAGTCTTTTGTGTTTGATCTTTTTATCATTATATATATATATATATATATATATATATATATTATATTCTAGCAACAACTGGCCTATGTACTAGTATAATTTTGCTTATTTGAGACGTATCCTTAATGTTCTTTTTCTGATTATTGGCCTCATATATCTTGTAACAAATCCATTTCATTTCAGCCTTTACCCATTGTTATGTCATGGAAAACTTTCGCTTCAGTAATACGTATAATGTTCAAGACCATTGGCCTCAGATATAATGCGATGTGGTGGGATTAGGATAGTCAGAGTTTCAAGTCTCAAGTCATAAACAAGCAAATCAATGAATAAGCACAGAAAGATTTATACTTCCTATTTGCTTGCATTTGGACCAGGTTAATCAGGTAGCAGAATTACGTCGACAGATTCAACTGAAAGAAGCAGCCCATGAAGGTATGCATCATAAATTACAGAGCAAAAAACTGAATGAACTTCTTTTCTCTTTTGATTTTGCTTCTCTTTTCTTCAACCACAGAGAAATTTATTAGATTTGTGGTCTAAGGTTAGTTTTTCGTGCAATTCTAAGACCCAGGAAAAAAGTGGTTTTGGGGATGAACTGTGACCCATGCAAAATAATAGTGTAATGGAACAACCTAGGCAAGCTTTCCTTCAATAATGGTCAATGAAAATACTTGATTTTATTACATTGGCACATAAAATTGTCAAGCTCGAAATATTTTGGCTTATTGATAACTTGTCCCTTGGAACTTTTTTATTTTCCTGTAGAGCTCAGGAGAAGAATCTCAAATTCTCGTCAAACTGGAACTTCTAAAAAACAAGTGAGTTTATGTTCTGCCTTGATGTAACTCCCTGAGTACTTGGGCTATGCCTTTTACTATCGATTAATGCTACATACAGTCATGGAGTTCGCAAGCGCCGTGCAATCGTTTTGAAAAAGAGGAGGGTTTACTATTAAAAAATTAGTTTTTTTCTTGTAGATCTCATATTTACTCACTTTTTCTAAAGAGATTGCACGGCGCTTGCACACTCCACGATTGTAAATATCATTTGTCTTTACTATCGATAAAATTTTACTTATAAAAAAAATGTTCTGCCTGTGATGTTATTGACGCATAAGTATATGTTGGAGGGAGTAGATAGAGAAATGGGGGGCACTGCCCTGGGGGTTAGGGATTTCTTGACTTTTTTTTATAATCTCTACTTCAATCTGAAAACATTGCAGTTAGCAGCATCAAAAGGAATGGAATTTGAACGAGAGATACTTGAGGCGGAGTATTCTTTCATTGTCGACAAAGTTGTACAATTGCAAGATAAGGTTCGCTTTACAAGTTTTTGCTATATTGGTAAAGTAATTCTGTTTCTAATTAAAAAGACCTTGCCCTGTGATGTTGACAACATTACTTGTTTTTTGTTTTTGTATAAGCAATAGAGAATTTTATTAATAGAATGTTGGCAAAGCCGGAGCACACAGACAGCGTACAAGAGAGACACCTAGCTAAGAGGAAGGAGGAATATAAACAATAAAATCATGAAAATTAAGCCCATTGAAATCTAAGACATTACTTAGCATGCTTTCCTAAGTGATTGCAGATCATGTCCTGAATACTTAGTATCCAAGAACTTTTGTGTGCGCATGTGCACGTATACACAGCACACATTTTTATCTGTTTTACCATTTTTTTTTTACAGTGGAAGACCTTTTGAAATACATTTTTCTAAGCGTGATGCTTTGAGTGTGGTTATTACAACTTTTGAAATTGACCATCATCTTATGGCTCTCTCTTTTGCAGTATAAAATCTTAAAAATCTTTAGATTTGCTGCTTTTGGTTCTGAGGCTCAAATGCTAGTTCACATGGAAGCATTCTCTGACTCCATATTTATCTAAAGAAGAAAATATCCAATTCATAAAATTTATCCATCTTTGCAAATATCTGAAAATCTTATTTTTAAACCTTAGTGATATTAATAGCCCAGTAATTCACTGAATTTTGGATTCTTGATTTTTTAATGTGGGACACGTGGCCCCTGGGTACTATTGATGATATGACATAGTATGGGTAACGTTGTAAGACATGTTTTGGAAACTGTAGTTGCCAGAGACAAGGCTACTTGTATTCATGGAGGAAAGACTTGGTCCATATCCTGTGTTTTGAAAACTTATGCATGCATAGAAATATTGGATTAATATCTTTTCTTCATTGCTAGACATTTCAAGACGCATCTTCTCGTATCCCCCTTTTTGGTTACCAATGTTGTTTGTTCATTTTGCTTATCAAAATGTAATTTATTCATTTTTAATGTACTTGGGGAAGTGATGGTTCTGGCACCTCACAACTTAACTCTAGTATGGTCCATTGAAGTAGGTTTTTATGGAGATGAAAGAAAATATGATCATTCGATACGTGTATATGCATACATGCACCACACACGCACGCGCACGCGCACGCGCGCACACACACACACCCACCGACCCACACCAACATGCATCCTCACCCTTTACCCCAACCCACACACACCTGTAAACATCCATATCATCAAGTATGATTCTGTTGTTGAATACTAGTCCCATCTGTAGAAGATGCAGGATTAACATCTGATATACTGCCCATGTGAGAATCCTTTATGGAAAAACCCAATAATCACTTCTGCTTTCGGTATACCACCGTAGAATTTTGAATCATAGCCTAAAGCTCCAACACATTGACAACCCCAGTCTTGTTATAAAATGCTGCTTCCAGGCAAAGGTCACAGGAACTAAATTGAAAGTAGCCCCTCCGTCACGTCCATGTGATTGCCAGGTGCTTATGATTTGTTACCCTTGCATTAGGCATTGGTTTCAACGACAGAAATAGATTTAGTCTATAAAACCAGGGGTTCCTTATCTAATAGTTCTTCAGTTTATGCATGCTATACTTATGGTGGTGCCTTTATGTCTCTCATGCTGCTTTTATCCTTGTAACCTTTCCTCACCCCCAATGTTAGGGTTTAAACCGCACTCTCATTTCAATTTTGTATAATACACCCATTAGAATTTGCAGTTGGCACATGACTAATTGGCCCTCTTTGGCAGTTAACAATGCATAATCTAAAATAGCTCGAGATAAAAAGGTCCGAGGAGTTGAAAAATTGTTTACAATTCTTCTTTGCATCAATTAGAATTAGGTTTGAGATCATTTTTTCTGGGTAATGTCCTTGAGATAGTGAACTATTTATGTTTCACTTCCCGGGTAAAAAGAACACCCAGTTAAGTGATTGGGAATCCTTTTGCAGAGATACCCGAGGTGTTCTGCATCAAAATGTTCCGAGCCGCAGATCTTTTGCCTTGAGAGAAAGAGAACACAACTCGCTTATTAATTTGCTGGCCTGATGAAGCATACACACGTCCTTTTCTATTTCACATGCTTTCAGCATGCCTCTAATATGCTGAGCTCATCTTGATGTAACACCTCAAAGTGTTCTATGACATCCAGTTTTTTTTCTTCTGATGTATACACTTTTGCTGATGGGATTTTTATGGGTTTACTTTTAAGATCTAGGTTTAACCAATACACAGCATATTCAATTGGACAAGAAATTCTTATTTTTGGGGTTTTCTGATTGTTTTTAAAAATTTTATTTAATTTTACATATATTTTGACATATACTGCTGACATAACTTATCTTCAGTTTGATCACTATCTTGATACTGCTTTTTTTTAATATATATATATATATATATATATATATATATATAAGATATATATATATATAAGCTTGTCCACTGACAGCAACATCTATATTCCAGGCAAGGATGCTGGAAGCAAACATTGAAATAACCAGGAAAGAGATGGAGGACCCAACTGAAGTAGAAATTGAGCTCGAGCGAAGGCTTGGTCAGCTGACCGACCATTTAATTCAAAAACAAGCCCAGGTTTGCCTGCAAACATCTTTGATGATACATAGGGTGAATTTTAGTATTTAGGTTTGGTGGACAGGACCATTCGATACTTCAAGGTTAGGTGAATGCCTTGCATATAAAAGATGAACCAAACATGTTTTAAAATGGGGGTATAAAAGTAACATCACCTTTTGGCAGCAGCGTGGAAGATGATTCCATTGTGCATTATATGGTGTATTTGGTCTGAAAAAAATGAACGGTGCTTTGAAGATAGGGAGCATACAATGGCGGAACTTCAGAATTTTTTTATACACACTTTAATGCTTTGGTTTTCAGCCATTGTGCTTAATGGAAACAATGTTCATGACTTCTTGTCCTTAATCAATCGATCTTAGAATGTATTTAGGTGTTCTTTTGTATACCTCCTGTCTACACGGGCTATGCCTATTTCATTTGTATCAATAAATTTACTCTTAAAAAAGTAACATCACTTTACATAAATACTCCCATTTTAAAACATGGTTGTATAAAGGGTTGTAAAAAGGGTCGTACATGTATCATTTAAAACAAAGTTATATAAAAGATTGTAAAAAGGGTTGTATGTCTATCATTTTCCATCCTTAAATACTGTTCTGCTAAGCTGCATTTGAGTTTTTGGAGCTATAAAATTTTCTTTTGATCAGTAAAAAATATGCTCATTGACCCATGCGCACTTACCATAAAAAATATGCTAAGTATATACTATACCAAGGTTTAACATGACAAGCATTTTTTCGAAGACAAAAAATTGTGCCACGTGGCCAATGTTTCATCGATCTTAATGGTCAGATTTTAGCCGAGGGTGCGAACTGAAATATATAGGTTGCTAGGGTGGAAAGTGTAATTTCCCATTTATCTATAATGAAACTGATTGTGGTTCCCGGTTTTCCATTAAGGGCTGTCTCCTTATTATCAAGGCTTCTGGACTGATTTATTGCACATTTGTTTCATAACTCGAGTGTTGTTGCCAGCATGTTACATTATGGGATCAGGGCCGGCTTGCATATTTTATACTAATGTTTATGCTTCTCTATAACACAGTGATCAGCTAATTTAGAACCTATGTGTGATCTGGTTTTAGTCTTGGTAAAAGAAGACTTACTCAAATTACATAGAACAGCATCATGTTTGATTTTTCTTTCTACCAATAGTTCCAAGGTGCATTTGGTTGAAATGATGAAGTATGTTTATTAGAATGAAACGTCAGTGGTTTGAGAAAGGCCATTAATGATTTTATTTCTTATTGTTGAACTAGGTTGAGGCCCTCTCCTCAGAGAAGGCAACTCTTCTTTTCAGAATTGAGGTACATTGTCACCCTAGAGTTATTTCCTTCTGCTACTTATATATATCAAAGAGTAATACTACATGCAGTCATGGAGTGTGTAAGCGCCGTGCAGTCGCTTTGAAAAAGAGTGGGATCCACTATTAAAAGATTATTATTCTTTCATGTGGGTCCCGTATTTATTTACTTTTTTCAAAGTGATTGCATGGTACTTGCGCACTCACGACTGCAACTATCATTTGTCTATATCAAAATAAAGGATTTATTTCCTACTGCATATTTCAACATAAACAATTACAGTGATTTGAACTTTATATACCTTAATGCGCGCATTGTGTAGGCGGTTTCTAGGTTGCTAGATGAAAACAAGTCTAGTACATCATCAAGGGACTTGGAATCAGGAATGTGGGCGCTGTCAGAATCAAAGTTGGGGCCTATGTTTCATGACAGGATCCGTTCAGGCAGGAAGCATTTGGGATCGTTGCTTCAGCAGTTGGATGCCATTTTCTTGGCTGGTGAGGTATTTCTAAGGAGGAATTCCAGAGCGAAGGTGTGGTCTCTGGTTTACCTTGTCTTCCTTCACTTCTGGGTTATTTATATTTTAATGTCACATTCTCAAGAATCTAATGGGCCCAGATCTGGTGCTATCATTTCCTTGGAAAATATCAATAGCACTGCAGGTATTTGATTTGTAATATTTGATCTTCTTTTTGTTCTTTATTTGATTGCCTCAGATTTTAGGAGGTATTCACTACAAGGGGTGTACAATGTGCATTTGTCCCTCTAGGCCCCAACATCCTGTAAAACTGTATGTTTAGGGATGTTATTAGGCATGTAATTACCAACACGGGAAAACTTCACATCAATATGAAGAAAAATATTTTCCTACTATGGTCTTATCTCAGTACCTTGAAAAGGTCTATGAACGCCTCTCTTTTATTTTTCCACTTAAGATTCCACATTGACAGAAGTGTATGGGAACTGGGCAATAGTTTCCTCTCTCTCTCTCTCTCTCTCTCTCTCTCTCTCTCTCTCTCTCTCTCTCTCTATATATATATATATATATATATATATATATATATATATACAGCTCTTCTAAGTACAGTCGCGGTGGGTAAGCGCAGGGGAGTCGTCTAATATATTTAATATAAAACAAAAACACAAGAAACAGACAAAATAAATTTTAAAAAAAAAGACAGAGGCAAAGAATACAGATCTCGAATTAATTCTTCTTTGGTTCGGAGTGGGTCTTCGTCTTCAGTGATCTTCTCGAGCTCGTCTTCATCTTCATGGTCTTCAGATAGATGTGTGCTCTCTGTTCAGGTGGATGTGTCCGTAAGGAGCTGGGTCTGTGGTCTTCAAGTGATCTTTGTGAGAAACCAAAAGAGTAAATTACAGGAATCCAGTCTGAGGCATGTGTAGGAAGAAGACCCAAACAATGATAAGATTTTACGATTTTACGGGTCGACGATGCAAATATTAAAGAAAGTTTAGAGAAAAGCCTTAAGCGCCTCTGCACCAATTACATTGATTTATTGCAAATTCATTGGTAAGTTAAGTTTGCCTTCAAAAGCAGAGGCGCAAATACTATTTTCTTGACATGATTTGTGATTTTCTAGTGATGTATGCAATTTCTATATTGTTTAATATGTCTGCAAGTTATAAGAGGATCTTGGGGAATTGAAGAACTGTTATTTATTTACTTTTTTTTTGTTTTGCGTTCATTCTCAGCAAGTTGGACGCCTTCTGTCAATGTAAAATTTCCCGATTATTGCCCTGTATCAGATTAATTGGAGAAAATGACAGCTTCACAATACATTGCAGTGCCTTCAGTGTAGTGTGTATGTGGGAGCAGTCATATTAAGCCTGCTATTTGCTTTTAAGAAGGGAAATTTCACTAAAATTGGTTTTTATTGTGGTTTTTGAAAAGTATGGCTTTCTTTTCAACCCAGGCCAGATCGCTATGTGGCATTGTTTGGTGAGTTTTCGTATGATCCTGCAAAATGGAGGTCAAGCGTGCCATTTGTAAACGTTTTGCTGAAGACGAAATGGAAGAAGACCCAAACGAAATGAAACGAAACGTTTTGCTGAAGATGAAACGTTTTGCTGTAAAATGATCTATAATGAAAAGAAGAAGAAGATGAACAACACCACATTCAGAGCAAGCAATCAAAGAAGAATGAAGAAAAAGACAAACAGTTGAGAACTCAGTGAAACACAGAGAGGGAGCAAAATAGAAAGAGGGAGAGTCGAGGGGTCAAACACGAAACGGTTCATTTTTAATTTTTCCATGTCAGACGCGTTTGCCCCGCGCTTGCAACAGGCGACTGCATATAGCTTTTTTCATATATATATATATCTCCTTTATCTTAAAAGTGGCTATAAATTACTGTTCAAGTACTACAGTAATGAACAGTACAGAACCGTGGATGCCTCCTTCCTTGTTTTGACCCGGCTTGATGATATGTGGAAAGATCCTTACTGTTCAAGTGCTACAGTAATGAACAGTGCGAGAGAGAAAGTGAGGAAAGGAAAAAATTAATAAAATTACTATAATATTTATTATTATTATATGTAAAATCACTAAAATATTTATCATTATTATGTAAAAAATATATTATTTAATATGGATCTCAAATATACCAAAATTTTTTAAAAATATTGTGCGGAAGTTACACACTTTAAAATTATAAAAATAATTTTTTTTGTTAAAATTTAGAGATGCAATTATATGACTGTAAAAATATATTTTGTTAAAATTAACTTATGAACAAAGCTTAAACTTGTTTGTATAACATAAATTATAACATATTTTGGTTCCAAGTAAACTGTAAGATAATAATTCTTTAGGTTTTTTCTAAGATATTTTAATTGTAATATTGATTAGTTATTTTAGAATATAATTTTAAAGGTGGCTTGACTTGAGTTGTTAAAATCATATATCATTAAATGTAATGGATCAATATAAAAACAACAACTTTTTATCTTTTTATTTTACTCATATTTTCCTATTCCTTACACTACACACCACACACTATACATGATTTTTTATAAATAAAAAATAAAATCACTATAACATTTATCACTATTATATATAAAAATAAAATAAAATCATTAAAATATTTATCACAATTATGTAAAAAGTAGATTCTTTAAAGTGGATCTCAAATATACCAAATTTTTTTAAAGATATTGTGCATATTTTACGCACTTTAAAATTATATAAATAATTTCTTTTGTTAAAATTTAGAGATATAATTATAAGACTTGTAATATTTATCACTATAATAAATAATTTCTCTTGTTAAAATTTATATATAAATAATTTCTCTTATTAAAACACTGATTTAAACTAATTTAAAATTTAAATAAGTAAAATATAAATAACATATCATATGTAAACTTTGGGTTTTAAATCACAACCCTTCATCTTAAATCTTTATATTTAATTTAACGGTAGAAATTTAAATATTGATTTAAACTAACATAAAATAGATAATTAAAATATAAATATTATATCATACATTTAAAATTTAATTTAATTTATAAAATACTAATTTTTCATCATTAAATTAAAGATAAAATTTTATTGAACATTTTTAATAGAATAATATTATCTCATACACTTAAAATCAACTTTAATTTATAAAATACTAATTTTTCATAATTAAATAAATGATGAAGTTTTACTGAACATTTTTAAGAGAAAGAAACTATCTAATTAATTTAAATTTTTAATATAATTTAAATTTCATAATAAATAATGAACATAAAATACTAAGTTTTCATCATTAAATATAAAAGAAAGTTTTACTGAACATTTTTAATAGAATAATATTATATCATACACTTGAAATCAACTTTAATTTATAAAATATTAATTTTTCATAATTAAATAAATGATGAAGTTTTACTGAACATTTTTAAGAGAAAAAAAACTATCTAATTAATTTGAATTTTTAATATAATTTAAATTTCATAATAAATAATGAAGATAAATAGATAGTAATTTCACTCTTATGCATTAGATTATTTTAATATTTGAAATCACACTTTATTTTTTTCTTTAATTTGGCAGATGTGGCAAACGTGCTACTACTGCTTGTGTATATCTGCCTATATCTTAAAAGTGTCTTTAACATCAACAGTAATAAACAATTTAACTCAATCCGGCGTCGTTTCTTCTTAGTTGAATGTTAAACATCTAACCCAGCAGCATCTTCTTCTTCTTCTTCTTCTCTCTCGCATGTTTCTTTTCTTTCTACGGCTCAATCACATGAATCGCAATGTGCGACGAAGAGGGAAAGGGAGGATCGTGGTGGCTGGGTCTGGTAGAGATTGTCGCCAGTGTGAAGTGGTGGAGGTGCGGTGGCTTGGGTGGCCGCATACGGCTGCGCTGGTTGAGAGAAATGGGAGAAACTCATTTCGGATGGGTTTCAGTGGGGGACAGATATGGCTGCGCGTGGGGGATATCGGTGGTGGCTGGGTTGGTCGCCGGCGTGAGGGGGAGTCGCCTGTGGTGGTCGTGATGGTAGGTGGTCGCGTACGGCGGCGCCGGATGAGAGAAATGGGAAAAACCCATTTCGGATGAGTTTCCGCAGGAGAGAGATAAGGCTGCGCGTGGTGGACATCAATGGTGCCTCGGTCAGTCGTCGGTGTGAGAGGAACTCCCAGGTGGTGGCGGTGAGGCTGGCCGGCGCACGGCGGCGATGGGCTGGGCTGAAGAAGAACGGCCCGTGCGGATGAATCGGGCCAGAGAGAGAGACATCGTGAAGAAAAAAAAAATTAATAAAATCATTATAAATTCACTACAAAAAAAATAATATATACAAAAAATCATAAACAAATTATCAGCAGCTAGAAAAATTATTTATATCACAAAAAATCATATTTATTTACTCTATTATTATTTAATTATTTGTGATGTGAAGTACCGAAAAGCAAAAAAGAAAGATAAGTATTTTTAACTTATTTATTAATGTATGATAATATGTCATTTTCTATATTTTGTTGACCGGTGGACATATACGGATATACCCACATAATTTTCCGTTCAAAAATGAATGAAAAAGTTGTTTTTCTGGGTAACCACAAACGTGGGTCAGAAGGGAATTGACAATCTAACTCTTCCCAAACAAAATTATTGAGTTCGAGGAAGAGATTAATAAATTCTTAGGTTTTCAGATACTTTATATATATTTTTAAAATATTATTTAAATATAAAATATTTTTTAATTTGTTAATCTAATCATTACAATTTTCTTAAATATAAATTTTTTAAATTTTAAAACAAAAACTACATTAAAAAATTATATTCCAATAATATTTTAACTTTTATAATATTTTTATTTTAACTTTTTTTTTCTCTCATTTTCTAAAATCAAATAAAACATTTTAATCTAAATAATTTTATATATTACTATTCACAAACCATGTCACTACTATTAATACATCGATCCAAATCATATTTAAGGATATGATATCTACGTGTGTTATTTTCTGAAGGACGAAGCTGCTGTTAGTATATTAAAATTTTTAAGATTTAAATCCAACATTTCATTTTACCACTTCACATTTTTTTTTCTTCGGTTGGATTGCTTCGATTTATGCAGTGAAGTACTATCACTATCACAAAAATTCTCCACATCTCTTTTCACTTGTTAGGTACAGAAATTGAGTTCATAAAAAATTCTCTATATACTACTTATTTTACTTATGATTACGTTTTTTTTTAACCCAAAACATATTTATATTTTACAAAATAAGTTATTTTTCAACCGGGCAAATGTGCCTCGCACATTGCCCAACCGCTAGTATATATATATATATATATATATATATATATTATCTGTAGGTTGAACAATAGTTTCTTAGTTAACTTTCTTTTATCATTTTTTTTGTCGACGAATGATATTTGTAATCGTGGAGTGCTCAAATGTCGCATAAGTCATTTGAAAAAATGAGTAAATATGGAATTCACAAGAAAAAATTAATTTTTTTAACAGTAAATCCTACTATTTTTTAAAACGATTGTACAACGCTTGTGGACTTCACTAGCATTACTTTTTTTTGTATTCTCTCCACTAACAACAGGACACTTTCGTCATTAAAATAAAAAGGGATCTGAACCGACACTATCCACTCTTCACTTGTAATATATTGGCTTTCCATACGAGTTCAAATGATTATATACTTTTCTTTTTCTTTTTTTTAGGGCACAAGTTTTCTATTTTAAAATAGAGTAATATTATACATCATACTTCAATCTCATTTCCATTTCATTATGTAAGATGAGATACATTTATCATCATTAGATGATAAAAATTAATCTAATAAAGGATTATCCTATAGTGATAAATGTGCCACATAATGGAACGGTAGCGTGGTGTATAGAATTTTCTTTTAAAATATGACAACTACAAAAGGGTTGATGATAAAGACAGTCAAGTGTCACTGTCTATATATGATGAGTTATTTTATTTTCAAACCAGTGTGTAGAGCATACTATTCATGTCACTTAAGTGGTAATATTGATTTATAAGATTCAAGTTTTAAAATTTCTCTTATAAATTAAATTATGTCATGTAAGTATTTTATTGGTTGCGTTTATCTACACGACTTATGAATATGATTTTTTATATGAGAATATTTACAGTACCAAGAGAATTGCAAATATTATTGTAGAGTACTAGAAGTTGGTGCCTTGATTGAGCAAATCCATCATTCAAAACAGTGGGGACGTATGCCAACTCTACGTATGTTGGCAAGTATGGAGAAAACAACTTTGACAGCTAAAAAGAGGATAACCTTTGCTCGTGCCTCTGTCGATCAAGCAGATATGGTTTTCCTGGAATAATTTGATAAAATTGAAAATCCAAAAGGGAAGATCACATTTACAGAGCCCCAAATTAGGGGGGTAAAATTTAACCTGAAAACCGGATCCAACCGGTCAGTTCCCTTAGTTCCAAAACCGGTCGATACCAGTCCAGTTCTCGTTCTATGCTTTTTGGAATCGGACCGAACTAGACCGATTCGTTATTTTATATATTTTAAATTAATTTTTTTAATATTATGTATATAATTTTTATATAAAATATATATATATAATAATATAAATTATAATTATATATAAGATAATGTTATTATAATTTATAACATAAAATTTTAATTTTAAACATGAAAATTTGTTTGATCATATCTTCAAACATAAAATAGAGCAATGCTACGTACAGTCCCTATTTGGGAATTGCAATACAAGCCTAAACAATTTTATCTTTAAAATTTTTTAAAATTAGAAAAATATCCCTCCTAAAATGATGTTTTTTCTCATTTAATAAAGGGTCTACACATAGTCCCCAAGTGGGGACTGCAAATAGAATTTCTCCATAAAATATATATTAATAACATTTTATGGCCTAACAAATTTGCATTTTATTGAAACCGGAAAACCGGACCGGAACCGATAAAACAGGAGGTACCGGTTTAGGAGGATAACCTGTGCGTAATCGGTTTTCGAAAATATAAAACCGATGCATACCGATTCGGTCTTAAAATTTGTCCAAAACTGGACCGTACCGGTTACACCCTATACAGAGGTGTTATGATCGGAAGCCATATTTTTAAGCACAGCTGAGACACTGATCTTACAGCAGCGAAAGAAAAACCAGGTGCCAAAAGGCCAAGAAATGCCTGATAAAAATATCATTGATGTTATTATCGAATTCTGTCAACAAATCATATGATAATGTTTTGACATTGAACCTTTTTGGGGATAACAGGACGTACTTGAATTGAAAATAACCAAATATAATTCCATCTCATCATGGTTTGTCAGAGAGGAGAAAAAACAATAAACTATATAATCCATCACACTCGAAGAAATGAAACTTGGCAAGTCAAAGAATCATCAAGCACTAATGCATCTTCAATACATTGCCCTGCCCGCTTTCTCCCCGGTTCAATCTATACCTTGCACAGATAATAAACCCTTCAAAACAACCTCAAAAGTGGCTAGGTTCACAAATACAGTAAAGTAATGCAAAGCCAAAACCAAAACCTTGAAGCATAATTTGACATTACCACTCGACTATCATTATTTCATTCAAAATCTCCGTTCGAGTTCTTGTAAATAGGGTACTAAGCATATATAACTTAGTTTGATGAGAATATTATAATGGTAATAGTATTTCCAAGGGACTGCAGTCAGTCTTCATAAATTGAGCTGAGAGCATTAGGTAAAAGGAAGGAGATGGAGAGGGAGGAAACAGATGACAAGAGAAAGATTGGGAGCAGCTTCAAGCATGTTGTGAAAAAACATTGGAAAAACCTCAACACCTATCTGTTGACTGAATGATTTTCTTTTGAGTAACAGAAAGAACTCTAAGAGACACAACCCTATTACAAAGGAAGTAGACTAGAGGAACACCTAAAGGTTGAAAAAACGACTCATTAAGATCCAAGATCTCCACAAATTCTAATGAATTATAGGAGGAAAAACTCCAGCAGCATTTATTAAAAAAGTTTGTCCTAGATCCTATATTGACCAAGATGATTTATCTTCTTTTTAAGATGGGGAAGAAGACAATTTAAGGCTCAAATATTAACTTTCTAGAAACCAAGCAGTTAAAGATCCCCTCCATAGAGAGAGAGAGAGAGTACAAAGAAGATGGAAAGTCTAAGAAAATATGCAATATGCACCATATACATATATAATGGTATACGGCTACAGGATCATTTGCCCAAAAGAATGTATATAAAGCATCGAGCATTGTTAGATATTCCATGAATCTGAAGGTGCAAATAAATAACTTCACAAACCCAAGATAGATAAAGACTGAGACTGTAGCATGAGACTCTTATCACAACCAGAAAATTTTAATCTCACCAGTTTAGCTCTTCTTGTGGAAGACTACGACTGTAGAAAGGGAATTCAAAGAGAAACGTTGTTTTGAACCATGAGGGCAAATTCCCATATACTACTGGTGGAAGTAGAATTAGAGGGCTGCAGAATAATATGTTAGGGGTCAATTATTTTCTCCTCCAAACCTCACTCAAACAAGTAACAGAAGAAGAAATGAGCATAACCTAGTTGTACTTTTGTAAAGCCTATATGCACCCACATTCCCAAACTTCTTATCGGCTGATTCCTGTTTCAATTGAAACAGTATATTATAAACAGATTCACGAACTGGTGAATATTGAAACGAGGTTAGAAGCAAGGAGACACAAACCTCAAGCATAGGTATGCCACTGACGAAAAGAAGTAACAATGTTAGAAAAATTGGCCCAAGGATTACAAGCCACTCAGCACCTTCCAGAACAGGGGTGGAAGCTACGAAAATTCCCCACCAGAGGAGAATCTGAGGTCAATAGACATCAAAGTTCCATTATTCGACAGAAAGACAGAAATGAAACCAAGGTAAAAAATTAAAAAAAATAAAAAAAATCTTTGATAATTGATTTATCCATATACATATTCTATTCGTCTGGTATGGTTTTCTGAACATGTGATATGCATAAGGCAAATATATGGAACCAGACTCCTCAAACCTCTCAAAAAAGTTTTATAAATTTATCATCTAAACTATCACATTTGTGGTAGTAGTGGCATTCCACGTTTCTAAGAGCATCAAGAACAGCTGCATGTGGCTCCAGTTGCAGAACTAATGGCCTTTGAATGAAATGAAAGCACTAACCTCACCGAAATAGTTCGGATGACGAGAGTATTGCCATAGTCCAACATTGCACCATTTCCCTCTATTTTCGGGGGAGTTTTTGAATACCAATTTTTGCTGATCAGCTGTTGCTTCAACTAAAAAACCCACAGACCACATAATCCAGCCAATTATGTCCGCAGCCTGGAGAGATGGATTTCTGTTGCTTGAATTAACCACTGTGACTGGCAAACTAACCGTCCACACCCAGACAGCCTGCAGAAAAGAGAAAAAACAAAGGGTAAATTATATTTTGAATGTCAAGTAACCACCCTGCCAACCAGCTACCATAAATAAAGGCACCAACAGACAAAAAAGTAGCTAATTCAAAAGGCAATGGAGAAAGCTAAAAACCTGAAATATCCAGAATATTGCCAGCCTTCCTAAATTACTACGCATTTCATCAAAACGTCTATCCTCCCCCCACTGCAATATCCTGAAAATGTCAATGAGAAAATCAAAATCATATATAAAGTTAATATCTAGGTGATGCTGCAATAAACAGAAGTCATGTCATCAAGCTTTGGCAAGGCTCCAGGGTTAAGATTATGTTGAGGTTTTTTGTGTAAGTATATAAAGTAAATTTTAAAACACAAAATGGCTGCAACCGAGCTAACAATTAAGTCCAACAAACAATGTAGATGGATGTATACAAGATGGACGTATACAAGAGAAGACACCCGCATTATGGAACTTTTAGAAAGAACCCAAATATTTATAGGAAAGATAAATTACAGGACCACTCAAAACTGAATTGTTAGGAGTTGCCTCTGAATCAGAGGGGGCGTTAAATGACGGATAAATTCATGACATCAGCCCCATCTAAGCAGGTGTCAATGCACCAGGGAAAAGAAAAAAGAATGATAGACTAACATAACAAAGCAAAGGCCCAAGGCCCGAGGTAGAGGAAAATGTTTAAGAGTTTAACCGAAGAAATGAAAACGAAATAGGATGATTTTTTTATGCAATGCTACATTGATCATACCTCATTAGTAGAAACAGTGCCAGACGAAGACCCCATATCACTACAAGCAAAGTCAAGACTACCTGCAAAACAGAACAGCAAAGCAACATATAGGGAGTGAGCGTTCAAGTTCAATAACACACTGGACCAGATGAGCTATATTGTGCGCTTAAGAAATATAACTTCCAATTATTTATCAAAGCACAACCTTAGAACAAGTATTTATCCCAAAATAAACATGTACTAAAATTCCATTACAATCACGATTATGTACATACATGCATAATTAAAGCCAGGAATTATTACCTGTCTAAAATTCCATGAGCCTTTCAGAATCAGAGTCAATATCGCAATTATAATGAAATTTGTGCTTCCTGGAAATTAAAAAAAAATAGAATTAAAATTTAACTTGCTGAGCTGAAATTATAATATGGTAGACAACCCTCCCATCATTTTTTGTCTTTTGTTAGACAAGTTCAAACACAGCAAGATATCAAGTTCATTATCATTTTGTTTTCCTACCGTTTCTCAGTAACCAAACTGGGAGCCAATTGTTTGTCTAATTAAAAATTGGCCAATTTAAATCCCAGAAAGCAACGAAAACCGTAGATGGTAAGAATAAGAACAAGATACCGGCAAAATCAGTGACTTTATCGAATCTGAGAAGAGCTGTGACTATAAAGAAAAATAACTGATACACCACCTGCAATATCCAAACTTCAATTTTTAGTTTTCAAGACTAAAAAACTCACACTTCAAAGGCAGTCAAGAAAAAGCATAGAATTTCAGAGATGAGAAAGTTTACAGTGACAATGGCAGTGAAGCCCAAGAAGTGGGAGTCGATAACGGTTCCCATGAAGATGGCGCTTTCTCTTCCGCTAGTCTTATCCCTCTGCAATACAATCTGCCTGCATTTGTTGCTTCAGTTTATCTTATTATATTTGATTCATTATTTAATTAAAATCATTTAAATTTATTTATTAAAAGATAATATTTATAAAAAGAGTTCGCCTACGTTTCGTTCCTAAATAAAAACAAAAACTGCTCGTGTAAATCATACAGTTATATTTAAAAAAAAATTAAAATTATAATAAAATTTTTTTTAAAATGATTATTTTTTTCCTTGAAAAATTTTATTTGTAATCCTGAGTAAGGAACTACGTGTGCAGTCTCATTGATAAATGAGAGTAAAAGGAGAAAAAATATCATTTTAAAATAATATTATTGTAATTTTAAATTTTTTTTAAACATAATTATATGAGTTACATGAGCAGTCATAAAATGAGGATTGTATGTAGACTAACTCTTTTTCCTTTTATCCACATTCATTAATGAGATTGCACACGCAGTCCCACTCAAGACTGCAAATAGAATTTCTCTTATAAAAATAAAATATTCCAAGAGTCATAAATATCTTCACCTAATTTCTGAATTATTTACTTATATATATAAGTTTTTCACCACAAGTAATTATAACGTTATATATATATATATATATATATATATATATATATATATACTAGCAGGAGGATAACGTCCGAGGGACGTTTGCCAATTTTTTTTTTTTTTTTTTTTAATCTCTAGTGATTGAAGAAGTGTTTTTTTTAATGATATTGTGAATTTCTTATTTTTTTTTAAAATATTTATGATGACTAAAAAAATATATGAAAAATATTAATGTTTTTTGTGGGGGAGGAATAACTTTTGTCTTGTAGAAGAAGGAGCAATCCTGTATGGCGTAAGATTTTCTAATTGATAAAAAAAAGCACGTTTGCCACATCTGTCAAATTGAAGAAAAAAATAAAGTGTAATTTCAAATATTAAAATGGTCTAATGTATAAGAATAAAATTATTATTTATTTATGTTCATCATTTATTATGAAATTTAAATTATATTAAAAATTCAAATTAAATAGATAGTTTTTTTCTCTTAAAAATGTACAGTAAAATTAATATTTTTTTCACTTTTTCTTTCTTTCTCTCTCTCATTCCCAACGCACGATTGCAGTATTACGTCGCACATTGACATTCACACGGATTTAAAAAAAAAAAAAAAATACTGTTTATTACTGTTCATCATACTGTCGATGAACAGTTAAAAAAAAAAAAAAAAAAAAAAAAAAAAAAAAAAAAAAACGCCTGATTTAGATTTACTGTTCACGATGAACAGTAATGAATAGTAACGATTATACGCTCTTTTAAGTATAGGCATATATATATATATATATATATATATATTAATACTTGAAAGAATATGAGATATTTAAAAAAGAATATAGACGGTTACTTTTTTCGCCCATCAATATTAATGGAAGGCATGCAACACTTTTACAAATAATTACGGGAAAATTTTAATTTTTTTAATTATTATTTTTTAAATAGTGAATAAAGTTTTATAATAAGATCAAAGTTCTATTATAATTAAAAATAATTAAGCTATGCAAAGAATTCAAACAACCATCCAATGGTATCTATGTGTGAGCATTCCCAATGGCTTATGCAAAAGCCATTGCGAAAAGCTCCTTTATTTCGTTTTTGTCTCTCGCTTGCCTCTTGAGGTAAAGCATCTCGTTCTCGTAATATACTTGATAATATTTTCATCTTTTTTTTTTTTTTGAATTAATTTATATTTTGATCTAGCTTATAAATTTATATTAATTTAAAATAAGATATAATTATATGATATTGTATACGGAGAGATATTGTAAATATCAAAAAATATGAGGATATCATTGATAGTTAGAGAAAATATTTAAAATGAATAAAAAAAATTAAAAAAAATATAATATTTAAATGATATAAAGAAAAAATAGATAAACTAATGTATGATACATTATAAAAGTCAATATATAAAATAAAAAAAAATGAGTTTCAGTAATGTATTTTAAAAGATAGAATGAAGAACCATGTTGTGGTGGCTAGAATTCGACGATGTCCCGACCTAAGCCACCCTCGATGGTTCGTATTAAAATAAAAGTTGTCGCGTGACAATACGAGAAATTGTCACGTGCTTAGATTAGAAGATGGATGAAAAAATTGGAGGAGTTGTTTGGTAAAAAAGTTTACACCCAATTAATCCATGAATGTATTTTTGTTTTTCATAAGATGTTGGAATACAAAACTCTCAAACATGAAAAGGAGAAAAAGAATGTCACGGCACATTTAGCATTGACCAAAGAATATAGTTTCCTACCACATACTGTTTTAAGGGGGTGTGTGTGTACGTGCTATCTTATTTTCCCACTAGACTTGTGTGGTTAGGATTTCAGCACGTCGGGTCCTACAAAAGTTAAAAACCTTTTACAAGATTCATCATTTGAATAATATTCCACGCTACTATATAAGGATCAATGATGATACTCTGTTTACTATTCAAATATATGACCAAGAAAATAGAAATTGAAAAAATCATATTTTTATTTTTAAAAAATAATATTCTAATAATATTTTATCATCTCAACTCAACTCAATTCAACATTCAAACACAGGCTTATAGTCTTGTTGCTTGTTATATTCTAAACGCAATATTCATGCGACATCATTGACATGATAATATTGATGTTTCTTTTATATTAATTTTAAAAGAAAATTTATTAATTTAATTATCCATCACAATAGTGTTAGCAGTGGAATTTTTCTCCTCTTATTTATCTTCTCCTCTCCTTCTTTCATTTTTCCTTTCCTTTTTCTTGATATGCAAAAGCTCACCCTCTGATCCATCCCTTTTGACTTTGGCCAGGCCTCACCCTTTCTCAAATGCACATTTCAATAACTAAGACTGTGTGGCGAGGCTCTGCCCCTACACCCCACCCCACGCCACCCCCACCCCATTCATCCCTCGCCTGGGCAGGGTGGGAGCCCCTTTAGCCAGATGTGGGTAGTAGGGTAATCAGCCCACATTTGGGCACACCAACGAGTGTGGGGAGTGGTCTAGGCTGGGCCCCTGTCCGCTTTTCCCCCACCCCTCTCCGCTTTATGTATATATATATATATATATATATATATATATATATATATGTATATATACACACACACATGTATTTATAAAAAAAAAAACTTATATTTATATTAAAACGATGTTGTTTTAATAAATCCCTAAAACTCTCCCCCTTATTCAGACCTCTCTCTCAACTCTTTGATTCTCTCTCTCACACTTAGACCTCTCTCTCTACCCTCTCTCTCACTCTCACACCCTCACGTCGTCGCCATTTGCAGCTAACTCCCTCTTTAGGTGTCTCTATCCTACGTTCTGTAAGTATTCTGAGCGTTTTTTTTAGTTTTTTAATAATTCATTGGGTTGGACTATGAAGGATAAGATTAATGAATGGATTTAGATGATGAGATTGTGATTTGTGTGAATTTATAATTGTATTTAAAATAGTTTGTGTATATAAAATTAGGGTTTCAATCCGAAACCCTAAATTAGTTTAGGGTTTCAATTTGAAACCCATAATTATGTTAGTGTTTTGGGGTTTCAAAACAGTATGAGGTTTCAAAACGAAAACCCCAATTTCACATTCTCAATATATGATTTGATCTTTTCCAACCCTAATCCCAAATCCCCAATGATCTAATCTTGAATCCTTAATAGAAAGGCCTACAACCAAAAGCTTATGATCTGATCTTGGTTTGAACTTGTAATTTTAAGTTTTTAAATTTTTTACATGTATATATTGTTTGTAATTCTAATTTGTGTTTCCTATTAATGTTTCAAGTTATATAGCCTCACACTCTTACTTGCCTACTACCCCCAAATTCCAATCTCAAGACTCAAAGTCAATGTCAAAGTCATCTTCCTACAATTTGTAATTTCATAGAAACATTATTATTCATTTAAATTATTTGAAAATTTGTATTCTTTATAGATTAATTTGTAGGAGTTTTAGATTAACTTTTATTATTTTAATAGTTTAAAATTATTAGTTACAACTTAGAAGTTACTAACTTAATAGTTAGAACTTATATTTTTATGTTTTTGGCTTAGAGACCCCCCGCGCGCGCGGGGGGGGGGGGGGGGGGGGGGGGGGGGGGGGGGGTGCAAGTAGCACCCCTATAAAAAAAGCCTAATTCTCATTGGTCGCAACAAGCTTAGATTCATCATGAGTCACTTTAGTCATATACATTCTAGCTTAAATATGCTTTTGGGGTAGAGCCTCGCCCCAAGGGTACGGGTAGCACCCCTATAAAAAATGCCTAATTGTCATTGGTCACTACAAACTTAGATTCATCATGAGTCACTTTAGTCATATACATTCTAGCTTAGATATGCTTTGTACCATTATCAATAAAAAAACAAGTATATATTTGGAAATAGAATATTTTTAACATAATTTTATTGGTATTTGGAAAATTGTTGTGGTTGAGCCTAATTATGATGTGTTACGGTTATAAAAAGATTTTACAAAAATAAATTTATAAATTGATACAACTTCATGTGATATATTAATCTACTTTACGATAAAAATAATTTTACAATCTAACGTATTACATCAAGTCATATTAGTTTATGAGTGGGGGGAGAGGGAAGGGGAGCCCCGCCCCAAGGGTACGGGTAGCACCCCTATAAAAAATGCCTAATTCTCATTGGTCGCAACGAGCTTAGATTCATCATGAGTCACTTCAGTCATATATACATTCTAGCTTAGATATGCTTTGTACCATTATCAATAAAAAAAAAGTATATATTTGGAAAGAGAATATTTTTAACATACTTTTATTGGTATTTGGAAAATGGTATGGCTGAGCCTAATTATGATGTGCTACATTAATTATAGAGATTTCAGAAAAATAAATTTATAAACTTACACAACTTTATGTGATATATTAAATCTACTTTACTATAAAAATAAATTTACAATCTGACGTATTACTTCAAGTCATGTTAGTTTGCGAGTTTAGTTTTATGAAATTTAATTTTGGTTTATAAAGTAATTTCTCTTTTGTGAAAGATGATATTTTTATTTTTGTAATTTTTTTTTTATGGAAACCAAGACTATAATTAAAGAGATGAACTTTTTTTGGGCAGGACATTGGATGTAAAATGGAAATCCCTTCACATAAAAAGCTTCAGCAACCAAGAGTCAAACCCGGATTATTTCATTTAATTCAAGTGCTACATCTCACTTTGTTACTAAATCAATGATAGAAATGTTTGTAAAATAAAATTATCGTTGCTAAATCAATAAAAAACCATCATAGAAAAAAAAATAATTTATTGTGTTTATTGGTAGGTTTAATTTAAACCTAGTGAAGCCAAGAGGAAAAGATAAACAATGATCCAAGTGGGTATTATAAACAAGAAAGAACAACAAAAATCATTTAAACTAAGCCATAATCTCACAATGATGATGTTGAAATTCAAGCCGGTGCAATGGAGACTTTTTCAACCTCTACAATGTACTCAAGAGTTGCAAATGGGGGAATCTGCACACCAGAACCTAGCTCTGCTCCATTCTCCCTAAACCCCAAACTTGGAGGAATTATCACTCTCCTTTTCCCCCCTGCCTTCATAGATCTTAGAACATATTCTATTCCTTCACACACTCCCTTGCTATATGGCCTGGATCCCATCACAAGAGCCAATGGCTTCTTTTCACCACCAAATGTATCCACAAACACTTCTCCACTGCCCTCTACCTTTCCCTTGAGATCAATCACAACCAAGTCTCCCGGCCTCGGAGAAGCCCCGCCGCCAACTATCAACTCGTAATACCTGACCAAAGTAAGATGAGGACAATTATATATGCACTTCAGAGGTCAAGTTATGGACAATGATAAAATATACCTTATGCCATTAGGCAAGACCACCTCCTCTTCCTTCTCAACATTTCTGCAGAAGATAAACTTTGGTTACTGATTGCAGTTTAAAGGACAACATTACACAGAGTTTGAAATTTTCATATATAGTTCATAGGCAATGGAATTCAGTCATCCAATCACTCAATGTGAGGGGGTGGGGGGATAGGTTTTAGATATGGATGCTCATAGCCAAATAAAATGAACACACCCAAATTTCAAGCTTTTCCATCACATTGTGAAGAACTAATGGTAAAAAGTTGAAATTTAATTGTTGTTACATCAGTATTTTACAAAATAAGTCTTGACATGTTGCCAAAATTGAGCATTGGCTTTGGAGGTAAGGTCAAAGGTCCTTTAACCACAGGCTCTATGACAAGGTTTGTTTTTTCAGTTGTCTGCAGACGTTTATCAAGTACATCTAAAGCAAGCCAGCATGGTTACCAATGTAGAGAGGCAATACGCCAACTAAATGATCAACATTACTGTAACTAGAATCGTCACAATCGCCCTCGAATTATACACTAAAAAGCACATTTCAAGAATTGCAAAAATTATCCAGAAAAATTGCAGGAAATTTGATCAATTCCAGAACCTCTTCTAGGTCTCTGAAAAGCTAGGAAAGGAGAAATGACTAATTCTACACAAGCAAATTAAGAATGTAAAATTATTTCACAAGAACTGCTGGGAAAGGAGTGTGCGAGGACTATTTTACAAGAAACAAACCTAGTTTCTGCTTCTTGTTGGGAGACTTCGAGGCGAGTCTTAATCTGCTCCGAGATTACACCAACAGCAAGGAAAGCAGCCCATGCAAGGCCTGCACCGAGCCCGAACCGCCTGGTTAAGGTGGAAGCTATCCAGTCCGTGGATTCAGCCGTGGTTGCAGAAGTAGTGGAGCGTTTAGTGGGTTTCTGTTTTTGAACTTGAACTGAGGCTGGAGCTTGCTGCTCTGATGAAGTTGTACTTAGCTGTACTGGAGATGGTGTTGCAGATTGAGGTTGGGAAGGCGGAGTTGGGGGGGTAGGACTAGGAGGAGGTGTTTGTGATGATGAAGAGAAGTGAGATTTTGTGAGGGGGTGGGAGAGAAATGGTGGAGAGCCAAAGATGGTAGCCATTTTCAGCACAGAAGAAAATAGAAAGCTTGGTTAAGATACAAGCTATGACTCATATGAGCCAGAAGACTCATTTCATATTCACAGTAAGAAGTAGGATTTGTCCCCCACCAGCTACCTTATCCACAAATATGATAGGTGCATGTGTTTTAAGTTTTGGAGAGTGGAAAGCAAATATGAAATAATAGGTATTTAAAATAGAATAGAATGGATAAGGTCATTTTCTACTCTCTTTTTTCCCCCTTAAAAATGTGCATGGATATTATGATAAATAAAGTCAGTCAAAACATACATGATTTGTACAAGTTTCAAATATATAAACTTCGTGTAATTTCTTTGGAAAAAAATAGACGTCACCATTAAAAAGTATAAAAAAAATCTACTATTTTTAGTGTGACTTACTTTTTTCGCAAAGAACTTTCGCATTGTTTGCACACTTTAGACTTGTACCTAACATTATTCGCATATATACATGATTAGTTTTTTTTTTTTTTCAAAAATAGTTTTGTTATTTTCAATTGAGCTGGGCTTTTATATTACTACTAAACTCAATTTTATTTATAATAATTATATTAGCCCAAAAACTTTAGTTTTGCTGAAAATATTTATGGGCTTAATTTATATTGTCAAGTATTAATTTTGATAATAGTAATAGTTTACAAGATATTTTTAACATTAAGAATTATTAAATCTATTTTATGAAAAGGATACTTCCACTGTTATTTTTATTTAATGAAAATATGTTCTTTTCAAAATTATAAGTGGATGTAAAAAATATACTATTTGCCTTTAATTATATCATATTATTATTTAATTAATTTTATGATATTATTAGTAATGATTTTTGTATGAAGCATAATAATTATTATATTATTCTTTTTGGTGTTATTTGATTTATTAGAATTTTACGGCACGTAATGTTTGTAACATTAATACTTTTTATTGGACGCGAGCTACGAAGTAATTTCAGAAAAATAGCGCTACAAAGGTAAGTCATCTTCTAACTTACTAATGATTCTTAATTGTATGACTGATAATAAATACTGCACTCACAATTATGTCTGAAATATAATGTATTTCATATGATTATAATATGTGCCGTGAATAGGGGTGTAAAAAAAAAAATTAGTGAACTGGTAAATCGGACCAGACCGAACCGGTTGGTTTGATCCGGTACCGAGTTTGGTTCGATCCCGTACCAGTTTTATTTTTCTTAAAACCGGTTAAAATCGGTTTGGTTCCGGTTTTTTTTTCTAAAACCGAACCGGACCGATTCATGTATTTTTTAAAAAATTTTATATTGTATATATTTTTTATACAAAATAGCATTCATTAGACTTTGGAAAGTCGAGAGGGCATTAGTCAACTCAAAGGGAATGGCCAAAAACTCATAGTGACCTTCATGGATCCTAAAAGCTATTTTGGGGATGTCAGTTGTATTCATCCTGATCTAGTGGTATCTAAACCTCTGATCCAGCTTTGAAAAATAGTAGATCCACATAATTCATCCAAAATCTCCTCTACCAAAGGAATGAGGTATTTATCTTTTACTGTAGTACTGTTAAGGGCCATGTAGTCCACATATAATCTCCAAGAGCTATATGCCTTTCTAACCAAAAGGACTGGGGTGGAGTAGGGGCCTTAGCTAGTTTGTATCACCCCTAATGCCAACAATTCCTTAACAATTCGATCTCTCAATCTCATTTTTCTGAGAAATGGGAATCGGTAGAGTCTAACATAAATGGGTTTAGTTCCTAGTTGTAGGAT
This sequence comes from Juglans mandshurica, assembly GCA_022457165.1. Lineage (NCBI taxonomy): Eukaryota > Viridiplantae > Streptophyta > Magnoliopsida > Fagales > Juglandaceae > Juglans > Juglans mandshurica. The sequence goes on along the minus strand of CM039625.1, from coordinate 28,522,038 downwards.
AATGCAACGGAGTGGTCATGGGATCTATATGGGGGTAGTGCATGTTTTGGGTTAAAAAAAAATATCTTGGAATTGTTCCGGGAGGTTCTGTAATTTCTGGAGTATCTCAAGTAGTTCTTAGGTTGGGTCCCTTCCAAGGCTTGCAGCAGTATGCATTTATTCTCCCAACTATCGTAATTAATCAAGTAAGCTCCCCACTCTATAAATTTTGAATTAACCAATCCCTTCAACACTACATTCTGGCCAGCATTAGTGAACTGCATAGTCAACTCTTGGAAATTCCACAATATGGTTCTTTGTAACCAAATCACTTCAAGGACTAGGGGTGTAAAAAAAAAAAACCAAAAAATCGTTAAACAAGATCGAACCGGACCAAACTGGTGAGTTTGTTTTGGTTTTTAAGCAGTCTAGTGTGGTATCGGTTCTTAAGAATCAAAATAGATCCTAAACTGGTGCGGTACCGATTTCATGATATTTTAAAAATCGATTTAAACCGAACCAGATCGGTATATATATTTCTAATTTTTATATTATATTATATATGTTATATACTAAATTACTAATTAATATAATATAAAATTTAATCTTATAATATAAAATTAATATAGTATAAAATTTTAATCTTAAACATAAATATTAATATTAAGTTATTAATATAAACTTACTTTTAATATATATATATATATATATATATATATCTATAAAGGGTAAATATATTTTTGGCATAACAAATTATAATATATATTCTTTTACAAATACATGTTTACACATTTGATCATATATACTCTAAAAAGTCTTGAACTTATATAGACTATAGTTAAATTCAATATTATACTAGTATATGTTTATTATTATAAAATAATATATTTATACTATAATCTAAATAGACTAATAGTTTAGTATATGTAAATATATTATTACTAACATAAATAATCCATAAAATTGGAAAAAACCGAACCAAACTGAACTGAAACCGGAAAAACCAGAAGTTGCGATTTCGGTAGTGAATCGGTCTGGTATCGGTTCTTAAAATTTGAAAACCGATATATAGCGATTTGGTTCTAAAAAATGTACAAAATTGGACCGAACCAGACTGGTAACACCCCTACCAAGGACCATATCACAACCTGCCAAACTCACGACATAGGCGTCAGTTGCAAAGGTTGTTCCCTGAATACATAGGGAGACTCTCTCTACTTTTCCTTCACTGCCCACTAACTCCCCATTTGCAACCCTAACTTTGCAACCCTAACTTGCACCTTGGTTGCTTCATCCAACTTTAGCCTAGTCTTCAACAAAATTCCAAGGTCCAAAAAGTTATGTGTGATTCCTTTGTCAATGAGGGTCACTATGCCACATTTACCAATGTTAGCCCTAACCTGCATGGTTCTAGGATTTATTGACCCCATTATAGCTTGCAAGAAAATCTCAAGATTTTCCCTGGGAGTCCCTAAATCTAAAACAAGTTCCTCTTGCTCCATTCCTGCCTTATCCATTTATTTCCCCTCAGCACTGTCATAAATATCCTCTATTAAATATAACCTTAGTTTCTGACACTTATGGCCAGGTCCCCACTTAGCCTCACAATAGTAGCAAATGCCCTTGTCTCTCCTATTTTTCATCTGGTGTTGGCTAATTTTTAGAACTGGTAGAAGGTGTTTGGTTGGGTGTTTAGGGAGATCAGGTGGTTTATTTGGGGGTTTTAGTAAGCCTGGGTCAGGTGAGTATATAGGGCCCATTTAGCATTTTTCTTGTTGAGGGCTATATGTTCTTCCTGAATTCTTGCTAAGCTATAAACAGAGATCAGGTTGTGAGGATTGAACATCCTTACTGGTAGCCTAATTTCGTCCCTAAGGCCACTGAGAAAACATCTTAGTTTGTATTGGTCAGACAGACCCCTTAGTCTATTGGATAAGTTTTCAAATTGAGTTTTGTAATCCTCCACAAATCCAATCTATTTGAGGTGTGTGAATGCCTCCATTGGATCATCATAACAATTTTGGCCAAACCTACAGTGCGTTCACAAATGACTCCCAATCAACCATTCACCCTAATTCATCTAAATTTTGAAACCATGCGAGGGCCTTGCCCTCCACATAGGCATAACCTATGTTGAGGTAAAGTATTTTGGAAGGCAAAGAATTGTTTTACCTTATAGAGCCAACCCTCATGTTCCTCCCCATTGAAAACTGGGAAATCTAGTCTATTGGAGCAAGTTCGTACCTCCACGATATGCACCAAGGCCTATTCTGAGTTTTGTTGTGGATTATAGAAGGACTCTACCCGATGCTGATATTGGTTATTTTGTTTGCAGCTCGAGAGTTAAGACAGACATCTACTGAGCCACAGCTTCCACTTGACATTTCAAAGCAAGCAACTCGGTTTCAACAATCTTGTATTGAGACTTTGTAGTTTTCTTAAGAGAATTGTAACCTTCTTGTAATTGTGTAAAACATGCACCTTCTATCATTACTAAGTAAGAGGAACGATGGCTCTGGATACCAAATGTAACATATGAGTAGTGAATAAGGAAAAATTCTCACTTCGAGGGTGAGAGACCTTGAAGAAGAAGAAGATAATTTTGGATTAATATTCACCATAAAAAAATAAAATAAAATAAAATTACACAGTTACGTGAAAATTATTACAGTCACAAATGGGAAAAAGACCCCAAATCTTCACTTCTCAGGCAGAGCTGGACCTCTATATTCGTACCCATCCTCTGCATCAAAATCTACTATTTTGTGGAGGAGAGTCGCTGATGGGGACACCACAGTGAGATTTTGCAAAATCTCAGTAAGTGAAACCAAGTCTAACATTCAAAATACATGAAAAATATGAAATTATGCAAATAGGAAACTACTGAGAATTATGATGTTTGCAAGTTATCAAACTCAAGTACGCACCCATTTATCACACAAGCCATTATGCACCCGGAAATTAAAATTTTAATTTGACAACATCCATTTGGTTAAGGTATGCACTGTGGCTTCCCTATGAACCATCTGCACACTCTAGCTGATCCCTTTGCCATGCCACGGGTAATGAATGTGAGTGACTTCATATCAAGTGATGCCCAGCTCTGCGCCTGACGCGTACGTGACTCGGCATCCTCTACCATCCGCCAGCAAAGAGGCAATGGAGTCGACCTGAGAGCATTATAGCCTCGCTCGAGCCCGTTGTTACCATCGACAATCCGAGTGACAAGAGGAGCATAATGTTCCATCTCGACTTGGGGTCGTGATACACAAACACCCATAAAATAATCTTTTGACACCAAAAACCAACAATTTTACATATTTGAGTATACACAAAATCAAAATACAATTACAAAAATATTAGTGGTAGGTAACATTTATAATGCAAACAACATGCAACAGTTAATTAGTGTATGACAAAGCAACAACATTAATTATGAGTCTAAAACAAAAATACACAATTTCACAACAAGTTAATTCCCAACATCACAACTTCAAATTTTATTCCCAACACTTCATTGGGCCCTCGGCCACAATTCACAACCAACAACATATTATTCCCAATACTCAATAGGGCTCTCGACCACTTCACAAATTTACAATCATACTATGCAACACACAATTTAACAATTTCCCTACGACGGTATTTTAAAGGTTAATCCGAGGATTACTAATTGCACAAATAGGAAATTCTGGACGATAAAAGTGCGCCGAGTTTTATTTTGTAGCAATGTACGATGGGAGGAGCACGGTGTACGATGGGAGGAGCACGGTGGAGGAGATAATGGCTAGCATGGTGGAAGGTTTGGATAGAAATAGAGAGGCGCTACGGTGAGAAATCAAAAATGGAGGCAAATCTAGAGAAAAATAGAGGATCGAGAAAGAGAGGAAGAGCCCGCGGTGATTGATGGGGCCTAAGCTACAACAAGGTGGCCACAAGGGGTCATGGGGAAGTACAAAAAGAGAAGAAAATAAGTTAGTTTTGGTGGTTAAAAATAAAGAGAAACACATTAGAGGGAGAGAAGGGATCGGTATGGCTTACCGAGGAGAAACGATGCCATACAACAACAAACCTAAGGTGGTTAGGCTGCAGTGGGGACCAATCGGGCTCTTCCATGGCACAGTGGGGGTAAATCAACATGGAGGCATAGAGACGATGTTGGTGGAGATTAGGCTAAGATCGACAACGATGAGATTTTGACAGCAGATTTAGGTGGTTTTTCAGCTCAAATGTCATCATCTCCTATGGTTGAATTTTTTTCAGTTTTTGGTGAGGTTGTGATTGGTTTGTTGTGAGGTAGGCTACGGTGGTGTTAAGAAATTTTTTCCATGCGTGGTGTCTCATGACAGGTTTGGATGGTCTTGGTGATTCTCGATGTAGATCTAGGCAGATCTGTCACAAAAAAAATGGAGTCGTTTTTTCTATGAGGTTTTTTTTTATATAATTATAATTATATATATATATATAGCGGGGCGGGAGAAACCCGGAGCGGGGCTGGGGCCCCTCTGTCCCCCGCCTTTGCTGGGAGCCGTAGATGCCGGCGAGACCACCCGCCTAGGCGGGGCAAGGCGAACTGGAAGAGGGGGGGGGGGGGGGGGGGGGGGGGGCGCTGCCCACCTCTAATGAGAATAGAAATGTAATGGTGTACTTGGTCAAGCTTGGCTTGATTATATTGAAATTAAGCTCGAGCTAGACTTGAAACTCAACTCGAGCTTTTTGCCTAGCTGCTCGATCGGGATCGACTCAAATATATAGGGTATTTTCATGTTCAAACTTGACTCGAGATTCGATCAAAACTTGAAATTTTCTATTAATTAATTTTAAAATTTTCTGCTTTTAAGATGTATAAAATGAAAGTAAATCAAAATAACAGTTTATATATATTATTAATCTTCGAAATATATAACAATCAAGTTAAAAAATTAAAAATACAAATACAAACAAACACGCCTTATATATTATAACTCGGTGATTGTTTGGTTTTGAGTTGCGAGAGCTTGAAAATTACTACTTTTAACATGCACTAAGAAAAATTTATGAACTTTTGTTAAAGAATTTCACGGCCTGCCACGTATATATAGACACGTGGTAAAGAAAAAGTTTTTTACTTTAAAAATTATATAAATATCTTAAAAAACACATTTAAGATTAAAAGGCCAAGGGTGGTTGCGCTGGCATGCTGCCTTGGTTAATTGGTCAACGTAGGTTCTTTTACAAAGAAAATTCTATTTTTAATTGAATTAAGGAAATTTCTTTTCAATATTATTTTAATTTAAGGAAATTCTGTTAAAAAATCATGCCTTATTATAAATTGAAAGCATTTTCAATTATAATGCATGTTAAATTTGGGAATTAAAGAAGCAAAAATATATAAGAGGGTATATATGTAACACCCAAACACTGATCACTAACCCCCTAAAAATTCTTAAAAATTCGTTTTTTAAGAAAAGCTCGATCTAAATTGAAGGTTTTGTTCATGAAAAGTACTTAATTCGATCCAGATCAGATAGAACACTTTAATAGCTATATATTGTGCATAAGCATAAATACTTATATATAAGAAATTAGAATGCTTTTTGCATTTATATTTTATATTTATAATTAAGTAGCGAATAATTTATAGCTAATATTTTATATATAATTATCGATCGTGTATATATATATATATATATGTAATATTGATAATAAATATTGATTGTCTGATTTGTTTTCGAATGAACTTATAATTTTCATATATATACTTACATATGTACTTAATTTTATGAGTAATGCTACTAATTACAGTCATGGAATGTACAAGCATCGCACAATATATACTTTGAAAGACATTGGAGTCCACTATTAAAAAATTAATTTTTTTTATGTAAGTTCCGTATTTATCACTACAAGAAAAACAAGTATTTGTGAAAGATTATTTGCTACGATAATGACTATTTGCGATGAAAACAGATTAATTTTGACAAGAAATAATAATTTTCCCAGGAAATAGTTAGCCATAAATAAACAGTTTTCTTGTAGTGAATTACTCACTTTTTTCAAATGAATTGCATGGTGCTTACGCACTCTACAACTACAAATATCATTTCTGTAATTTTTATATATTATGATCAATATATTGTGTATATATAATATATAATACACACGCGTATATAATCAAACAAGTCAAGCTAAGTTTTATTTCGTCAACATTTTTGTGGAGATCAGTCATACGCATATATAAGGTCTCAACGTGTACTTATATTTGGATTTAGTAATTAATCTAGTATATGCACGACAGCTTTGATCTCAAATTTCATGATCATATTTTGAGATTTTTTTTTTTTTTTGGTGAAACGGGACGTATTTTGTCTCGTTTAAATGTCTTGCTCAAAAAATTAGCATCATCATTCCCGAATTTCTCTACCAAGTTTTGGAAATTTGATCCATTTCAAACACCAATGTTTCATGAGGCTCAAGTTTCCCGGCCGAATTTATCGTGTTTTATCTTCTGTTAGAAGCTGAAGTTCAAGCAACAAAGACAATATACATAAAATGATCGAAATAATTCATAACAATTCTTGAGAAATTCTAAAAAGAAAAAAACCGTCTAAAAGATCAGAGACATGATTTTTTTTCTCCGTAATTCCCATAACTAGTCTATGTATCATGCTTTGTAGTCTTTTATGAATGTACACAACCTTAACTTAGTCGAAGCATTACAAGGGCAGCCTTATGTTAAGCCTCCTAAGCCATACTGAATGCAGCACCATGTGTATTATATCATATGGCTTAGCTGGTCTATTGAGCATAAAATGTCGTTTCACCTGGATTACCCTCTTTTGCTTTGCTAAATACTCTTCTTCTGAAATTGCTTGCAAAATCTTCTTCATTTCGGGTATCTTCGCACTGGGAATATGAACCGAAAATTGGCTCCAATCAAGAACATCACTAAATGGTAGCGCATAACTATCGGATAAGATAACTGGGACGCATCCTGCATGTATGGACTCAACCACTCTAGGGCTTGCAACTTCCCACCCACTAGGGCACAAGCAAAACTTGCTTTCACCCATTAGCTTTGAGTAATTTGCAGTTTTTGGGAGATATTCATGCACTTGGATATCTGTGTCTTTATTTTTCCAATGCCTAAACAATATCTTCCTTACTTTCCCGTGTTCCCCACCAGCAAAGAAGGCAAAGATCAAACGTTTGTTTGGGGGTTGGCCTAATCCTGGGATATCCAAGTTTTTATTATGTAAATGAACTTCAGGTAAGGAGACATCTCTTGTAAGTTGGAAGCCTTCCGAAGTGTTGGCATTGCATAGAGCCCTGATAAAGTGTTTGAAAAGTTCAGGGTCGTTCCTAGAAACTCCTGGTGCCTGAAATGTCACATAATTGGAGGAATGTTAGTGAATTAATTAATTTACTATGATTGTGAAATTGTCACCAACTTTTATCGACATATAGATAGATAGATAATTATCTTTTTGATCAATATTTCATCCAAGATGAACAATCCCCTATTCTTATATACATATTGCCTATATATCATGCAATAGCTACAACTCAACTGATCTATATATATATATATATATATATATATATAAACTTCTCCAAATAGTTATGATAATTCAAAACAAAAGTTATATTTTTCAATTTAAGATTCAATTTCTAGTTGAAAGGATGTGGCAGGTTACATATTGATCCAACTAATTAACCTGTTACCCGATTGACCCAAATTAATAACTCAAATGATCCAAATGACATTTTTTCTTTTAATCGGGATAACCTGTGAACATGAGGCTTAATCCGATACAACTCGATTATTAATCGGGTCAAATTCAGGTAAATCTGAACTGACCAATTTACCCAACCCTAATCTTATTATTAGATGATGGTTTCACAAGTGAAATAAAAAATTGACAGTTCCAGTCACACGTAAAGTTTTCCAAGTTGCTCTGCCCCAAATCTAACCACCTAGACCAAAACCTAGCTAGATACATACAAGCTGACACTCATAAGAGTCAAACCAAATTTTGATACCACTTTTTAATTTCATGGAGATCATAAACTCGTACTCATGATTAATAAAATGGTCATGTCCGTGTGTGTATATATATATATATATATATATATATGTTATTTCTACGTGTCCAAACATGCCTACGTCTTCAATAAGGGTTATCAATACAATTGATGGCTTACGTTGACTCGAATGTTGTTAGATAAATCATTAAATTTACTAATTAATTCATATATATTATCACCTTAAACATTTGGTACAATTGTAATTACGTTTGGTAATTTGAAATGACTAGTAGTACTACTCATGATGACATGATCATGATTTGGTACATGAATTGTTATGTGCATGAAATTCCTAAATGGTTGAGTGTATTTGAGACTGTACGTATACGTACCAACTCTAACATTAATATTTGTGGAGTACTCACAATACAATGATCAACACCTAATTAAAAATACTATTGGGTAAAAACTTATTCACTATAAGTTCTTCTACTCATCATCCTTACACCACACACTTGCTAAGGAAAATAATAAAATAATAAAATAAAAGTAGGTGTGTGGTATAGGCCGGATGATTAGTAGAATTTCTCATTCGCTCGCTCTATTATGGATACATTTGATTATATATTGGTGGAATAGGGTCATGAACTTGTGTTAATAAGCTCATGTATATATATCCTAGTGTGTATAGATATATATTATATCATATGAATGCCTCGCTTAGAAACTATATATGTAAGTATGTAGTGTTCAGTTTGCCAACAATAATATTATAATGCATAACTTATAACTACCTTAAAGTAAACGAAATTAAAGATCATGAATACACTTTGTAAGAAAAATGAGTATTTATCATGACCAATTATTTGTGACGAGAATAGATTCATTTTAGCAGAACATACGGATAATTATAAATAAGCAGTAGTTTTCTTGTAGTAGTGATATAGCATACGTACCCAATCATGACAAGAAACCATAAAATGGTCAGCCCCGCTGCTTCTATTCCAATATGGGTATCTCTCTGATATGGTGTGAATGTAATCCTTTACAACGTTCTGTAGAGGTTCGCGGGAATAATTGACGCAAGGATTATAGATGTATGCGATGATATTGACGACGCTGACCGGAAGAAAAAAAGCAGTTGCCTCCTCAGGTTCTCTTGCTAAGAATTTACTTTTTTCACTTTCCAATTCATCAATCAATTGCCCTTCAATTGAGTATATGTCCCTCATTGGCCCAACGTGAAAAATGGGCGGCTCTCCTTCCTTGTATGTCCAAACCCTAAATCTCTTCACCATCTCTTTGTGGCTCCTGATCATCATCATCATCCATTAAATATATCAAACAACTACATTAATATTGCATATATATAGAGTTTTCATTTTAAAAATATAATTTATACAATTTTAACGCATGCAAACCAAGTTACAAAATTAATTTATTTTCTTTTCGTGAATTTCAGTTTTTTATAGAATAATGATATATACAAGCCCACCCAAAATGTACAAGTTCTTCTATTATGAAAAAAGAAATTCTATTTACAGTCCCCATTTGGAGACTGCATGTGCAGACCCTTCATTAAATTGAAAAAAGTACAATTTTGATAAGGATATTATTGTAATTTTGAAAAAAATTTAAAAATAAAATTAACTAGACTTGTAATGCAGTCCCCAAATGAGGACTGTATGTAGCATTGCTCTTATGAAAAAGTGTGAAAATTTCTTCTTCTTCTTCTTCTTTTTTTTTTTTTTTTTATTATTTATAATGGAGTCTATTTTTTACAAAAAAACTTGTATGATCAATGTATTTTAGGGTTTACTGATAAAATGCGGCGGGGTTGCGATAGATGACTCCGGAGGGGACGAAATCATCGCCGTTTAGTAAGGTAGCAGCTGAGAGCTTGAGCTTCGAAGCTGCTGATCTGCGAATTGAATATCGTGCTCGTGCAAGTCCTTGTTCGAGCTTTTGCTCTCTGCTTAGTTTCGCCTTCTTTCTGATCTGCATTATAGAGTACTAGAATAATTAAGCATGAACAAGAAGATATAAAAGTAAAACCCATAAACTGATTGTAGAAGATCAAGTAGATATTGCGGCTGAAAATCAGGAGGTTTCAAACCATCTACCAGCTGCCGATATCAACGCTACAAATAAGGGATGAGGAAGCCATGATCCTGCTGTTTGAAACCTCCTGATTTTCAGCCGCAATATCTACTTGATCATCTACACTGATCGATCGATGAGCAAATTATTCAAATAAAAAACCAACAGATCACACAGATGAAGGAAGGGGCTTTGAAAGTGTTATAACGACGGTTTTTGCCTTTCAATTTTTCAATATATGTGCACATATAATGCATGTGTGTGTATATAGAAAGAAATATGAAATTCGACGCAAACTCAAAGTGATAGAAAAATATGATTAAAATATATGAGCTCGCTTTCGATTTTTCGTCCGGAAACCAGTGCTCTATATACAAAAAGTTTTATGTAGAGAGAGAAGAGAGAGAGAGAGGCTGAAACGTACAGCTACCATACGGTGACCGGACTGGTTCAAGGAAAAACCAGTACTGAAGCCGCCGGTAGGTAGAGGTCGGTCTTGATCATCATAGGGAGTGACTTTTGTCTTCTGCATACCCAAATCTAATCCTGAGAAACTCATCTGCCCACAGAAATGGCCAAAGAGCATGAAAACGACGAAGACGGAAAACAAACAAAGAGAAGAAAGGATAGAAACAGAGCATCCACGGCGAGTTAGCATATTCTGATGACTGGAGGACATGGGTGCTGTTTGCTGCATGGCTGTGATTTTTTGGCTTTTGGGAGAAAGACGATGGAGGGAGGGAGGGAGGGAGGGAGAGATATATAGATCGAGAGAGTCTTGTGTTAGACTGATAAGTCAAAGATCAAACACTTCCGAAGATAACTCACTACAAGATCAGGAGTTATCTCATATGCCAACAGCAACTCAATGCTTATCATCTGCAACAACTCCATCTGTTATGCCTCCTGATATATAGGAATATTTGTATTGTATATATCCACTAGTGTAATTTAAACTACAAAACTCTCTCATTGTAAATCTATATAAACAGAGAAATACATACACACGGCTGAAAGTGAAGAAGAAGAAAGAAGCAGAAGATCAAGGGCTGTTTTTATAATAACAAACCTAACAAGAAGATCATAACAATTGGATATTTTATAAAACCTATCGATTTCAGAAAAAAAAAGGGGAGTTATCGTATCCTCTTAGGCTATCTATCGCCTGGAGGATTATTAGTGTTTTGTACGTGTTTTGATGGATGAGTGAAATATCCAAGTAATTGTGTGTGAGATATCCATGCAAGTTGGTGTTTCCTGCGATTTTATAGTACCTGAAGCATGTCATATGATAGTAATTTTGTTTGTATCATCATTTTGGGCATGAAAAGAGTAATGCTAGAGATAAGCCACTATAGCAGTGCACATTTTACACTCACTGCTTGACTGCTTGACTGCTTCTAGTTGATTGTTCCCAACACTCATTTGGGGAGATATGTGGTCTACATGATGCCACATCATGTGTACAAAATGGATGCTACCAATAGTGGCTTCTATCTATATTTATTCTATATTAAATGAGAAAAATAACCATTTTAGGAGGGATAGTTTTGTAATTTTAAAAAATTTTAAAGATAAAATTGTCTAGGCTTATATTGCAGTCTCCAAATGAGGACTGTACCTAGCATTACTCTTCGGGAAATGATATTTATAGTCATAGAGTGTGCAAGCGCCGCACACTTTTTTTGAAAAAAATTAGTAAATATGAGACCCACATGAAAAAACTAATCTTTTATGGTATACCTCACTCTTTTTAAAAAGAGTGCGCAGCACTTGCACAACACATAATTGTATTTAGCATTACTCAACTTCTTTCTAATTATGCAATTTCATTTAGATTTGATATTATTTTTATCTTGATTTGCTTTTCGTAATGTTTAATAAATTTATCTTATATTATCTCGTCCCAGTATAATTTTCCTATAAATAGGGATGTATTCCTTAGATTAAGTAACAATTGAGAAAACAAATATGTATCCCTCAAAGTCTCTCCCTCGTCATCTCTTCTCCATCTTAAGTTTCTTAGCATGCAACGAAAGCGAGGCTATGACAGATAAGTAGTACTTGCTAATAGTCCAAAATTAAGAAATTACTGTGCCCTGGTATGAAGGTGAAAAAAATAAATAAATAAAATTTTTGTTTTTGTTTTTAAAATTTTTGGGATGGTCTATAAATTTATTAATGTTTAAATTCTTTATTTTTGAGGGTGCCCTAGTGGTTGTTTGGATGTCTAGTTTATAGACCACCCAAAAATGACGCATGTTGAGTTTGTGGAGTTTGGTTTTGTTGGTGCGTTGGTCCAATTTGATGGCTCAATCCAACAAGAATGCGTTATGATTTTTTGGCGAATTTTCAGGGAGGCTTGAGCCATGGAGTTGGGCCGAAAGTTCGCTTGACACTCATGGGTTGTGTACTGTTTGCGATCAGAAAAAGCGCCAGACAAAAAGTTCACTCGACAGGTCGCTTGAGCGAAGTTCGGACAAAGAGTTCGTTCAATACGTGCTCGACATATTGCTCGAGCGAATAACACAAAAAGTGAAAATTAGAGATTCCGTCATCATGTGATACTATAAATATATACTTAATGAAGGTTTTGAGTGTTCTGAACAGTGAGATTTCGTCCTAAATTGTATTTTATAATTCTCTAATATAATAAAATTATTTGCAACTCTGTAGACATAGGCACATTGCCGAACCACATTAATTTTGTTTCTTGTGATTGATTTACTTTGTTTGTCATCGTTGTTTTCACAACAGCATGCATGTTGCACATGCATGCTATTATTAACCTTTTGTTCTCCTCTTCTAGCCTAGACCATTTTACAAAAGAATATTACATCACCCATCTCTGGCCACTTGTGTAATGTGTTGCATGCTTACCCTATCTAGTTATGTTATATGCTATTAGCGCCGCTTTTTAGATTTAGAAAATATTCATCATCTCTTTATTGGAATGGCATTTTCAGGAACATGAACAAATCAAACCCAGCTCGACACGTTTGCATGTTGATTAGAATTAATTAGTCAATTGAAATTGTCTCCAACATAATGATGGTTCTGAAGACTTTGTTGCTTGATCTTCTTCTTTTGAATGTGATTTCCTTTGTGGTGGTAAAGGAGCTAGCTCTCTATGCGTTTTAGATTCCTAGCTTAAATTATGTGGTTATAACTTTTTAAATCATATTCTTCTCTTATTATGGGTTTGGTTTATATCGCATGCATATTGCAAATCCACCAACATGCTTGCCCAACTGGTCTTGATAAGGAATTGCGGGGATTGATGTGAATGGAACGGCGAATTCTTTCCTGAGATTCCCAACATTAATAAGTACGAGGTAGGTAGAATTATGACCAATTTACCCATCCCATGTTCATCTGTTTCAACTAGAATGTAGAACTAGGAAACTTTTCTTATCTTAATGACCACCGCACTCTAAATCTTGGTTAAGTTTATGAGTCTCTTTGTAACTCTGTTAATCTTAAATAAACAATGCCTAAAACCTATTTGTTATGGAGATTTACATACAATATTATTTTTTTTACAAGTATATACTGTGAGGGGAGCTGTTCCCAGTGATGGGCCCGACCACACGAGCCTAGCCCACGCTGCATGGTGGGCCTAAGGATAGCCTGGTAAGACGAAATCGGTATGAGAAAATAGGATGGCCCGGGCCAGGCCACGAAGGGTGAGGTCGGCCCAGGAAACCCACAAGGAAGCAGCGAGGTAGCACTCGCGGGGCATTGGACTAAGCCAAGAGGCCTGACACGTCTATTGGCTGACAATTCGCACGCACAGGGTCAGGGACAACCCAGGTCCTTGAGTACCGACGGCTAGACAGACTTGGAAGGTGGGTGCACTTGACCGAGGTCATGCCACATCCCTTGGCCACAGCAATTAACCCTTTGTTGCTTATGTACTTTGAATCCAACGACAATGTCTCCAAAGATTTGCAGTGCGACCCAACTGTTTCTAGTGAGATGTCAGTTATTTTTGCACAAGCTACAACAAAACACCAAGATGCCTTTTGACTCATCATCCATTACAAACAATATTGGGGACAAGGGATCACTCATACTCTGGCAGTAATGAAAATCAAAGTTGTAGAATGAGTATGTTAGCAAAATATCACGCATCAGATTCACATTTGCATTATCATCCCCATCATAGAGGAACAGCGATTTGTTAGTCCTTATCACATCCTTTTCGATAAGGCCTTTTCAATCCCTAAATTTTATAAATCGTTTTGCCTGTTCAGGGAAGATACTCTGCCATTGAGTCTTTATGGTCTCATACTCTGTCTTTTTAAGGGACCTACGATATTCCTCAGCATATGTAAAATCATAGTGATGGTATCCAAGCAAGAATGCCCATAACTCCTTCTGTAATCCATGCTCCACTCCCTAATAAAATATTCTCTTTCTTAAAGCTTTTAAATCCATGATTCTTCCTTCAGAATCCAAGAGCATGGACCACTCATCCGACCCAAAAGGTGGCAGCCATGGTTTTCCCCATACCAGTGTCAACCTCGTTTTAGAGTCGATAATTGAGAAGTCAGAGCCAACAATTTTTAGTATGGCTAGAGCACTGTACGTGCTTGCCAAATGAATACCATCACGACTCAAAACCCCATTTTTGTCAGGTAGATTACAAGCAAATTTCTTATCTCCTAAAACTTGCAAACCCATGAATATTTTCCCTCCACCATAGATTACAAGCAAGGTAGAAAGGACTTTATATATTTCAACCATACCTTCGATTGTATACTGAGCACTAGGATCTCGACCGAAACTGAGATGTGCACCACCTCTAGGAGGGCCAACTCTGTCACTCCTCGGACCACCCTTTCCATGAAAGCACCCCCCGCCCCAACAGCCTCCACCACCTCTACTACCACCTCTGAATCCATTACAGACACCTTTAGATGCAGCTTATGGCTATCCAGCGAGGAGCTGGTTGGTGTTGAATTGCACCGCTACGACCTTGAGGAGCCCATGGCTGATCAACAGAAAGACCTTCTCGTCATTGTCCAGCCCAACGGTTTGGAGGATCTTTGTTCGTTTTGTGACCTCATGACATGAATCAAGACCTTCAGGTTTTGATTGCCAAAATATGGGTGGTTACGGTGGTCTTGGGTGTCGTTGCAGAGCTCGATGGTCCAAGTTGTGAGGAAATATCGAGTGAAAATTATATATGTGGGAAATATCGGGGAGAGAGGATGTTTTGCTGAGTGGAAACGACATTGATAGAGATAGAGGTTAAAGAAGAAGAAACGTGAGGGTAGTAATCGAAGACCACCAAGATCAAGTTTCCATCTAATCTAGATTCATCCCGATGGTTAAGTTATTGCTAAGCTTGACCAACGAAAATGAAAGAGAAACGAAATAATTCCTGAGTGTAAAGGAAGGACTCGAGAGTCGGCGATGAAGATCTGAGAATGGAGAAAATGGTCTCTGATTTCTAACGGGATTAATGGGAACAAGAGAAAGAGGAATCTGATCCAGGTTGACTACCTCTTTTTCTTCTACAGTTGCTACACACTTTTCCTCTTTCTGCAAAACGTAGAGTTGGTGTTCCAGATAGGTGAACTCTTCATTGAAGTTCTTCATGAAGCCTTCAAAGTTGTTCTTGATATCTTTGAATGTCTGCAGAATAACTTCATAGCATTGTTGTAATTGCTCGACTAGCTCTTTGATTTTGAGTAACGATGAGATAATTTCTTCCATTTTCATAGCTTGATAATACAAAGATCGGTGTCTCTTTGATACCAATTTTAACACACCTCAAGTTACTTAAGAACAAATATAATGAAACTACTCGCTTCGAGGAGAGCACCTCCATAGAAGAATGAAGAAGATGAGAAGAGAAGGAAAATAGACTTTTCATTTAGTTTCTCGATGCCCCTTTCGGTAGCTACAGTAACCTTACATGAATGTCTTACAACAAAGGAAAAAAGTCTTTAACCTTAAACAAGACCCACGACTGTTAACTAAACAAACTCAATAAAAGAAAGCAAACCAACTAAGGCCCAGCTACTCTGCGGCCCACTCCCTAAGATGAAATAACAACTACGAAAATCATTCCTATTAGACTTGCCCAAGGCCGGCCCAACCATTCCATTCATGAACTGTGACACAAGAAGAATATAACTGCAAATGTGCCTACTCAAAAATTACATTTGAAAATCGGCATGAAAAATGTCCGGCAATGACTTTCAAATAAAAAGACTCACTCAGAGACCAATAAGCTGCTGTCATTGCAGTGCTGTTTTCGTGATACACATCTACTAAAAATCATAACAAAGGAATCATGAAGGATGTGTTATCAAGGAAAATGAAACTCATTTCGAGTAAGAAGCATCGACCAACTGGAAGGACTGCTCGAGTTTCGATGAAATATTACAGCTTTCATGAATAATCGTAATCTGGACTCTGGAACTCCTAGAAATGTTCAAGAAAGTGTTGGCAGATTATTTTACTCATGACCCACATCTCATCAGTGTATCTGACTCCTCAATTCCCTGTTGTTTTCTCAATCCAACTCTGAATGTCTACTTCAAACGGAGTCACCATACCAGGTAGCCTAACGCTTTGGCAACTATTTGATAGAACTCCACGTACAGCAAAAATTTCACGCATTGATTACTTTTCAATTGATTTCTACAAACAAATACACAACCTTGCACTTGCCCAGAAAAGAAAAAACAATACACAACCTTGAGGATAGCTGCACCATGAAGAATACCAAAAGAAAAAAAAAAGGAGCTGAGGAAAAAGAATCACAATCTCCAATTAGATTGAATTTTCGGTCATGATTTCCAGCCAATCACTTGCTCATGTCCAACAGTCCCAGGCTACCTAGAACTTGACCCCATATTTTTGCAGTCCAATGAACAGTGTAAGTCTGTATACTTGTTCTTCTAGCCAGCCTAGCCTTCACCAACTTGTGATGGCTGTGCCTTCTCGCGGCTGCTGCCTACGGATGCACTTGGTCTGGAAACTTGAGAACCAGTTATTGGCTTCTGCAACGGCTTCAGAGCAGCCATGATCTCAGCAAACGTGGGTCTCAACTTTGGATCTCTAAAATGTTAAATTAGGTCAATTGTAGGAAGCCATAAAAGAAATTTAGTATATTCGATACGCTGCAACATGCATGAAAAACACAAAATGGAATCTCTTTACTACTAATTCACAACTTTAAGACTATAATCTTTCTCAACAAATATGGTACCATCATTACCTGTCCAGGCAACAGGTTTAATCAATTATTTTTACAAGGAAGACACAGAGATCATGTTTCACAGTTTCACATACAAGATGTAGGTGGCCACAAGTAGAGAGTTGAAGTTCCAAACGCAATCCATCATTAATGGAGACTAATTCTAATAAACAAGAAAGAAGTCTTTTTTTCCTTCTTTTCAAGAAAAGAATGCAATAAAATATGCTTTAACTAATTGGTAGATGGAATGCGATTCCATCATGTGTAACGGTTGCAAAAGATATTTATAAACTTTATTTGAGAGAGAAAGAAAAGCTGAAAAGTGCTTTTAAGGGGCAGCGCATTTGTCTAACCACGGATACATGGACATCCGTGCAAAATTTTAATTACATGTGTCTCACTGCACATTTTATTGATGAAGATTGGAACATGCACAAAAAAATTCTCAATTTTTGCAAGGTTGAAAACCATAAGGGTGAGACACTAGGTAAACAAATTGAAATGTGTTTGCTTGAATGGGGAAGGCCCAAAATGTTTACAATTACACTTGATAATGCAAGTTCAAACAATGGGGCAGTTTCGTATCTCAAAAGAAAGACAAAGAATAGAAGGGATACGATTTTGGAACATGAGTTCTTGCATATGAGATGTTGTGCTCATATCTTGAACTTAATTGTTCGGGATGGGTTGAAAGAATATGATCAATCAATTGCAAGAATTAGAGCTGTGAAGTATGTAAAATAATCTCCACAAAGGTGGAACACATTTAAGCAATGTTGTGACAATGAGGACATTACTTGTAAAAGTGGTGTATGCTTCGATGTAGCAATCCGTTGGAACTCCACTTATATGATGTTGGATAGGGCTGAAAATTTTCAAAAAGCATTTGAACGGCTAGAGGATGAAGATCCGGGATATATTAAGAGTGTTGGGGAGGATGATAATGATGATGATGATGGTGTTAGTGAGTTGGGTAGAGGAGGGGCATCCAAGTTAGGGCCTCCAACCATGGATGATTGGGATAAGAGTAGGTTGTTTGCAAAATTTTTGAAACTTTTTTATGATGCAACCTTGCGTTTCTCGGGGACCAATTATGTCACTTGCAATAGTTTTTTATTTGAGCTAGCAACAATTCAAGCTGCAATTAACATGGAGTATGTGGAAGGGTCTCATAATTTGAGGACAATGGCATTTAGTATGAAATCTAAATATGAGAAGTATTGGGGAAATATTGAAAAAATGAATCTTTTGTTGTATGTTGGGTTGGTTTTTGATCCTCGGTATAAATTGCGTGGTTTAACATATATTTTTGAAGGAATATATGAGGATAATAGTTCAAAAGTTTTTATGTTGGTGGATCGGGTTCAAGATGCCTTGACTCGTTTATATGATAGTTATTGTGAAAATGATGAAAGTAATGTTAGGGTACAAGATCAAACTATAAGCCAATCAAGCGAAAGAGGGGCTAGTAGTACAAGTTCAACTGCTGGGGTAGGTCAAGGTGATTTCAGATCATTAATCCATGCACAAATTAAGAAGCGTTTGGAGTCGGATAACTCTTTGGCGACTAAATCTGAATTGGAGAGATATTTATCTGAAAAATGTGAAGAAGATGATGTGAAATTCGACTTGTTGACTTGGTGGAAGGTCAACTCCATTAGATACCGCGTGCTTTCAAGAGTTGCGCGGGATGTTCTTGCAGTTCCGATATCTACAGTGGCCTCTAAGTCAGCTTTTAGCACAGCAGGTCGAGTACTTGATCCGTTCCGCAGTAGCCTATCTCCACTTATGGTAGAAGCTCTTATTTGTACACAAAATTGGCTCCATTCTTCTACCCCGATTAACATTCGTACTTTAATGGATGATGTTGAGGAGTTTGAGAAAATTGATACAGGTATGTAGCATCATTCACCTTTTCTTTAACTATATCTTAAGTGTAAATCATATTAGTAATTTGTTTTAATTATTATGCTTATTTTTTTTCCCTTTTGTGTAGAGCTCATGGAAGACTTGGGGAATTCTTCAAGACCTACTTCTTTGGCCGGAGATAATTAAATTTAAGGTAGGTCAACTTGTATAACATATTTCTTTAATTTTTTTATTATTTATGTAATTACTAACTTTTTATTATAATTAATTGCTTGATTGTTGAAGGGACCATTGGAGTTGGTGGCTTGGTGCATAGTTATTGAAGTTTTTTGTTGGATGTTCTAAGTTATTGTAATTTGGACTTGTAATTTGTTGGATTTTTAGACTTGTAATCCAGACTTTTTAAGTGTTTGGACTTGTAATTTTTTGGACTTGTAATTTAGACTTTTGGACTTGTAATTTGTTGGACTTTTGGACTTCTAATTTAGACTTTTGAACTTATTTTCTACCATAGGCTCATAGGCTTGTTGATGTTCATTCTTGAATTTCTTGTGATTGCTCTAAAAAATATATGTGTAAGTACTAAGTTATTTCCTTTAACATGCAAGGACTTATTGTAGATAAGTCAGTTTATTGCAGATTTTTTTTTTCAGTTTTTGTAGTAGTTATATTTATAAGTTTGTAAAACAGTTTTTTTTCCATTTGTTTTCAGATTTTTTTCCTGTTTTTTATAAAAGCCATTTTTTGGAGTGAATCAGATTTTTTCTAGTGAATCAGATTTTTTTATAGTAAAACAGATTTTTTATAGTAAAACAGATTTTTTGTTGTAAAACAGATTTTTTATTGAAGTAATTTTTAGTAAAGCAGATTTTTTTATTTAAAGTTAAAACAGATTTTTTGTAATAACAGTTTGTAAAACAGATTTTTTTAAATCAGTTTTTTTATTTTATAAACAAATTTTTAATAACAAACTATGAAATTTACATTTTAAAAAAAACCGGAAAACCGGACCGGAAACCGGTAAAACCGGAAGTACCGGTTTAAGAGGGTAACCGGTGCGTAATCGGTTTTGGAAAATACAAAACCGGTACATACCGGTTCGGTCTTAGATTTTGTCCAAAACCGGACCGAACCGGACCGGTTACACCTCTATCGGCACGTATAGGGCTCCGAAGTGGTGGTAGCTTACATGTGGGAAATTACTGTTGAAAATCAATATAATTTTAATGTAACATAAAAGGTAGCAAGTTGTTTCAGGTATAGAACACAAGATTGTATTGAAAATTACAGGGATTCCAAAAACAGATTCAAGGGCAGGAAAAACAAATTGTTGGGTAGTAATAAATTTGGAGTATAGGCCAAGTGGTTTGAGCCTTCTATTGGGACGTTACAAATGGTATCAGAACCTATCCCAACCAAAAATGTAAGACTTGAGCCATGCCACCTACAATGGACTGGCTGATATAAACCCATGGGAATGGAATCCCTTGAACCCACAATCAATTTGAAAACTCACCCTAGGTCCATCTTGGTGCCCATCACTGGCCCGACGAGGACGTCGGGAATTTAAGAGGGGAAGATTGTGATACCCCATATGATAAGGATAAGGGTGGGTGGTGTATGGGATCCCATATTGCTTGGGAATGATAAGTTCTTGCTCTTTATAAAGTTCTAATGAGGCTCCAATTGTATCATTGACTAGTCCTTTTGAAGTATAGGTCATGTGGTTTGGGCCTTCCATTGGGGCGTTACATAATGTGTTTGTATAGTTGATTATTTTCTGAATTAATTTAAGATGCCATGGGACATAAAACAATAACAGTCAGAGGTTTAGGTTTGAAACCCAATGCATACTTTAGAATGGCAATAATATAGCAATTGCATTTCGATGTAGGTACTTTGTTTTGCAGTAATATACTCTAGAATGGCACCCAAAAAGGCTTGTAACCCAATTGTTGGTTTTTTTTTTTTTACATGTCACTGTTTACTATTACGTAGCTTTTGAAGTTCTAACCATTGTAAACACAAATTAATTTGCATCTTTTTATATCCACAACCTGCCACCCACTCAGGTTGCACTGTTTTGGCTAGAAACAGGTAAGTTATCCTGAATTTTAACAGGGTTGAGAGTATACCAGTCCAACAAACGATACCACTTGGCCTGCACTCCAATCAACAGGTTACTGGTGTGACCGTGGTTGAAGAGCAATGTTTAATGACAAAGGTAGGCCAACAAAAGCCATTGGCGTTGGATGTTTTGAAACACTATGTAAATGGTTAAAATTATCAAACCAACAATACTTACGTCTGCCAGCATTTCTGAATAATATCTGCAATGGCAGGATCCATATCATTCGGAATGTCAAGACGCCGATGTTGAAATCCAACTGCACCAACAACTTGCATTGGGTTCATTCCCCCCCATGGTTGTTGCAACGTAGAGAGCTCCCACAATATGACCCCAAAGCTATAAACGTCACACCTACATATCAAATTGATGTAATTATTGAAAAAGAAATCTATCCAGGGTCCAGTCCAAAAATAATACTAAAAGAACAGAGAGGAGGGAGAATAAATGGCTTACTTTTCATTGGCAGGTTCATTTCTTAGCACTTCTGGGGCCATCCACTCAGCCTGAAATATTGCAATACAAACATTAGCTTACTCAACACATACTATCAATGGTTGCATACTAGGAACCAAAGAAATACAAACAAGTCAATTATCAAAAAAGAAAAGCATAACACAATATTCTGAATTTGCTTTTTTCCATATCAACAAGTTAATTTCTTTAGAAGCAAAATAAATTTCATTAAAAAGCGCAAAAGGGGCAATCCATGGACACAAAATGTATACAAGATAGCAACCTATCTAGAATTAGAAAAAGATAAAAGAAAAGCATGGAAATCAGGCCCATTAAAGGCTATAGAAGTTTTCGAAAGGAGGAGAGTGTTAAAAAAAAGAAGTCTTGAGCTCCTCTGTCGTTCGTATACAGTCCTCAAAATTTCTCATTCATTTCCCTCCAAACACACCATATGGGGCAATTAGGCATAATTTCTCACACTATTGCCATCTTGGGCAACCACCTAACCCTCAAGAGTCAAAAAGGTTCACTACCCTTCTAGGAATGACCCAAGCTATTACCAAAAGCAGACTTTGCCCAGCCTGTAACCTTTATTTAATTTTTCTCCATTCCACGGAGACCAAAAGAATATGTCCTTCAAACCTTTCATGAAAGCAGAATAAACCCTGAAATTCAGTCATGAATACACAATGTTGTAAGCACTAAGTCCAGATGATCTTGCTGAATGAGGAGCTTTCGGTATAGTTCTCTCGGTGATTTTTTAAATTTGAGATAATATGTGTCGAGTTTCAATTCAGAATCAAAACAACAGAAAAAGAAAAGTCCAATTCTCTGCACATAGTAGGGAGGCATTTTCCTTGTCAAAAAAGATGTAGTGTTCTCTTTCTTTTCCCTTAATCACCACAATAAGATCTGTCAAATGTCTTGGTCCAGGCAACCAACAGGACAGAGTGTTCAAAACAAAATTCAACAGATGATCTACTAACAAGAAAAACACAAAACTGAGTGCTTTACTATTGCTGGAAACATATAGGAGGTGATTACAAACTAGATATGATCAAGAAAAGAATATATCCAGCATTAATACATGAATGTGATGGATACGTAAATCAAAAACATATAAGTCTAGCAGGATGATTTACCAAAACAACCAGAACAACACACACACACACACACATCACATTCATGTCCATGAAAGTTTTCAATGGCTTACCGTTCCTGCAGTTGACCTTGAAGAAAGATATGTGCTATTTTTCATTCGTGACAACCCAAAATCGCAAACCTAAACAGTCAGAGAATTTTACACCATGATCGGTTAGGCATGGAAGATACATTAAATGCATTCAGCATGATCAGTAATGAGGCAAGAAACCACCTTCACAACCCAATTTTTATCAACAAGGAGATTTGGAGATTTCAAGTCACGGTGTACTATTACGGGAGAGCAGTTGTGCAAATAATTCATTCCCCGGGCCTGAAAGTTCAATCATTCAAAGAAGACATTCTTTCCAGTAAAGTCATCAATTATAACAAATTTCTGACTGGAACTGGGATAAAGGGCAAGAATTACTGAATCATACAGTATCAAGGGCCATCCTCAAGCGCCTTCTTTCATCTAATTGATTGTTAGGCCGGTGAATCAGCCTATACAAACTACCTCTGCAAAGCCAAAAAAGGGGGGAAAAGGTTATATTCCAATTGACAAAACTAACAAGACTCGAGAAATAACTTATCAAACAGAACATAATGGCTGTGGAAGCTCTAAATCAAAAAGAATCGTACTGAAAGAGTAAGCTCGTGGCTCTAATTAAATTTTGGAAAGCAGATAGAGATAAATTTGGTAAGCCATGTTTAGTTTCTTATTCATAAAGGCAGAGTATAAAACTGTGTTTCTTCCTTTTATGAGAAAATTAGATGTATCTTCTGTAGCAATTCTCTTCTTTTTTTCTTAGTTTCAAAATTCATATGGTAACCATTTATGGGATTCTCCCCTCACATCCTGTATATTTGGGTCTCTGTTCATCAATAAATTATCCATACATAAAAAGGCACTAAGATTTTTTTATTTCTGTCTGTGATAAAGCAAACATTTTTTTATAAGTAAGAAATTTATTAAAACCACGTAATTAGGCATAGCCCAAGTACACAGGAAGTATACAAGAGAAAAACACCTAATTACAAGCTAAAGCTGAAAAACAGCACAAAAGTCATTAAGACTAGTCCCATCCATTACAATAACCATAGCCCAAAGCAAAAATGTATGAAAAAAGAAGTCTCTAATCCCTCCCACCAAGCGTGAAACAGCAGCAACAAGAAGTCTCTAATAAAGCAAACATGAAACAGCAGCAACAAGGACATAAATAGAATTTTCAAGAAAATTGCACAAACTGAAAAGTTAAAGAAAATAAGCTCAATGAAACAGATAAGAATGTTTGATTCCATTGGATAGTATTTCTGTGAAAACCAAACAAGAGCCCTCTTTGATGCCCTTTAATTAGTTACATGTATGAACATGTGCATGTTTGTGTGTACACAGGTGTGTTCTGTGTTACTTTCATGCAAATCAATGCCAGACAAGAAAAAGTTTTATATGCACTATCGCAGCAAAAACATTCTGATAAGTAGCCCAGTAATGGTAACAGTTTTTAGTCAGAAGTTACAGTATCATACACATTGACTTCCATATATTTGTGACTAAGATTATATCACGATTATGGTTAGAACAAGAATGTTTACATACCTGGGAAGAAATTCAGTGACAATTGAAAGATTTGGGGGACGGGTTACCGCTCCCATGAAGAGCACAACATTGGGATGCCTGAGTCTTTTCATTAACAAGACCTTGCAATTCAAACAGCAAGTAGAACAAATGATTTCAACACAAACCTTCACCTAGTTGGAGATTAAAAAAAAAAAAAATGACAGCTAGCAAACGTTTAATAGGAAAGGAATAGTTTTAGGCATGCCCATGAGGGAAGAAAGAGCTGGGCATTAAACAAACAAAGGTACATTTCCAAATTCCACAAGAGGATCCTGACAAATATGCCATCCCTTAGATTCTGATGAGTCAAGCATATGATAAGTTCAAACAAGGTAATTAGGGCCAAGGAAAATTTTGACAGCAGATGCAAGCTCATAGCAGAACTGGCCAGAGAAATAACTCACTATTTATCGTACTTTAACATGATCTCCTGTGTCAATCATTAATAATGGATTCACCACAGTTAATGTGAGTGTTCAAGTGTTCAAGAAGGGCAAATACAACGAAAGAAAGATTAATTCCTGGGAAGCACAGATATCGCAAAAAAAGAATAAACAAATAAATAAAGGCCCATATGTGTTATGCATACAGCAGGATAAGGTGGGATATAAGGTGGCTTGGGCAAGGCACAGATACATTTTGTAAAAAAAATTATTTTTCTTGGCAAAAATCAGGCTGTGTACATCAAAGAGGATACGTTGTAAATTCTACAACCCCCCCCCCCCCCCCCCAAAAAAAAAAAAAAAAAAAAAAAAACCCTCCTGTGAGGTGTATTTGTTCTTTGTTTCAGATAATATGTTTAGAAAGACATGGCAATGCATAAGTTTCACTTAAGCTTCTGAGACTATTCAGGAACTAGAAAGCAGATCTTGTTTTTTAGTCCAAAGAACTCTCACAAGGTTTGGTATTTTACTTGTTCAACCACCACACGGAAGGAGTGTTAGAGCCAAAATGCTGAATGCTGAAGTACCACTGGTAATCTATTCATGAGAAACAAGCAAAGACATAAAGAAAGGGGAATGCAGATTGCACCTCACTTTTGAATTCCTCAAGTGATTGACCATAAATATCTTGGTCTAGAAACCTCTTCACAGCCACTTCCTATGGAACCAAAGAGTGGCAATAAAAATCAACATATAAAACTTCCAAAGAAATGCAAGCAACAAATATTGAAACAACCAGAAGACAATAAAATATGGCTAGACAGTTGATGTTTCTATCATGAACTATACAATTAAAGAAACATACAAAAACAGAGAAGATAATCATGTGCCATTACGCATTTCTGGAATAGGAAAATGGGTGACGATGCTCTGGGCTTCAAATACGTAAACAGGGTCCAAGAACACCTCGATAATTCAATCATGGGTAAGCCTTCCACAACTTAACTCAAATAAACAAACACAATGAAAGAAGATGAAATAAGTGAAGTTCAGTGTATCCTATGCTAATTAAAGATGAGTAGTACTATTTTAAGGCTTTTACACCACACACCATCCACATGGCATAATTTGATTTGTGAGACTCAAGTTTTAAAATTTATCTTCCAAATCAAGTTATGCCACATAGATGGTGTGTGGTGTAAAGGCTTTCAAATAGAATTATTCATAAAAGAAACAATAACCCTAATTGTTTTGATAATTATCTACCAATGGATTAGAATCATTAATAAGATTCATTTTCAGTCATTTTACTAACTATACAAAACACAATACTCATGGATTTCAAGCCACACCATTAGTCTTTACCAAAGTTTTGAATACTGTACCGGACGCCGTACCGGTTAAGACACTGGAACGAAATATTTCGGTACCAGTACCGTTTCGTGTACCGTTTCGGGATAGTCGATATATGAATAAATTATATATATAAATACATATATATAAATTATATTCTAAAATAATTGTCTATATATGAATAAATTATATAAATTATATTCTAAAATAATTGTCTAAATTATAGATAAATACATATATATATAAATTATAAATAGCTTAGTCTGAATTGGGGGTCAAAAAATGAACTTGTAGTTTGAAAAAATGAAAAAAAAAAATTAAAGGCCGAAATATCGGCCGGTACAGGCCAAAATACAAGCCGAAATATAGGCCGGTATTTGGGCCGATACGAAATATATATAATACATATACCGGACTAGTGGCCGGTATGGCACATACCGGCCGGTACGGTACGGTATTTAAAATAGTGGGAATCTTTACACCTGAAGCATAACCAACTTCCTCGGGGAAAATTTCAAAAAATGAAAGGAAAAGGATTAGACAATCCAATATAATTTACATGTTTGAAAACAATGCAAAAGGAAAGGATTAGACCCATAGTATACAACAGAATAACAAAAATGCACCACCATCATTCAGGGTCAACAGGGAAAACTCACAGTTCCGTGCCAGTCTCCACGATATACCTCTCCATATGATCCTGCCAAACAAAGTATGCACCAAAAAGATGAAATTACACAGGTGGAAAACCATATGCACTTATAATTCTTTATATGAGAAGTACATGAACTTGATGGGATAATGCACTGGTAAATACCAAGTCCGATACGCTCACCCAAGGTGATTTCCTCCCATGAAATCTCACATTCAGCAACTTCATCCAATGCACTATCAGATTTGGTGCTATCATTACCTGCTGATCCATCTGATTTTCTCTCGCCTTCTAAAATGGCTCCAGATTGATCATTATGCCGGTCGCCATAACCACATGGATCATAACGAGCAACATCTGCGTCTCCATCACTTCTTGCAACCTGCTCATACTGCTTACTAACAGCTGCAGATGTTGCTACCACAGCTGCTGCAGTAGCAGTGGCAGCAGCTGCTACAGGAAGTTCAAGATTGGACTCAATGCTTGACTTTGCTGCAGCAACTACCATTGATGATGCGACAACAGCTGCTGCTGCTGCCGCAGCAGCAGCAACAGGTACGTTTTTTGTATATTTCACAGGAGCTGCTTCAGATTGTGATGGGATAGGGCCCGCAGTTACTATCCCTGAATCCAGATGACCAGAGGAAATATGTGCTTTAGCGTGCACTCTGTGGGGAGGCAAAGGAGGCAAAAAGTAAGCAGGACCAAGATCTTCTTGACCTTTGAATTTTTGGTTTCCACTCCCCTGCTTATTGTCATCCTTATCTTTAGTCAGAGACTTTGCCTCAACTGCCAACACATCTAACTGCTCCTGATAAATTTCAGTAAACAAGTTCGGTGGAGCAACAACACCACTCTCAAGTAGCACATCATGAAGTTTCTGAGCTAATTGTGGATTCTCTTTGGCAGCATCGATCATATATTGTGAAACATCTTTTACTTTCATTCTACGTACTGCAGGGGAGCTAACACCTTCAGTCCAAGAAGGAGATCTTGCACGAATGTAAGGATGACTAGACTTGCCAGGATTCTCCCGCACTGGCACTTTCTCTAAATTGGAGGGAGATATAAAATCATCGGAAGATGACTTGTGCTCTTCCTCACTGTTAGTTGGGCTGATTATATTTGCAGAAGAAGTTAAATCACCTCTGTCCTCAGATTCTTTTACTAAAGCAACGGAATTGCTGAACCTAGACCTCTTGTCCGATGTCCCAAAGTCTGACTGTTCTTCCAATGAACTCCCAACCCCACTGCTTGAAGAGGCCATATAAGAGGAGTCAATGTCTCTGGACAAAGGACTTGCAGGATAGAAAGATTCACCATATTCTATATGTGACCCAGCTGCATCAGATGGAATGAGTGTGCCAGGATCTGCCATTAAATCAACAATGTACTCCCTGAAATTCACATTATCCACATTTCAGAGACATATGAGGCTTTGAACCCAAAATGAAATCATCCTAAAAAATCACTAAATGGGGGAATTTTATCCTCTGTGATCACTTTCAGCAGTAACTCAAAATATAAGAAAAAAATGCAACAACACATTCTCAAATGCAATCCTAAAAATTATATACATATATATAGGAGCCAAACTAGAAACAATCATATAACAGCATCACAAGCTATACAAATTAACTGTGTGAGAAAGAAGAACTTAGAGCACCTCGTCTATGCATAGTGATATCATATTTCAGAGAACAGAAAATAGAAAAAAAAAAACCCTGAATATTCCAGCTGACTTGGCTTCATCACAAAAAATAAACTAATACCAAATATACCTTCCATCATCGATCTTTACAACATTCATAGCCACATCATCAGAACCCGTGTATTGCTGTCCTTTCACCAACCGGCACGGCAAACCCACGCTATCTGCCAAAACCTACATAACCACGGAAAATTTTGAAGTAAAGCAACTAGTGGAAGACTAGGATTCCGTACAAGGAAAAGTGATGGCATGATAACCCCAGCACTTCTCATAATGCAGCTGGGCCAAAAGTATTAACTGGGTTAAACAATGGAAGACTGGTTCAGCAACAATGATGACAGGATGTAAAATCACTTGTAATCACCAATTATCTGACAAGCCATCTCTAACATGATTCACATATAGATTATTAGACAAGCCATTTATCCAGATATGGATCTATGCGGTTCAGAGGCAGATCCACTGATAGTTGAAATGTTGTCATATGCCAAGTTCAGAGGAAAATTACAGCAAAGGAAAAGCATTAAATATACACAAAGGAGGAAGTTACTCCTTATTTCACACTAAACTAGTTATTTTTAGGGCATTCTTATGGGGAGGATTAGGGGAGGAGAAGAAATTCCACCTAGTTAGTTGGAAGACAGTTTGTGCCCCAATTGTGCATGGTGGTTTGAGTGTTTGCAACTTGCGAACCTTTAATAAAGCACTATTGGGGAAATGGCTTTGGAGATATCATAGGGAGGGGGGAGCATTGTGGAAGGAAACTGTAGACGCAAGATATGGTGTTGCATGGGGCGGGTGGATTTCAAACGAAGTGAGGGGGGGGGTATGGAGTGGGGTTATGGAAGTAGTATATAAGGAAGGGGTGAAAATGTTTTAAACAACATATTCGCTTTGAAGTCGGTGAGGGTAACCGAATCCGTTTTTGGCAGGATGTGTGGTGTGGAGATCAGACTTTGGAATGGGTTTTTTCCGGCTTTATATCGTATTGCAGCTAATAGGGAGGTTGCAGTGGCTGATGTGCAGTTATTTTCTCATGGTTCGCATCAGTGGAACATTATATTTTATAGGGATTTTTATGATTGGGAACTAGACATGGTTACTGAATTTTTCAGCTTGTTACATTTCTCGGGAACTTCTAGGGTTCAACATGATAGTTTGAAGTGGAGGTCTAAGGATCATAAGTTATGTACTGTTAAGGCGTATTACAACCTTTTGATCACGTATGACCTTACTCCATTCCCTTGGAAGAACATCTGGAGATCTCGGGTGCCTTCCAAAGTTGCTTTCTTTGTTTGGAACGCCGCACTAGGGAAGATCTTGACTATCGACAACTTAAGGAAAAGAGGATGTGTGGTGATGGATTGGTGTTACATGTGCAAAAAGAATGGAGAATCGGTTGATCATCTCTTACTACATTGTGAGGTAACAAGGGTGTTGTGGGATGAGATCTTTCGGAGGGTTGATGTCGCTTGGGTAATGCCTTCGAGGGTGGTGGAATTGATGGGCTGTTGGAGGAATTTGCAGGGCTGTCGTCAAGTGGCAGCAGTATGGAAGATGATTCCGCTGTGTATCATGTGGTGTACTTGGATGGAAAGGAATGCGCGCTGTTTTGAAGACAAGGAACGTACAGTGGTGGAGCTGAAGATTTTCTTTTTTAATACTTTATTGCTTTGGTTTTCTGCTATTGTTTTAGTTGGGGACAATATTCATGACTTCTTGTCTTTAGTTCATCGCTCTTAGAATGTATTTTTTAGGAGTTCTGTGGTATACTACCTGTGTACATGGCTTTGGCCTTTTTCATTAATAAAATTTATCTCTTACATATCAAAAAAAAAAAAAAAATTCCAACTATGTGTCAGTGTCCGAATTCTTAATAGGGATGACCTGCACTATGCAATATTTCAAAACTATGAAAGGGGTTTGTCAATGTAACCATCGGATCCTGTAACCAGGCCTCCATGGGAAAAGCATCTGACTTGGAATGGACCAGGAAAGCATTTATAAAGTGAAGAAAAGAAGTATATGAATATCTGTGGTAACATGAAGAACGTGATCATGTGATTGCATAGAAATCCTCCTTGTCTGTCATCTCCAATCTGAGGTACATCCATCCTTAAAAATGGCATATCATTTTTCTCAATCATAATTAAGTGACGAACACAAATTTGATCAGAAAGTAAGACAAAAGTTGATATGATTATATCATCAGTAAGTACTGAAAGTGTGGCCACACTAAGGGAAACCAAGACCAATAATCTTGCATAGAAGTTTTCTTGTCAAAACCACCAAAAGGAAATTCAAAAATGGGAATCAATGGTTCCCGCATTATATCCAAACCCGTAGTGCCATTCCAAATTAGGTTTTAAACCATTAAGAAAAGGCCAAGAATGTACCTTGAACAACAATGCACGGTGACGAGCCAATCCAATTGTCAGAGAACCAAGTGGCAAAACCATGCTACCAAGGGTTGCTTTCAAACTGTAACTGAGATTTTGCCATGCTCTCAACATGCTTTCAGGATCCCCAACTGGTCCACCCATATAGTCAGCAACTAAAATAGCAAGCTTTCTCACCAAATTACTACCTACAAAAACGAGAGAATTGGACCTTGATTTGACAGCTAGCTCTAGAGCCCTCTGCTCAAGCTTCAACAAATTAGCATCAGCAGCCCTATTGACCAAAACTGCTTCCCAGGTGACTCTGTCTGACACTGGTGTTCCTTGCAGATCAACTAGGGAAGGCATTCTTTCTGACGTTGATTCAGCCATAACTCCATACAGGTCATAGAATCCATCCAGGATCTTGTCATCATAACTAAGTGAATTGTAATTCTGTGAAGCATGGATAAATCTACGATATGAGATAGGTTAGAAAAGAATAAACATGAGACAGATATGAGAGGGGGAAAAAAAAAAACTGATCCATTTTACTTAATTAGTCTCTGATTTATCAAAAAATAGATATATCAAACACTCCGCATATATAGAAATAATTTATAAACTATAATAAAAAACTGTTAAATTTCCTTTTGTCCCGTGTATTTTATGCTGAATTATGACCTATTAAGTATGCTGAAATAAGTTGATTACACAAGTTGGTAACACCTAAATAGAACTGTCATGTAGTTTTTCAATTGTGCAGAAAAGCAAAATGCAGGAAGAATGACTACTTGCTAATTATACTCCAATGGCAATGGAACATCAATTAAAGAAATGGTAGTAGGACATAGATTTCCTGATTTCAACAATCTGTTGTCATCTTACATTGCATTGCCATAAGAGAAACCTTGGAGCTGAAGAGTGAAAGTACAATTACAAAAAAAAATGCACATGGACCAAAAAAGAACATATACAAGCATATAAGCATATGGATTTATAATTAAATGTAGTCAAGACTCCGCCGCAGTTATTAAGCCTTAACCGTTGAAACATTTTACCGAAAAGCACAAGAATTTCCTAAACATATAGCTAAACAACTAGTAGAACCCATTATAAACGGGAGATTCATATACAGATAACTAGCTCTACCCTGCCTAGGCTAACACTTGCAAAGCAGCTTTGATGGTGACACTCAACAAGATTGCTTACACTGTCGACTAACGTTAACTTGACTGAAATTTCACTCTCCTTACTTTAATAGGATTGAAGAACAGGGATCGTAGGAGCTACAAGGGCGACAATGACACCTTCCCAGATCCTTTTTTCCTATTTTCCTTGACAGCTCTTCGAATATTATGTTGAAATCATCCAGTATATTGAGAAGCATTTTCTGGCAACGTATCACTTGATATGCTACATGTAAGTGGGCTACACCCCAAGCAATTTAAGATCAGACTTTATTTAATGGTAGGATCATAAGCAAGTGTCGCCCTTACAAATACTCATTATGTATTGTGATATCATAAGAAATCAGAAGAAGGGTCAAACTTACCCAGTATCGATAGGCGACAACTTCAGCCGGAGTATTATCAATGGCACAAGAGCCCAAACTTATCTGCTTTACAGCCTCAATCTGAACTGCCTCAGGATCCTCCCTGGCACTTAGTTCCAAAGCCAGTTGTATCTGATACTCTTCCTCTATATCAGGATCCCTCGAGTTACTTGAACCTGAATCAGGCCTCGCTCCATCCAAAACAACATCTAAATCACCAGGGCTAGCCAAATCAGACGGTTCCATTTTTTCTCCCCTTGTCACATTTGAAGACGACGGGGGGCTTGGACTACCTCTATTAGCAACTGAATTCAACCAACCCGAGAGCCCCAAAAGAGGTTTATGCTCAGGATTATGATGGGACCGAGAGTGCAAAAGCCTATCAGGGGACCCTTCATTAGAATTGTTGCCCTTCGATGTAGTAGATCCATCTGCATCTTCCGATTGATTGGACATGATATGAAGCTTCTTAAAAAGGTTCTTCATACTATTTCGATTCAGCGAGCTTAAGTTTTGAATGCTAAAGAAGTAAAAATCTGGTCACAAAGCTCACCATTGTCTTTGGGCAAGCATGAAATCCTAATCACTATTCCACCGCAAAAGTAGAGTTCAAACGAATCCAAAAAGCTCCTTTTTTCCAACATCCCTTGTACCCCACAAGTGACCCCAAACCAACCTCTCAAATCCAAAATCCGAAACAAGCATCATAAGCAATAGCCAGTTAAGCTTGCAAATTACTAAGACGATCCAGATGCTTGAATTGAAAGCTTTCACACTCCTGAAAGAACGGAAAAGACTACGTGTTGAAGACAACACAGAATCAAGTATTATGCAAGATCGAAGAGAGCTCAAACTATAACAATATCAGAACTTTGATATATTATGACCTTCAAGAAGCAGAACAAGGAAAAAAAAATGAATATCCCAGATTAAAAAAACTGGATCTTACTTGGATACAGAGAACAAGAACGCATAGAAAAGAGAGAAGCGTCTCTTGGGGAAGTTTGAAAAGGGGGCAGGTAACACAGGCTGAGACAGCAAAGACCAGCAAGTGGGAGAGTAGGACCTCATATAAAAGAATGACCCACTTGAGCTGAGAGGCTGAAGGATTTCACGGTCCCAGGAAAAGGTTAAATTGGTGGGAAACACAACCAACTGGCTCTTCTCTCTTTCTCTCAGCTCCGAGTCTCTAGCCAGTGATGGCATGACTTGGGAAACTTTCGTGGGTGAACTGCACAGGAATGGAATATTAAATGGGCAACTTGGCCAGGCAAAATCATTCTCTGCGACTCTCAAGTTTCAACTTTTGCTATTTGGAGCAAAACTTATCTTCTCCCATGTAAACGCTTCTGTAATCCATTGACGAAAATAACTCAAACCGTATTTGAAAGAAATAAAATGTCTTATGTACTAGGCTACTAGCTTCTCATTCAAACTTATATTCCAGATTATATGATTTTCTATTATTCATTAATTATTTAATTTGTTATTTCAAAAATAAAAATTAATCTTATGGTTGATAACCATATTACCATTATGTGAAAAAATTAATTTATATAGATCAAAAAATCTCTCTCCTTATTAATGTGAGAACATAACATTAATCTACAACCTTTCTAAATCCAATGTTCACACCAACTCATTGTATGATACAGACTTGATGGTAGCAATGTCTTTTATTTGGTAATTCCACTCATTTATAAATATTAAACTAACTTAAATCCATACGCATACGTAATGTCAATACGTAAAAGTTCAACTGATATAGATAAAGTATGTGGTATAGAGATGATGAGTTAAGTTAAAATTGATATGGCAGAAGTTAAGTTATAAGAAAAAAGTTGAAATATTTCAATTCTAAATTTTTTCCAACCTAAACATATTCCGGAATATGTCGATCAATTTATATCGCACCTTCCATAATTCATATGAAATATTCTATTCATCATCTATATACCATACCTATTTTTATTTTTTTCTTAATAAATTTATAGTGTAAAGATAATGAGTAGAAAATTCCTTTAATTTAATAGGAATAAAAATTAAAAATTAAAAAATCAAGTTTGGTGTGCGGCGTAGACGGAGGAAGAATTGAGATCATATTTAGATTTGTATTCCAACTAGATTAATCGAAATTACAATTAGAACTCATTATACTCGTTACAAATGTGAACAAAATTTTCTACCTACCATCATGGAAATTGAAGCTTGCGTTTATACATGCACCTAACTTGCTAATTTTCGTGAACAATGTGCTTATATATATATAAAGAAATGATATTTACAGTCGTGAGTGTGCAAGCACCGTGTAGTCGCTTTGAAAAAAGTGAATAAATATAGGACCTACATAAAAAGAAATTAATTTTTTAATAATGGACCCCACTCTTTTTCAAAATGACTACACGTCGTTTGTACATTCCACGATTATATGTAACATTATTCATGCATAGAAATATATATATATTTATATCACAAAGAATTCAGAGCATTCAATTGCCATGACCAAGTTTTTAATGCTACGAGTTTTACAAGAATAATGGGGATGCATGCACTTATGACTCATGAGTCCTCTTTTTATGAAGGTTTGGTCAAATTTTTATTTTTGTGGCAAAAATAAAAATTCAAGCAGAAGAATTAAAAACAGTTCATAATTAATTATTAATATTTTATTGTTGACCATTGGTTGGGGTGTATTGGATTTGTATATGGAAATATGAAGCTACCAAATAAATGCAATGACTTTTTTTATTATTTCTCCCTCATCAAACTGAAATGACAATGACTTTTTTTTCTGTTTGTATATTGAGCTAAATTTAATTTTTTTAAATAAGTTAAGATGGTAGATTGAATTTTTTTGAGCTCACCTAAAATGAATTTATATATGTTTAGATGTTTAGATAAGTTTAAATGTATTTATAAGAAGTTAAAAAATGTATGAGTCTCACGTATAAAGAGATTTTGAGTTGAAATGAATTAAATGATTTGAAAATTAAATATTTAGATATTAAATTCAACTTAAAATTAGACTGAATTCCAAACGGGATATACACTTTTTCAATGTTTTGATTCACTAAAAATGATTACTTTGACCATACTTTCATAAATTCATGAATCATTAAAACCAACTATTAGATTAAAGTGAATATTTCTTTCTTTCCTTTTCCAAATTAGGATAATACAAAGAAAAAAAGTACTGATCAGGATAGAAGGAATAAGAATATATATATATATATATATATATATATATATATATATATGTGCACACTTTTTTTTTTCTTTTGTCCTATTATGATGCCCTAATTAACAGGGATCATAGGGTTTTTTCTCAACCTAGAAAACTTCTCCAATTGATAGTGACCCTAGAAAACTTCTCTACCTATCAAAATTTATATTTCATTTGTATAATGGGAAATTTATATTATATATATTATTCCAATGAATTAGGGATACTCAAAGTTTGGGAAAAGGAAATTCTCATCAAGCAACAAGTCAAAATGTGGAGATGGGATCAAGAAGTAGAAAAATATTCGAGAATTAAAAAATAATAATTTTATCATCTTTAATCAAACACTTGTTAGTATAAGTAATTGTGATTTAATTATTTAATAGGTTTCGTTTATTTTTACAGATGAGATGAGATCAGTTGAAATAAAAATTGAAAGTTGAATAAAATATTATTAGAATATATTTTTTTAATATTATTTTTATTTTGAAATTTAAAAAAGTTGAATTGTTTATTTTATTTTGTATGGGAACTTAAAAAAAATTGTAATGATTAGATAAGATAAAATGAGAATGGTTGTGAAGATAAACGAGTTCTTAAGTAATTAATATATAAAATTACAAATTAAAATTTGTCACATTAGTATGATTAGAAATTTATTATTACATTTTTTAGAAAATTAATTATAATTAAAAAAAAAACCATGATCTTGAATAAGAAGAGAATTAACAAAAGAAGCTCACGTTTTATTTGACCTAGTTTTTTCTTTTCTCTTCTTTTTGTCGTTTCTTCTTTCCTTTTGCCATCATTTTTTTTTTTTAAAAGAAAAAAAGGTTTTCTTTCTTTAATTGGGGAGAAGGGTTTGGTTTGACCACCTTTGTTATTTAAAAGAGGTGTCCCTGATCGGTTGTCTGTATATATATATACATGTATGAATATGCTATGTATCTTTTGCCTTGCAGATCATGCATGTCTTTTCCTTTTTTTGCTAGGTTTTTTTTCAAGTTATAAACTGACGTAATTTGTGAAAAAGTATATACAGAAGATGAAAATGAAGTGAATAAGACCATGGAGATGGAGGTGTATCATAATATCATATATTATTATGATATGGGCTTCACAAAGTAATTTTATCTCTTAATTTCTCTCCCTTCTGCCAAAATTATTCACATGGGAGACAGTATGGGGTCAAAGTATAATTATATAGTTTATGGAATTCTTTCTGACTTTCTTAACTTTATATATATATATATATAGTTAGTGTACGTACAGTTCTTAAATGGGGACTGATCATATAAGTTCATATAATTATGTTTAAAAAAATATATAAAATCACAATAATATCTTTTTTAAAATGATATTTTTTCTTTTTTTACCCTCATTCATCAATGGGACTGCACACGCAGTCCCTCACTGTGTGGCACTGTGTGCAGTCCTCACTCAGATATATATATATATATATATATATATATATATATATATATAAAGCACAGTATGTAGTATGCGATATTATCATAGGGCATGTGCATTTCTGCTAGAATGCCTCTTAAGTATTCAGAATATTCACATCTCTAAGCATTCCATTCTCTTTTAAGTAATATTCTGACAACTTAGAGGCATTCTAGCAGAATGCACATGCCGTATGATGATATCGCATACTATATACTGTGCTTTATTTATATATATATATAGCACAGTAGTATCTTATGTTGGTATATATTTATCTTTGAAAAATGCCATTATTCGTTTGAATTCCATCAGTATCAGTTAAGCAGTCACTTAAAACATATCATATTAATCAAAATAATTATTTTATTCTCAAGTCGGTATGTAAAACATAACATTCACATTATTTAAATAGTAAAATTTATCTTTCAAATCAAATTATGTTACATAAGCATTATGTAATATAGAAGTTTTAGAATACCGATACTCTAATCTTAAAACATATCATTTTTTATGATTGAAGATAATAAAAAATTTTAAAAAAATAATTCTATTCACAAGTTGTTGTAAATAGCACACTTAGCAAAGTGCCTTAGAGCATTGGCATTGGCTTTATCAAAAGTCTAGCCAAATGTAAAATATGATGAATTTCATAAAAAAAGAACTGCATTTGATTAGCCAAATAAATAAGTGTGAAGCTTTGAGCTACAGTAAATGTATTTGTTTCTTCAAATTTGAAGGGCTACTGTTCACTCATCAAATCTTTTTTTTATTCACTTTTAATCTCCAATGGTCTTTTTTATTCACGTTTAATCTCCAACCGTCATGTAATAATAATGTAATAATCAAATTAAATTATTAATTAACATGTGATTAGTGTAATTATAAAATATGAAAAAATAAATAAAAATATTATTATTAAAAAATATATTATTTTTTATGAATTTAATGGCTAATCCAATGTGGAGTTATGGATAAAGAGGTCTTAAATATATGAAAAATATGTACTTTTCATCAAAATTTGAAGATAAATTTGATGAGTCCAATGCTAATGCTCTTACATAGCATAATTTGATTTTAAAAAAAATTAATTTGAATCTTATCATATAAGTAATAATATGGATAGTATGTTCTATATATACACCGACTTGTAAATAAAATAACTCTAAAAATTAAGATTATAGATAATGTTATTCTTTTTCTTTTTAATTCGATGAATATAATATATATATATATATATTCACATATAAAAAGTGTCTCATTAATAAATAATAGTTTTTTATTTTTAACTTTTTTAAGGTGTGGTCTACTTTTCTATAAATTAAAGAATTACATGAGATTTGTACAAATCATTTCTCTTATATTTAACTATTGCAATATCTCTGCCAAAACTATTCCAATTACCTTCTTTTACCCTAAATCTAAGTTGATAGAAAATGTGAGCCTATGGTGGGGTTTCATGCGCATGAATAGCCATTTTCACGCGTTTCTTGCTAAACTAGGCGTGTAAATTAAACATGAGAGACGTCAAATCTAAGCGTGCATGCATGCACAGATAAGCATCAAAGGATATATAGAAACATAGTCATCTTTTGACTTGGTTGTTTTGTCCTACAAGGAATTAACGAAATTATAGAATTCCAACCTTGCTATATAATGGAATATTATATATAGAAAATTATTAAAATTTGCTATTGATTTTGGACAAGTTTCTCGATCAAAATTAAGAAAGTCAACCTTGCATTCACATTAATGAAAGAGAAAAGTACCCATACTCTTATGACGATCGATGAATTGAGTATACAAGAAAAGTTGGCACCATTACGCACATATTGATCTGTACCCACGCAATCAAAGTGAACGGATAAGCGCTCGTTTGGACAGTAAGATGAGATGAGATGAGATGAAATATTATTAGAATATTATTTTTTAATATTATTATTGTTTTAATATTTGAAAAAGTTAAAATTATTTATTATATTTTATATGAGAGTTTGAAAAAATTGTAATGAAGAGATGAGATGAGTTGAGAGTATTTTTGTATCCAACAAGGCCTTAATTTAAGATATGCGTGAGTACTATATATTATGAGTTATGTTAGATATCTTAATGTGTGCAAATTATATACATTCATTTTGAAAAAATAGAAAAGAAAAGTGGAGTCTACTATTAAAAAATAATTTCATCATGTTGGTCCTAAATTTTTCTATCTTTTTTAAAGGGGATGTGCGGAATTTACACACCTTAAAACTGCAAATATCATTTCTTATATATTATACTAGAATAATATTAAATATATTCATAGGGTGCATGTATAATTTTCGTGCACCAATTTTGATAAAACAAACCTGCATATTATTAAAAAAATAAAAATTTTCACATAGATTCTAGATTTATTTATTTTCTTTAAAGGAATAAACGGGACTTATAAACCCTAAAGTTGTACAAATTATTTCTCATTATATTATACCAACCATTGCTTCATGAAATAAGTTCCTATAATATAAAAATACCATGTCACTTGTTGATACAATAGATTATTCGAATAATTATCTAAAAAGATGACGAGTTTTGCTAATTAGAGACATCCCCTTTGTC
Source organism: Juglans mandshurica (assembly GCA_022457165.1). NCBI lineage: Eukaryota > Viridiplantae > Streptophyta > Magnoliopsida > Fagales > Juglandaceae > Juglans > Juglans mandshurica. The sequence continues at coordinate 28,482,223 of CM039625.1, read as the reverse complement.
GACAACCGCTTTTTACAGTCACTTAAATAATAAAAATAAATAAACACAAGCATTTTATCAAAATCCTTTTATATTTTTTAAGATTTTAAAGGATGTGATAGTAATTAGAAAATTTTTAGATATAAGTCATACAGTCCTGCACATCACTTAAAAATATGTAATTATACTATTTTATTATCATATTTCATGAATATATATTTATAAAATATGAAAATATGAAGATAAAAGAATAAAATTAAATATTTTTAAATGGTGTGTAGAATGTAGAACTTTTGTGTAAAATGACTCAACATGAGTCATGTATTTGTGTCTTATGCTTAATGAAAATAATAAGATGAATTTCATGATTGAACTTAACTACTTAGTAATTAAAACACATAAGTCAATATCATTATTAATACTTCTTTTAATGTATTTTTGTTTCCATTCCCATTTTTCGTAATACTATCAGTCCCTCCTCCTGAACTTGAATGCTGACATTCTAATTATCTTGTTAATAATGGATCATATTCTATTCTATTATAAATAAAGTACGTAGAGTTTACTAATAAAAAACTATATCTAATATTATCATTTTTTTAAGGGAAATATAAGAAGAATTACACAAAAATAAATCTAAAAATTAATATAGCTTGATATAATACGTAAGATTATACATTTACTTTTATTGTAAAATAGATCTGACAAATCTTATAAAATCACATTAATTTATCAATTTATTTTTATATAATTTCTTTATGTATATAACACTTCTCTTCTGTAAATGATAACGGTGTGGTGTGTCATCAGAGAAAATATTTCATATGTTTTGATTGATGTTATTTATTTTTAACTAGTCCACTTTAGTCCTAATTAAAAGTTTCGTTACAGTTATTCTCTTAGTAAAAAGAATAATTCTTCCATCAATCATTATTTACTATGCATACCTTATAAAAAATAAAAAATAAAAATTATCAGATGTGAAGGTGAATAGTAATTGATGCATAGTAAAACCCTTATGTTAAAACTATTAATAAGATTTTTTTAAAAATAATGAGATAAGTGATATTTAAAATTTAAATTAATATATAAGCTAAATTAAATTAAAATTTTAGGAAAAAAATAATTAAGAATGGGAGAGAAATTATATCAAAACCCAAAAACATATATATCTTTTGATTTATTGTAATTAAGAATTAGGGCGGCTTTACTAATTGCTTGTCCTAGTCGGACATCCTTTCTTTATTGCAAAAAAAGTAATGTCAGGTGGACCATTCCCCCATCCCTTTCTTAAATATTATACACCTCAACAGTTTTTGGAGATCATGTCAGCACCACGCGCTTTCCATCCACCCTCCATTTTTATATGGTGTCATACTATCACACTTTTGAACACGACGTCTTTGCTTATATAAAAAATAAAAAAAAATTAAAAAAAAAAACGACGTCTTCTAATAAATATTATATATAATTTATAATTTGAAAATTTTTATACGGCATATAATTTATGAGTAATATTATGTATAGTTGTAGAGTGTGTAATTATTATGTAATCATTTTAAAAAAAATAAGGTTTATTATTAAAAAGTTATTTTTTTTTCATATGGGTTCTATATTTTTTTATTTTTTTTTAAAGTGATTGAGCGACACTTATACACTCATGACTAGGTTTAGTTCGTCCAAATGATCTGACCCGACCGATAAATGCGTGTTAAACTAATATTTGGTCCGAACACGTGAGCTGCCGATTTCAACCCACCTAAAGTCATGCACGTTTTAAGCGTTATATCCAAATCAAACCCTAGTCAGTTAGTTCTCTCCATTCTCTTCTACATTGTCATCACTTTTGTTTGTTGACATGGTTGTCGCGGTTGTCGCCTCCATTCTATCTGTTCTTCATTTAAAAAAATTATAATAATTAAATAAAATGAGTCGAAACATTTTGAATCTAAACCATCTATAAATTCTCTTCTTTTTTTTTTTAATCATCTTATTCTTCAATTGGATACAATCTGACATACTTTATTGTCAATTTTATTGCTAAAAATTTTATTAGAGCGTGGAAATGCGCGTGAGGTTATTTTCTTTTCTCGCTTCCTTGACAGGGAACTCGTGCACCTAAATTTGGGGATGGGGCCCACCATTATCCAATAATAATGGGCCTGGGATTGTATTTTGTCAATTCTCATTTCACCGTGAGAAAGCGCGTGGCCTATAATTTGTTGTTCTTTTTTCTTGCTGTCTGCGGATTAGGACCAATGGGCCACCATTGTTTCTTCAATTGTTTTTTATCCCTTCTTTTTCTTTAGCTGATAGTTTAATAAAATAAAAAAGGGCTCACGAAGCCGCTGCTAGCGGTGGGCGTGTCGTCTGGCCTACGTTGATGCTTGTGGTTCTATTTTTTAATATATTTTTATTATAATTTTTTATTTTTAATATTTAATAAAAAAGAAATAGACTATTAGATTTGAGATCTATAGCACCAGTATCCCGTACTCCTATTCTTGGAGAGGACGGATGGGCTATTTAGTTATATTTTAATAAAGCACTTTCTCTATTAGGAGAGAGTTTTTAGAAGTTAAGACAACATCCGCCATAAAGGAATTTATGTGCAGGGATGTTCCAGAGCAGTTGCGTAGTTTGGCTTATAGTTCGGATTTTTCCCTGTATTGATAAGTCACAACTGTAGATTTGGTCCATTAAATGAAATCAAATCTGTTTCCATAAAAAAAGGGAACATTTTCTTTTTAGCGGTGCTACTCTGTCGCCTAAGTAGCACCGCTCCATTTGACCTCTCAGCCATTTTGGACTTTTTTTTCATATTTTTAAATATTTTTAAAAAATAAAAAATATACCAATACATTAAAAATCATTTTCTTAATCATTAAGTAAAAAAGAATTAAAAAAAATTAAATACATAAGCGGTCAAAATAAGTGGGCCAAGTGAGAGGGCAAACTAGCATTGTTTTTTTGTATTGCTAACTACGAAGTCACCTCTGGTATGCTTTCGGCATAATCATGTCTTAAAATTAGTATTATTAATATTAAAAGAAAAAAAAAGTTGATGTTAGATATAGTTTTAAAATGTGAATTCCATGAGTAGTAGGATTTACTATTAAAAAATAATTTTTTCCATGTGAATTTCATGAGTAATGCTAGGTACAAGACCTAAATAGACAAGTTTTGCATAGACTTTTTGTAAAAAAAGTAGGTTCCACTAATAAAGAATAGATTGTTTTATACTTTTTCACTATAGGGTCTACTTTTTAACAAAGGGATTGCATTGGCATTGTCTATTTAGAATTTATACAAATCATTACTTGAATTTCATATTTACCTACTTTTTTCAAAAGTTTGTACATTCTAAAACTGTATAAATTATTTCCCTAAAAAAAGGTTTATGTTTATGATTCTTCCATGCTAGATCGTCTGTAACTATACAATGAGATTCTAGTTTTGCATCTTTTCAAGATTTTGAGAATAGTTGCTCTATGAACGACATAATATAGCTAAACAAATCATAGTTAAAAATGATGTTACATTTCTTAGTAGTATTATCATGAAAACACTCCCTTTCTCATAATACCAAATGAGACCTTTAGGGTAATTTTTAAGGGAGGAACTTTTGAGAATCAAGTTAATTGAAAAGGAAAAAGGACATGTATCAATAGCTTAATATAATTAGAAAGTTAATGGTAGAATTTCTTTACATTCTTGTAGTCATGCAGCTCGAAGCTTCCTTATTTATCGTTTGAGTGCTCTCATCTATCTTATCCGATGGGCGTTGCTTGTATATTGTTGAATAAGATGTCAAACAATTAGATCCTTACTCATGTCATAGTGTATTAAAGTCTGCTGCCAAGAATCAAGAATCAAGACTCGGGTAATTATATTACTTTGAGGTGAAGGGCTCCAAGGTCATTTTTATCTTTTTTAGTAGTCTATACAAGTGTATAAATGTGAGGCTCTGTAATTGTTATATGGTATGAGATAGAGAGAAAAATACAGGAGTGCAAAGAAAGAAAAGACTCGACAGATAGTCTTTGTGAAAACAAAATCTGTGAGGTTGAGAACTTTTATAAGAACTGTATTGTTCATCTTGATCAATAAGAGATAAAGCTTCTAGCTGTTCCTGCCGTAGATGTAGATCATTAGGATCGAACCACGTAATTCTTCTGTGTTCTTGTGTACTTTACATTTTGTTTTATCTTGTTTATTTCTTGTGGAATTCTTGGCAAACTTGGACAAAAGAAATTCTGCTCTAGTAGTGAGACAGAGGTGACATAATTGTAACAAGTGGTATCAAGAGCCCAGGTTTAATGGGGCAACCAAGTTTGATGTTGAGAAATTCACTGAAAAGAATGATTTTGGTCTGTGGAGGATTAAGATGAAAGCACTACTGGTTCAACATGGTCTTCAAGATGCACTTCTTGGTGGAAAGAATCTGAGTTCCTTACTAGAAAAAGAAAAAACACAAGTCTTGAAGAAGGATCATAGTACCATCATTCTTTCCCTTGGTGACAAAGTCTTGAGGAAAGTTGCCAAAGAAGACACTGCAGTAGGAGTTTGGCTAAAATTATAAAGTTTGTATATGACCAAGTCTTTGGCAAATCGACTCTATAAGAAGACCAAGCTCTACACTTTCAAGATGACTCCAGGTATGTCTATGGAAGAACATCTTGATGAATTTAACAAAATCATCATGGATCTTGCAAACATAGATATAAAAATTGATGATGAGGACCAATCTATTCTGTTGTTAAGCTCATTAGATTCTTCTTATGCAAATCTTAAAGATACTATGATGTATGGTAGAGACATTCTGTCATTAGAAGAAGTACAATCTGTTTTGCATTCAAGAGAGTTGCAAAACAAGACTGAGGTCAAAACAAAATCTGGTGAAGGTATGAATATAAGGGGCAGGTCTGAAAAAACAAGTCACAAGAGAAATAATAGTAAAACAAGATCAAAATCTAAAAGAAAGCAATTAAAATGCTTCATTTGTCACAATGAAGGACATTTTAAAAGGGACTGTCCCGAGAGGAAACAACATATGGGGAACAAACCTAAGGAAGAGGGCAAGGCAGCTGTTGTTCTAGAGGATTATGACAGTGCAGAATTTTTAAATGTCTCAGAGGTGGATTCTGGAAAAGAATGGATCTTAGACTCAGGGTGCTCATTTCATATGTGCCCCTCGAGGTCCTGGTTTGAGAATTTTACAGTTTTGGATGAGAGTCATGTGATTCTAGGAAACAATAAATCTTGTAAAATTATGGGAATAGGGTCAGTGAAATTAAAATTGCATGATGGTATGGAGAAAGTACTTAAAGAGGTGAGATACATACCTGACTTAGAGGAACTTAATCTCTTTGGGAATGCTGGATCAATCTGGCTGCACCTTTAAATCAGAATCTGGTACTCTAAAGGTTTCGAGGGGGACTCCTGTAATGATAAAGGGAGTGATTAAGAATGGACTCTACACCCTAATTGGCAAGACTGTAATTGGTGAGGCATCTCCATTTCTGCACAAGATGGGAAACAAGGCTCTCTCATATGGCACAGAAGACTGGGACATGTCAGTCAACAAGGACTTCAAGAACTTGAGAAACAAGGTCTACTAGGGGAAGGAAAGCTTGGGGAATTACCCTTCTGTGAGGAGTGTGTGTTTGGGAAGTCTGCAAGAGCAAGCTTCAGAAAAGCAACACATCAAACTAAGTAGATTTTGGACTACATTCACTCGGATCTTTGGGGGCCAGCAAAGGTAAACTCACATGGAGGATCCAGGTATTTTTTGTCCATTTTTTATGACTACTTGGTATGGATATATATTCTGAAAAATAAAAGTGACACATTTGCTAAGTTCAAAGAATGAAAAATACTAGTTGAAAATCAGGCTATCAGAAAAATAAAAAGGTTGTGAACTGATAATGGTTTGGAATTTCTGTCAAATGATTTTAACAATTTCTGTAAAATTGAGGGGGTGACTAAGCACAAAACAGTGAGGGAAACACCTCAACAAAATGGTTTGGCTGAAATGATGAATAGAACCATTTTGGAAAAGGAGAGGTGCATGCTATCAACATCAGGTTACCAAAAATTTTTTGGGCTGAGGCTGCTGTTACAGTAGTGTACCTCATAAATAGATGTCCCTCCTCAGCCTTAAATTTCAAAGCCCCATAAGAAATGTGGTCTGGAACACCATCTGGGTATGACCACCTTAGAACTTTTGGATGTATTGCATATGCACACTCCAAAACAGATAAGCTGGAACCACGTGCACTTAAGTACATTTTTGTGGGATATCCAGAGGGTGTGAAAGGGTATAAGTTGTGGATAAATGAACTTGGTAGACAAAAATTTATAATTAGTAGAGATGTAATATTTAATGAGAAGCAAATGGCAGGAAGGAAAGAAAATTCAGAAGGACTAGAACAGTTACCTACTGCCGTTAATATGCACCTTGAGGTGGAGCAGTCAATAAATCCACATTGTAGCCATGAAACTCTAGTTAGAAAAACTGAGGACTCAAGTTCAGAGGTTAGACTTCAAAGTGGAAAGAACACTTATCAATTAGCTCGAGATAGGGAAAGAAATGTCATAAGACCCCCACAAAGGTATAAGCAGGCTGAGTTGACATCTTTTGCTCTTAATGTTGTTGAGGAAATAATTGAAATGGAATCTAAATCCTTCAAGGAAGCTATGGCTAGTAAAGAGGCGGAAAAGTGGATGCTTTGCAATGCAAGAGGAAATAGAGTCTTTAAATAAAAATAAAACATGAGAAATGGTTCCAAAACCAGAAAATCAGAAACTAATAGGGTCCAAGTGGATCTTTAAAAGAAAATAGGGCATTCAAGGAGTTGAACTACCTAGGTACAAAACTAGGTTAGTTGCTAAGGGGTTTACACAAAAGGAAGGAGTGGATTATAATAAAATCTTCTCCCCTGTGGTTAAACACAACTCCATAAGACTTTTACTCTCTTATGTAGCTTACCAAGACATGCATTTGGAACAACTGGATGTCAAGACAGCATTCTTGCATGGTGAACTTGAAGAAGTTCTATACATGCAACCACCCGAAGGCTTCTCTACTGAAACCACAAGGAATCAAGTGTGTTTTTTAAAGAAATTACTGTATGGACTTAAACAGTCCCAAGACAGTGGTATAAAAGATTTGACAACCACGTAATTCAGAAGGACTAAAACCTGTAAGTACTCCTATTGGGCAGCATTCTAAATTATCAGTCACTCAAGCACCAAAAACTGATGAGGAAAAATAATTTATGAATAAAATTCCTTATGCTAGCATGGTTGGGAGCATCATGTATGCCATGGTCTACTCTAGGCCAAATTTAACCTATGCTGCCAGCATCATAAGCAGATTTATGAGCAATCCAGGAAAACCACACTGGCATGCTCTAAAGTGTGTATTCCAATACTTATCTGGTACTAAGTGCTTAGGACTAAAATTTGGTGAAAATGTGCAAATAGGATCAGATCTACGAGGCTTTGTTGACTCAGATTATGCTAGAAATATAGACATAAGGAAATCACTAACTGGTTTTGTGTTTACCATTTTTGGTGGAGCTGTCAGTTGGAAGGCAAACCTATAGTCAGTAGTAGCCTTATCAACAACTGAGCCTGAATATATGCCAATGACTGAGGCAATAAAGGAGGCTATATGGCTAAAAGGGATCTCTCATGAACTAAGCATGTACAAAGGCAGTGTCACAGTTCACTGTGATAATCAGAGCACATATACCTTGCCAAAAATAATGTATACCATGAGAGATCCAAGCATATAGATATCAAGCTTCATTTCGTGAGGAACATTATATTTGCTGGGGAGATTGGGGTTGAAAACATTCCTACTGAAGACAACCCCTCTGATATGATGACAAAAACCTTACCTATAATCAAGTTTAGACACTGTCTTAACTTGATTAACATGGAAAATTGCTAGTACTCGCTAGGGGGAACTTGCAGGAACATCTAGGAGGATGAAGACAGCTTGCAAGGACTAAGTGCTTGCCAAGGTGGAGATTGTTGAATAAGATGTCAAACAATTAGATCCTTGCTCATGTCAAAGTGTATTAAAGCCTGCTGCCAAGAATCAAGAATCAAGACTCGGGTAATTATATTACTTTGAGGTGAAGGGCTGCAGGGTCATTTCTGTCTTTTTTAGTAGTCTATACAAGTATATAAATGTGAGGCTCTGTAATTGTTGTATGGTATGAGATAGAGAGAAAAATACATGAGTGCAAGAGAAAGAAAAGACTCGACAGATAGTCTTTGTGAAAATAGAATCTGTGAAGTTGAGAACTTGTATAAAAACTGTATTGTTCATCTTGATCAATAAGAGATAAAGCTCCTACCTGTTCTTGCCATGGATGTAGATCATTATGATCGAACCACGTAATTCTTCTATGTTCTTATGTACTTTACATTTTGTTTTATCTTGTTTATTTCTTGTGGAATTCTTGGCAAACTTGGACAAAAGAAATTCGCTCTGATAGCGAGACAGAGGTGATAGAATTGGAACATAGATGACATCGAGAATTGGGAACTCAACTTCATGGGCTCTTGTAGATGACATGTTTTGTAGTATTGCGATGTAAGATACATTAATACTATTTCACAACCTTCATTTTCCTAGTTAGCCATGTTTATAGTTTTTGATGCATACTTTGTAAGCCTCATATCATTCAGAGAATCACTATTAATACTATTATTTATTACAAAAATTATATCTGCAATCATTTTTGCATACTCCTTATGCACTCCACTAATATGATTGGCTGCATCACTTTTTTTTTAATATAAAATAATGGCCAATTACGTCAATGATTTATTACCGTTATGGTTGCCATTCATTCCTGTGTGAATCTAGATTATTCTTTTATGTTAGTTAATTAGTTAGCTATTGGCAACCTTTTCATGTAAAGGTATTAATTTTAAGAAGATTACTTTGGAGTTGAACATTTATTGGGCTTCCCTCCTTTTATTAAGGATAAATAGAAATAGAAGTAGGGATTAGACTATTGGGTTTATATTTGGTTGGAGATGAATTTAGGCTAGGATAATAATTTAGGACTCATGGATTGAACTCAATCAAATTGTGTGGAGGAACCAAGATGCCGGGTCTCGTTTGTTTTCACAACTCATTTCATATCATCTAATCATTACAACTATTCCAAATCTCATACAAAATAAAATAAATAATTCAAAATTTTCAAATTCTAAAACAAAAATAATATTAAAAAAATATATTATAACAATATTTTATTCAACTTTTAACTTTAATTTCATTTCATCTCATCTACTAAAATAAACGAGGTCCGAGATCAAACCATGACCACCCACATGAGATTAGGGGTGCAAAAAAGCCAGTGAGCAGGTGAACCGGACCGAACCGGTGAGTTTGGTCCGGTATCGAGTTTGGTTTGGCTCAGTACCGATTTTATTTTTCTTAAAACCGATCAAAATCGGTCCGATTCTGATTTTTCTTTTTTTAAAATTGGATTGAACCGAACCGGACCGGTTCATATATGTATACATTATAATTCTTTATATTCAATATAATTTTTATATATAATTATATATAAAATAGTTTTGTATTATATGATAAATGACTAATTAATATAACATTAAATTTTAAAATCTTATATCACTATAGTCTATTGTATTTAATAGTTATACTAATACTATATTACTATATATTATAATATACTATAATATATCATTGTAGTCTATAATATAATTATAATATACTACAATATATTATCACTACAGTATTATATACTATAATATATATTATATAATATATAATATGGTTCTCAAATTTTGTCCAAAACCGGACCAAGTCGGATCCGTTACACCCCTACATGAGATGACCCATGACCTCACTCGGCCAATTATTTAAGCCCGAGAGCCAAAGATCTCATGCACGCATACTTTTATTGCCTTAGGGTTTTATGTTGCAACTTGTCTTCCTCCTAGTCGTGCGCCTCCACATATTCTGTCACCATCTAGCACCACACATCCACCACCATTTATGTGTCGACCATGCCAGTGAAAGAGGACAAACCACCTTCTAGGAGCAAAAGGAATGTGGATAAGAGAGTCTTTCCTTGTTGAGTGGAAGGCAAAGATGGGTTTCCCTCGATTTGGTGAAAAATGAGGTAGTGGTAGTTTGCAAAGTGCAACTAATCCAACATGTGAGTGAGCAACACTATATAGAAAGCCTAACATACACATCTCAGCGCAAGGTGATAAATGACGTTTCACCTTGTGTTAGGCAAGCTAGAAAAGTTGTCTAACGTGCGTAGACGAGAACGGCGAGCTGAAGAGGCTAGTAGTTCTAAAAAATAGGACATTCGTATAATGTCGAGGAACGAGCCTAAGTTGAACAATGTTCAAGGACAAGATCTGTGCAAATGTATAAACTTTTCGAGATAACACGAAAATACTTAGAAGGTGATAGTGTGGTACGCCGAAGCCCACACTTTATCTAAAGAGTCACATCTGGAGTGGGTTTGGATAAAAGATTATGACTCGATAGACCATATCGTCTGAACCCAAAGATATGGTCCAACACCATGTGGGAGACACTCATTCAAGAAGAGACTACGAATTGGAACTAAGGTAAGTCGTAAGGACATGTGAGCCTTCTCTAAACTCTTCGTTAAATCTTTCCCAGGTCAATGTAGCTATACTACCCAACTCTCTAATCAATAGCTGCCTTTTAGTATCCCACCATATACATGTTTTTCCTTGTAGCAGATGTCCAATGTAATGAACCTTTTATTCTTTTGTACATCTAATAATTTCAAATGTTCGATCTAAAGGTGATCAACTATTTTTTCGCCTTCATCGACCCTTTTGTACCTATGAAACTAGAGTATCTAAACACTAAAAATTTCTAGTAGAAGCAACCTCTTATCTCCATTCTTGGTTGTTCCTATCCGTTTTCTTGTGACTGTTGTTGCATCTATCTTTAATTAGCTCTTGATGTTGTCTCATTATGTCCGTCAACTGACAGATAACAATAGCAATAGCTTGTCCCCCATCCAACGGAGGATTCTATTCTTCCTAATTATTAATATTCCTTCTTGAATTTCTATTCCTTATGGCCAGCCTTCTATCAAGGGCCATGTGTTTCCTCTTAAGACACATAGGCTTACGTGTATCAGATTAAAATCCAACACACACTTGTACGGTTTAATCTTATATTCACATACTAATAATTCAATCTTATATATTGGTACCAGTTCCTAGTGACATGTGGGTTTACCCAGGGACGTAATTGTTCTGATAATCACCATTTGACACTCTCAACCCACACTTGAGATTTAATGGAGACTGAAGCGTTGGGACATAGAATACAATGTTACATACCTCCATACATGACAGATAATATGCAATGTATCTAGCAGTATACAATAATCAAAGCGAAAAATTTATCCCAAAATATTCTTCATAACTTTAAGCATACAAACTTGTTAATTATCCATAAAAAGACAGAACCTAAAACAAAACATATCGTATTGGAGTAAGAAACTCCTTAATTATAAACATCTAGACCACACATAGTTTCAAACCTAAAGATTTAATACTTCACGCATCTCGACAATTAATAACAAAATAACATTTAGAAATTGGAGTATAAGCTCCATCGTCTCTTCCAGGTCAAGTTCATCACTAATTCACTTCGCCCATGTAGGTTTGTTCCTTCTCATGCTAACCTATCACGACTTATACCATTTTGAATGAGAATGCTAGTTGGGACTACTAATGTGAGATGTTTGCAACTCTTGGTATGTTATACTATTAACATATAAACAATTTACAAAGCATGCATATCAATAAACATGACGTGAATGCATGAGCGACGAGAACTTGCTTTTAAAATAAACATCATCATCATCATAACTTTCATGACATGTTTATTTTAATAAAACATCTCGGACTACAATCTACTAGGTTCAAAAATTATTCCTGGGTCCAAAAGTGATAAAAACACATTTTTGGACTCAAATTGTAAATTTAAATTTGTAAATATGACTATAATTTAAAAATTATGTAATTTTTAAATTTGCTAATGCATATTTTATGTAAGTTGTAATGTAGTAGGGTGACTCTTTTGTAGATTACCTTCACAATACAAGTCTCACACTTAAGCAATGTGAGACTCTTATATTGCCTTGTCAATTTATAAAAGGGTCATCCTACTATACTACAACTTACACAAAATATTAAGTAAAAATTCTACTTAATACATATTATTATATTTATATATAGTACAAATAATAAATATTTATAAGTATGTATATATATTTATTATATAAATATATAAGTGCGGGACGGGGGAAATGCTAGGCGGGGTTGGGCCCCGCTGCCCACCCCTAATAATTCCCCATAAATCGTGTGTACCTGTTGGTTACCGCACCACATCACAAGTTCTTTGACTAGCTATGAATACATCATCATAGAAGAAATACTCAGGCATATCTTATCGCCTTCACTATGAGCATTTTATTGTGCACCCACTAATGTTACCAACGTTAAGTGCTTTCTACTTCACTTTGAATATTTTTTGATTCCATTCGAAACTCGTTGACTATTTTTGTGAACCCAAGGAATTTCACTCCATTATTGCATACTCTAGAGTAGACATAAGAGTTTTGCTAGGATAATCCCTCATCTTAGCATTGAGCTCGTGATAAAATACTTTTCATGCTGGACTCATGCTCTATGAAATGTACATATGCTTCATGAGAGATGGCAGAATATCATGACATGAATATCTCAAATATCAATGAATCTTAGAGCATAATCATTAAGCATAATGTAACGTTGATAATCAATCATACTATCATAAACCATAAGTAAGTTAGAAGCTAATTTACAGACTATCTTTAACTTAAACATTGAAATCTTTAAATGCTGAAATAATGTATACTAAGGTTAGAGACTTTCTAATTAACCCTGAAAATATTATCAAAAAATTTTGGGACTTCCAAAATTAACAAAATAAAAAATGAACCCCTAAACTTTCAAAAATTACATTTTGGCCCCACAATTAACCCAAATTCACCAACTACATATATTTTCTGTGACAAATTCATTTCTAACCTCAAAAATAATATTTTCAAACAAAAAGCTAATGATATATGCTAAATCTAAACCTTTGAGCATAAGAATCTACTAAATGCATTTAGACATAATTTCACACTTGTAATCCCTTAAACCAAAAATAAGTACTTGGATTAACTCTATATTAGAATTAAAACATATGTACATCATCTTGTTTCATGTAAAAATCTAAATATGCTTAAAAACAAAACCTTACACACACTAAAACAAATCAAGATATATAAACTGTTCTTGAGTATACAACTATTCTTTTGGAAATGAACTGATTTTCTTAATATTAAAGCTATGCAAACTATCATCAAGTTTCATCTAACTCTAATCATAACATTCATACCACAAAAAATCCAGATTTACAAGGATTAAATCGAAATGCACAACCATAGCTTCACACTTGCACCAAAATTTTCAATCCAAAACCAACTTCAAGTTCAACATATAACTCACAAAATATACTTCAAGTCACAACCAAACTCATCACAAAACTCCAATACATGCTTAAAATTAATAACTAAAAACTTGAATCATCATTAACTTTCAACACAATGCTAACCAAAACTTGTATTAACTCTAAATTGCATTCTAAATTCTAATATTTTAAATCTTGAACAAAAGCCATACATCCAACAAATATACTTTATATACAAGCTCATCAAAATCTATACACACTGTATAAGTCACAAAAAAATTAGCTTATAAAGATCAAACTCAAACTATGACATCTAAACTCAATAATGCATTCCTAAGCTATAAACCAACTTATTCTTTAAAAATATATTATTTTTCTTCAAGAAAAACCTTCCAATAACTCACTAACTTGAACATCTAACACATATAGAGATATAGAGGGAAAACTTGCTTACCAAGAGTTGAAGCTCTCGGCTAGAGGTTAAGAGTTTTTTCCACTCTCCCACTTCACTACTCACTCGGTTTCTTTTTCAAACTTGAGCAGGTCTTTGTGTGTAAAAGTGACTTAAGTAAGTGTGTGTGGGACATGAGGGACATAGAGGAGAGGGAGAGGGGAGGGAGTGTTTTCAGTACAATGGCAGAGGGATGTGCAAGTCATGGCCTTGTAAGGAATGTATGGGTCTTGACTTGCTTTACATACAAACTTACTTACAACTTTACGTAATTTGTTTATATGTATAAATTGAAGATCAAATGAAGATTGAGGATTTCACCACATGTAATTGAAGTTTCTCAAGTGTTTTCCAGCTAGCATTGGGTGTCTTACATGGATGAGTCAACTTGTTGGTTATGTGGCACACTAAGTGACATTTCGTGCTCTCCTATTGGCCCACTTGATGCCCAAAAAATAAAAATATTTATTAAACCATATAATTTTAAAAAATATAACGAATCCAATAGTATAATTTAATTCTTTTTGTCTAATTATGATTATAAGCATCCAAAAGATCCAAATTACATATTCTCCTTAAGGATCATAGATTGACTTTGCTTTTAAACTGAAATCTTAACTAGTTTAATCCATAGATTTCTTTTCCTATATTTTCCATGTTTGATCCACTTGTTTAAATTAAAGAAATTCTTTTCGTATAATTTCTTTTGGGCGTTACAGATAGTAGAGAAAGTCCCCAGACCATTTCTGCAGTAAGTTGCCACGAGTTTCATACAGGTAGAGAGAGTCCATGTGATGATTGGGGGTGAGATGCTATCATGTTTGCCTCACCTGATAGATGGGAAGCTGAATCCCTGAGCATATCACATGTGGTGTTTTCAAGTTAGTTGACCAGGTAGGCATTTCCCTAGTACATCGTGTATATCTATATGTGAGTATCTCTGTGTAAGTGTTGACCTGTTTTGGATAAACGAGTCGGCTTGCACATTGGTTGGGTGGAAGAGATTTCTCGGTTTCAAACAGTGAGCAGCTTCCCTTGTTGGCCTTTCAGGCGAAACAAATCTGTGTAACGAACATCTAAGTGATGAATATGACGAGTTTTATGTGCTTGAGAAGATGACGATTCCTCATCTCAGTGATACTTATTGTATAACGAGTTTTACACATAGGGTGATTCATTGTCATGCTTATATAATTGTGTTTTATTGATATGGTGATTTCACACAATGCTTACGAATACATGTGTTTTTACTTGAGAGGGACTCCCTAACATATGTGTTCATCATTTCTGTTACATGAAACTATACATTGCATCTTCACGAGCATTGTCTTTCACTAGCGGTTTTGTTATATCTATCTAACCTACCTATGGTTTCGTTTATCGAAACTATAAACTTTGATGCAGAGGTATTCAGGAAGAAAAATCAATCCTGCCCAAGCAATAGACACAAAGGCAGGTCTCCGTTAATAGAGATTTTGTTGTTGGTTTGGATTTGTATTACTTAGTCTAGTGACTGACTATGTTCGGTTTGTCGTATTTGGATTTAGGGAACAAACAATTAGATTTGTATTTTACGTTTGGAGATGAAGTAACATGTGGATATTTGGAGTATTTACGGAATGAGTTTACTAACGGTTAGAACTTTGGTACAACTAACACTTAATCTTTACTATTCTGCTGTGATTTTATATGGAACATTCACTTACATGTGCATTTCTTTGTGAACATTGCATGCCTAACTTGATTAGAACCTTGGGCGTTACCGGCTGGCTGGTACCCTTGGCACAACAGATCCTTGCCAAGTCCTTTACCGAGGAACAGAGCACCATAATTTGCCATGCCGTTTACTGTCGATATTGTTGCCATGCACCACAACCACACAACAAATTCCTTTGCCTCAACTTACATCTCCTCCTCATGACTTTTAAACCATGCCACAGCCACCAAGGACCAGTCGAAGCTCCCTAGCACCATCAATGAGTCACCACAACTCAAGTTTCATTATTGATAACCAAAAAATCCTTATACGACTTTGGGTTGCACCCATTAGTGTGACATAACCTTACACTCTCGGTGATGACTTCTCTTGCGTTTCTTTTCATTAAAATACCTAAGATCATGTCTAGACAACATTTCAATGCTAAATAAAACGAGTAGAGTAGGTTATGAATGGGTTAGGGTAAACTGATATGTAACTGAGTGATTTAATGGCGATGCGCGTGCAACCACTAGGTGTTGGTTATTTGATGGTTCAAGAGCATGGTGGTATTATGAGTATGCTCCGTAGTGTAGGTTAATTAGGTGGAAGTGCTCGAATGGGTAGAAAAATATATTTGTGTGCTATGTGGTGCAAATTAGGTTATTGTGATTTCATAAGTGCGAATGGGGTAGTCGTTAGAGGTTGTGAGCTTTATGTGAATTATGTATGGATTCAATGAGTTAAAAATAAGTGTTATGGAGGTGTTGTGACAAAGGCATTGGACCTATTTGAGGTTTTGAGAATTAAGATTTAAAGAACTAAAAATTTAGTGTACTAGGGTTCATTATTTTATGTGGATGATTCTAAGTTAAATAATGTTGATTTAGTGGGACTTTTGAGATCACATGGTGTAATTTCATGAGTGTGTAAAATATGAATGCAATCATAGTGAATTAGGTTTAAAAGTTGTGCCCTCACTAGAGTTGAAAATGAGACTTTTGAGGTATTACACAGTTAGCCTCTTTAGGCCTAGTTGTATAATCTTTGTTCCATATTTAGTTTAACATAAAGATATACTTATCCAATTATATGAGTGTTTCTAGGTTCCATTTTACGCTATGTGATATATACATTTAGCTTATTTTACATAAGGCTCAAAGTAAGTGACTATAGTTATAATTTTCGAAGTAATTTTATGTAAACTGAAAAAAGGTCATCATTTTTATAACTCTATGGTACTGTACATCTTTTATAAATGTATATGTATAGGTATGAATCGTACTTAACATTCCTTGTTTATGAACTCTTATTATTATTGATGTGATGTATGTGACTATGAAAATGCATGATAGATGATGTGACTAAATAACATATGGAATGACTATATATTCTAAATGAGTGTAAGGTAAGGTAAGTGTAAAAGAAAATAATTGTTTTTTTTTTCAAAATAAAAGTGATTCAAAGGTGATGGATAGTGTCACATTTATAAAATGTGATAAATAGGATAATAATGTAATATGTAATATTACTCCAATTATAAATGAGAAAAATGTTCTGCATAGGCCTAGGACTTTGCAATGTTAATATTAGCCAAGGAAAGTGCAAAATAAAAATTGAATGAAGGGGATATAAGGATTTTATGCATGATTAATATTTTTTATTTTTATTTTTTAAAATCAAGTAATGTATATTTATCTAGCCTTTCATTTCTTCACTCCCAAAACCCAATTATTATTGAGTCATAAAGTAGACTTCACAATTGAAAATTCATCTTGGTCTTTCTCAACAATTTTTTTTGTCACTTAAATTTATTTTAGGGGTTAATTACACTTTAACCCCTCAAATTTTCACTCAATTTACAATGTGTTTCCGAAACTAATAATTGCATTAAAATGGACCTGATTACTTTCAAAACTTATCAATTCTCCCTTCCGTCTACCAACAACGTCAAATCTAACGGAAACTCACTGCAAAGATGTAATTTTAATCTAATTTATTATAATTGACCAGATAAAATATAAAATAATATATGCTATCAATTAATAATAAATCAAAATATAAAATAATATATGCTATATAAATCATTAATTGATAGCATATATTATTTTATATTTTATATGGTCAATGATAATAAATTAGATGAAAATTACATCTTTGCATTGAATGTTATGCACATAAGCAGCACGTACAGTGAATTTTCATTAGATTTGAAGTTGTTGGTGGACGGAAGGGGGGATTTGTAAGTTTTGAAAGTAAGCGAGTCCACTTTGATGCAATTATTAGTTTCGGAGGCACATTGTGATTATGACTTGAGTGAAAGTTCGAGAGGGTAAACCTGCGCTATATTTAAGATCTTGGGAAGGGTGGCAAATCGTGTAAGTGGGTCGTGTATATTATACGATATGGGTCAACTCGAATACGACCCAGCCTATTATGAATTAATTAAAAATATATCGATATGATACGACCCGTTTATGTAAATGGATTGAATTGATCCAAATAATCTATTTGATTTGAATAACATAATTTCATATAAAAGTTAAAATCACAATATCTCCAAAAATATAAAACTAACTACATAAGTTCAAAATTACAGTCTAAACAATAAAGTTACCAAAATTACAATCCAAAAAAGTGTGGGAGACAGTTATGACTCATGCAAATTAACTTAACTGAGAATTGAGAGAGAGTTAAGAAATACGAAATAAGGTTAGAGTAATTTTGTTTTTAGGTAAAAAATGATATAATTATAATTGTGAGTAAAAAAAATTAATCGATCTAAACGAGTTACTAACGGATTAAGCAAGTTGACCTGTTAATGAATCGTATTTTAATGGATTAATTTGTTTTAATCTAAATCCATTAACATCAAATTCAAATATATTAATTTCATATTGTTTGTATTAAATTAACAGAACTGTCATACATACATAACCTACAATGTTTGTATGTTATGTATGTATGGGCCTCTAACTGATTGGTTGGAGTTGGGACGGAAGACGACAAGCCGGAATTGCAGCAATTCACGCATTATTATTACATTTCCATCATTCACGGCCCAATGGCCCATCTCCCGAAAGCTACCACGCGACTCTCTCTCTCTCTCTCTCTCTGGTCCGCACCCACCGCGCAACGAAGGGCAAAAGCGAAGGAACCCACCACAAGAAAGTAGAGCAGGTGGCAAAAACTGCGAGAATAAAGAGAGGAAGATAAGAATCTCAGAAGAGGGAGGAGAGTGAGAGCGGGCAATGCTGAAGAGAACGAGTGGCTGGGAAACGAAGTGGAAGGGAGTATATGGGGAGTGGAGACACACTGGTGGAAGGGGTTCGTGGCTGGTTTCAACGTCGAACAAATAATTACAAAGAAAATACTCATATTATTGTTGGTGGTGGTAATTACTATAAAAATTCAGGTGCTAACCCGAATAATAACAAGCATGCCAATAATGCCATTATCAATGATAGTTGTGGCCACGTCTCTTCGGTGAGCGTACTTCGCGCCCAATCGTCCAGAATTCTTAAGCGCGAGAAGGAACTAAAACAAGGTGAGGAACGAGAAGCAGAGGAAAGTCCGGAGGGAGACTTTAATATCTCTGGCTTGAAGCTCATTGAGGTTCACAAACGAACTACCCACTTCAAACCTGGCTCCATGGATTCCCAAAAGAAGGTCGCTTTTCCTTTCCTTTCCTCTCTTTCTGGATATCTGGATGTTTTCGTTTTTGAACTTTTAGCTGATATCTCTGTCATTTGGTTTAATTTGGATTTTTTCTGGGTTTGGTCTGATTTTCGTTTCCCGTTTGTTTGATTTGAGATTTGTTTTGTTGTTTTGTTGTTTTTTTGTTTAGCTAAAGGTATTCTTTTTTGCTGGTAAGAGGGTCCTTGTTAATCTGATTCTTCTTCTTATTATTTTTTGTTTTGTCTGGCTGTGTTTGGCTTCTTACGAAATTTAACAGAGAAGTTGGTAGGATATAAAAAAATCTTATAAAAGTATAGTGTTATTTTATATTAAAAGTAGATTTATAATTAAACATAATATATTAAGTCACTAAAGTTTATAAATTTTCTTTTATAATTTACATATTAAACATTCCTTGATTTATTATATAAAGAAAGATATTATATAGAGATGGAGATTCGAATTGGATAAGCCAGATTTAGATGGTAAAACGCTGTTGTTTTCTTAGGTTCCGTTAGTTCAATGGGAAAATGTAGAAGGGAATCACGCTTTGAAATTTGGAAACGTTGTTGTTGGATGCTATGCCATAGAAGCAATTATAGTGCATAACACGGATAAAATAAAATTAGTCATGCCTACCAAAGCCAAGAAAAAAGCTGGGTCCACTCCTGCTGGAGGAAAGGAGTTGTTATGTTATTGGAAAATTATTAGGTATTCCTGGAGTGTGGATGGCGTGGTACTCCCATCTTATTTCAACATGCTACGTAATTAAAATTATTTTTGTAAGCATAAATTTTAATTGGCATCACATCCTATAATATGAGAGTACCACGTATCCGTATTCCGACAGTACCTAATAATATCACCAGCTTCCTAGAAAAGTTAGGAAACTTGCTGAGTAGATGTAAAAGCTGCAGGTATGACAGCTGAATATCTCTAAGATTTTCTATACACACTTATGCTACGGGTATTGGTTTCATACAAGTGTAAGTTTGAAGATCCTTAGTGTTTTTGTTTTAAGATAATAGCTTTATCCCATCAGTTACTGTCTCCCAGTTATGTCTTTTCTTTTTCTTTTTAATTTGTTTTGTTACTGGACCATTGATACACGACGTTGTATTCTTTACTGGATGTTTTGTTTTCTTTTTCCTCTACCATATTTTGATTTATTTTGTTCATGAAGAACAACTGGTATTCCTTCTACAGGGTGGCTTAGAAACAGAGTTCTTCACAGAATATGGAGAGGCAAGTCGGTACCAAATTCAAGAAGTCGTTGGGAAAGGAAGTTATGGTGTTGTTGGCTCTGCAGTTGACACCCATACTGGAGAACGGGTTGCGATCAAGAAAATTAATGATGTTTTCGAACATGTTTCTGATGCCACAAGGATTCTGAGAGAAATTAAGCTCCTTCGGTTGTTGCGCCATCCAGATATTGTACAAATAAAGCATATTATGCTTCCTCCTTCACGGCGGGAATTTAGAGATATCTATGTTGTTTTTGAGTTAATGGAATCTGATCTTCATCAAGTAATTAAGGCAAATGATGATCTTACTCCTGAGCATTATCAATTTTTCTTGTATCAGCTTCTTCGTGGTCTTAAATATATTCATACAGGTTGGTGCTTTCAGTATCCTGTTGGCTTTTATGGCTTTAATGATAATTCATTAGTTCCATATTATTTGCAGCAAATGTATTTCATAGAGATTTAAAGCCCAAAAACATTCTTGCTAATGCTGACTGCAAATTAAAGATATGTGATTTTGGGCTTGCTCGTGTATCTTTCAATGATGCTCCATCAGCAATTTTCTGGACGGTAAGTTTTACCATGCATATCTTGTCATTTCACTGTATAAGAGCACTAGCATTGGATTATGCATCTGCATATGCATTTACATATTTGTATAATATGATCTTAAATTGGACTGCATTGGATTATGCATATCCAAAAATTTACATAGTTATGAACAATATTTCTACAAATTTGAAGATGCATTGTTCACTCTCCAAATCTTATTTTATTACTTTTTTCTCTCTCCTCCCCCTCACTCTCTCTCTCCACCAACGAATAGAATTTTAGGAAATTCTAGTAGGTGCTAAATGATAGAATTTGCAGTGATGCTAATTGCAAAATAAATTAATAAAAAATAATTTTAGGAAAAAAATAAATAATAAATAATAATATTTTATTATTATTTGGCTCAAAGGTGCATAATCCAATGTGGGAGTTTTTCTTGATATGCAAAATCAATCTCCAAAAAATGTGATTTTGCATATGCATATAGAGAAACCAATGTTAGTGCTCTAAGGTCTTTTTTTAAAAGAAAAGTTTTGTAAAAATTGTTAATTAGCCATTTATTTAATTTATGGTTCTAGAATCTAACCACAATTTCCTCGTTGTGTGGAAAATGATTTCTCATTGTATTATGTGGTGCTTGTGGATGGAGAGAAATGGTAGGTGCTTCGAAGACCGGGAGCGTTCCTTTGATGAGTTAAAGAGATTCTTTTTTAACATTCTACTTTCTTGGGCTTCTATCATTGTTTGTAATGGGGATAGTTTTCGTAATTTGCTTGTATCCATTACTAGTGCTTAGAGGTTGCTAGGCGTATTCCGTGTACACTTCTTTGTCTACTTGGGCTTTGCCTTTTTCTATCAATAGAGTGTTTTACCCTTACTTATCAAAAAGAGAATCTAACCACAGCTTTCTTATTTATTTTCTGCTATTGAAGGACTATGTTGCAACTCGATGGTATCGTGCTCCTGAGCTCTGTGGCTCTTTTTTCTCGAAAGTAAGCTGCTTTTTTTTTTCAACTCTTTATCTCGAATCATTAGAGCTGCAAAAGTTAATGCCTTGGTTGTCATATTGCTAGTTGCTCAGTTGGATAATGCTATAGGAAATATTTGATTCTTCTCAATTGATTACTGGTTACACTAGGTAATTGTTTGTTTCAGCGGTTCCTTTTTTACTTCCGTTTTTTATAGGTGATTTTATAGAGCTTTGTTTGTCATTTTATATTTCTGTCCAACTTGCACAATGATCAGCTTCAGAATGTACAGCATCAGTGAAATGCAGATTTCTTGAATTCCAGTGTTTTAGTATATAGGGTAAGGGATGCAGGTTTTAGGGAAGGTGTCTTATACTTGAGCTACTTTTGTTGGTTGTGGTTTTAACTCCAAGTTAAGCGAGTAATGCTAGAGAGAAGCCACTATAGCAGTGCACACTTTGCACTCACTGCGTGGCTGCTTCTAGTTGATTGTTTCCAACACTCACTTGGGGAGATGTGTGGTCTAGATGATGCCACATCATGTGTGCAAAATGGATGCTCCCAATAGTGGCTTCTATTTATATTTATTCTTTTGTAAAATAATGGAGATCACTATGGAGTGTCAAAACTCTCAATATCTCCTATATTTCAGAGAGCTGCACTTTCTTTACTGGCAGTTTTCAAGTTTTTGGTCTTTGAAATGGATGATGACAGGTAGCTCGTCAACATAAAGTGAAAAGTATCTTCTCTAAAACCTTAGTTTGTTGCTTCCCATGGAGAATGCTTCATATCTTTTCTCCCATTTGTATCAGTATATTTTCAAATCTTTTTTTTTCCCATTTCTTTTTGCTGCATGACCAGTTTATTGTGAGAACTTGAATATGTTTGATTTGCAACATTTGTATTGAATCATGATTATTGGACTATATGTTCAGTTTCTATTATTTTTCTTTCTCTGCTTTTTTTTTTTTTTTTGCAGTACACCCCTGCTATTGATATTTGGAGCATAGGATGCATATTTGCTGAAATGCTTACAGGAAAAGCTCTATTTCCTGGAAAAAATGTGGTGCACCAATTAGATCTCATGACCGATTTGCTTGGTACTCCTTCTCAAGAAAATATTGCAAAGGTTAGTTTTCTCATTCTAGTTACTGCTTTACTCTTCATCATCTAAGACAACTCAGTCATGTACTGGAAACAAATTGTTTCTGAGTTTCTTAATCTTTATCGTTCTTGAAATTCTTCCATCGAAGCATCCTACACTCATATAGTTCTGGACACCTTGTAAGTAAAAGAAAAGGAAAAAAAAAGGAACTGCTCACTGTTCCCTTTTACCCTAAGTTGTTTTCAGGCTTCATTCTAGATTTTTCATATTCTTTTTATTTCATTGCTTTAACTTATTACCATGATGTTGGTAGATTCGGAATGAAAAGGCAAGAAGGTATCTTGGTAGCATGCGGAAAAAGCAACCTGTTCCTTTCTCCCAAAAGTTCCCTAATGCGGATCCCTTGGCTCTTCGCTTACTAGAGCACCTACTTGCATTTGATCCGAAAGATCGTCCCACAGCGGAAGAGGTAACTTATATTCAGTAAATCAAAAAATTTCCAGAAAAATATATTTTGTATAAGAAATATCTATATATATATATTTGATAAGTAAAAGTAAAACTTTATCGATAGGAATAGGCATAGTCCAAGTACACAGGAAATATACACAGAAAATGCCTAAGTTCCACTAAGCACTAGTGAGGGATACAAACAAATCATGAAAACTGTCCTCATTACAACTAATGACTGAGGCCCAAGAAAATAAAGTATTATAAAAGAATCTCTTCAGCTTATTCAAGGAACGCTCTCGGTCTTCAAAACACCTCTTATTTCTCTCCATCCACAAACACCACATAATGCAAAGGGGAATCATTTTCCACACAGCAACAATGTGAGCATTTCCCCTGATACCTTTCCAGCACCTAAAAATATCCATAACTCTTCCAGGCATAACCCATGCCACAGCAGTCCGGTTAAAGATTCATTCCACAAGAATTGAGCCACCTCGCAATGTAACAAAATATGATCCACAGATTCCCCATTTTTCTTACACGAAACACAAATCCATAATGATGAGACCGCATTTCCTCAAATTATCAATGGTGAGCAATCTCCCAAGAGAAGCAGTCCATACAAAGAAAGCAATCTTTGGAGGGACCTTACACTTACAAATAGCCTTCCTAGGAAAAAAATGAGCATTAGAGAATCCTGAGAGAGCCTTGTAATAGGAGCGCACCAAGAACCTATTACTCCCAACAGGAATCCAAATCATCCTATCCTCCATCACATTACCAAATGACATAGCATACAAGGAATCAAAAAAGTCAGCAAACATTCCAAGTTCCCATTCATGAGCCGCTCTCAGAAAGCTGACATTCCAAGGGAAAGAACCATTAGAACAAACCAACAAATCAGCCACAACAGCCTCTTTATCGCTAGAAATCTGGTAAAGAGACGGAAAAACGTACTTAAGAGCCCTTACACCACACCAAACATGTGCCAAAATCAAACACCATGACCATTTCCAACCACCAACCTGAAAATATCTATATTTGATATGAATGGTATTTCATTTATCTAAATGTTTGAGATCATAATATTCCTAATGTCCCTAATGCTTATGTCAACAGGCATTAGCTGATCCTTACTTTCATGGTTTGTCTAATGTGGATCGTGAACCATCCACTCAACCTATATCAAAATTTGAGTTTGAGTTTGAGAGGAGGAAATTGGCTAAAGATGATGTTAGAGAGTTAATCTATAGAGAGGTAATTGTTGCTTATGTAACCACAATGGCTTCTAATCTTTATGATGACTCTATTAATTTTTTGTTTAAATGAAACACAGATTTTAGAATATCATCCCCAGATGCTGCAGGAGTATCTTCGAGGTGGAGATCAGACTAGCTTTATGTACCCAAGGTTGGGCAATTGTCTATGATCTTTCAGTGTTATGTTCACATGAGGAAAGCCATTTCATTCCTTTTATTATATATGCTTAATGCTGCATTTATATACATCACAGTGAAATGTCAGATCCTAACTTACATCATTGTATGGAATTCTTACATTCTCAATGTTCAATAGTTGAAATATACGATATAGAGAAGAAAATTGTTCTTT
Source organism: Juglans mandshurica (assembly GCA_022457165.1). Lineage (NCBI taxonomy): Eukaryota > Viridiplantae > Streptophyta > Magnoliopsida > Fagales > Juglandaceae > Juglans > Juglans mandshurica. The sequence goes on along the minus strand of CM039625.1, from coordinate 28,456,928 downwards.
CCCATCTTAGTTTTAGCACTCCATGGCTTGAATTTTAACATCATTTTCAGAGCGATTTTCTCTACCATGTTCGTAGTTTGTGTAATTGCCAGGTCCCTGTGTATAAGTTTCTTCAGCTGTTGAAATGTTGCCCCATTCTGGTGTATGATTGTTTTGAAACTTATTTCTTTAGTGTCTGTCTCATGCAGAGGCACATTTTTTCCTTTTTGAGTTCTTAAAGCAATGTTGATTATTGTGGACTTCTTTTATGTTTTTAATGATTAGTGGGTTGTACATCATTTGATTGAAAAATTAAGTTTTCCATTTCTGAAGTACTGTCTGGACTTTGTTGCCTTTACGGAATCCCAATTTTACCTTTTCTTTAATGTGATATAAATGGCATCATCATAAACTGCTGAGCTAGTGGTTCCCATTTAAGCTTTAGGACCTATTCTCATACATCATGTCAGAAGCTGTACAAGCACTCAACTCATGAAACCCTGGAGTTTTGGGTTAAGCTACCTGAATTCTGGTTTCGTGTTCTGCTCAATCAGGGGCACACTTTCAGATAAAATATAGGCTAGAAACTCTGTTCTTACCATTTTATTCATACATGTTACTGGTTACCTGTTTGTCATGGTAGTATCTTTTTTAACATGGAACTTCAATATATTCCATTGCTAGTTTTAGTTGTAAACGCCAAGAACATCTTAATTAATTTTCTTTCATCTTGACCTTTATTTCTGTCATCCTTTACAGGTCATATAATTTACTTATAGTTTAGTCCTCCCTAGCTTTTATCAAAGTCTTAATGTGAGCCATGCCCATTTTGCTATCACTTTAGCATATCTCCCAAAATGATTTTGTGGCATTTACTGTATCATTTGGACCACTGCCCCAGCCATTTTTGAATGTGTACCAATGGGAGTAATTGCTTTATTTGACTCAAATAAAATATGTTTAGTTTGATCATATTATCAAACTAAACACCTGCTCCCTGTGCACCCTTGGGATTAGTTGGGACGCTCTTTGCAGACACTCGGTGCCAATAAAAAAATGTTTAGTTTGATCATAATATGTATTCCCAAACTGATGGATTTAAAGGTTATGCAAAGTTGGATGCAGTGCCAATGAGGAATGCTTTCAAAGGCAATTATTTGAACTCAATAGCCTATTTCAATTGATTGATAATTTTTGGTTTGTTTCTAATTGGTTCCATTGGTTTTCAAAAATAAAAAAAGTATAAGGGTACAGATCAAATGGTTTGTTTCACACCCTGATAATGGAGGGACCCATGTACCCTCTTAACTTCCATAATTATCCACGTTGAAAGCATTATTGTGTGCTCCCTTCCAGGATTTTCTTGATCGTCTTTCTTTGTGTCATTTGGTGTATTTGAAGTATACTCCTAGTGTACGAATGCCTAGTTTTGTTTTTGTTTCCTAATCATCAATAAAACAAAAACGAAAATAAAAATCATAGTGCTTGTTTTGCCACTGCTTGGAGAAATATCTAACTCATGCGATTTGAAATTTAGAGTTCTTTCTGTTACTTAGGCTGTACTATCTATTAAGATGCAGATGCTAGTTTCTCGTGTATTCTTCCTGTGTACTTGCCAAAAAAGAGATCCTTTTACATTTTCAGAAGTTTCTTGATATGTGATTATCAGTCAGTAATTCATCTTTGTGCAATTTAGTGGTGTAGATCGATTCAAAAGGCAGTTTGCACATCTTGAGGAGCATTATGGTAAAGGTGAAAGAAGCACTCCACTCCAAAGGCAGCATGCTTCCTTACCTAGGTACCGTTTTAAATTGAAAGTTGGCATGTTCCTAATTTGTAGTTAGTGACGCTCTTAAAATTGCAAAACCAAGCCTTCAAGTTATCTTAAAAAAGAAATTCCAACCTACTCTGTGTGTGTCTGTGGCGCATTCATATGAATCTCCTACTATGTTATACTTTCCCAGGGAGCGGGTTTGTGCACCCAAGGATGAGACTGCTAACTCAGAAAATGAAATTGAAAGGCGAACTGCAGCTTCTGTCGCTACAAGTCTGGTTAGTCCTCCAAGTTTGCAGCAATATGATAATGCCGAAAATGCTATCGTAGGTTCACAAAATGGACCTAGCAAGCCAAATTACAGTGCTCGTAGCCTGTTGAAGAGTGCTAGTATTAGTGCTTCCAAGTGTGTAGGTGTGAAAGCAAGTAAAGATTCAGAGGTAACTAACATTACATTAAACATATACTCTTGTTTGTGCATGTAATCTTTCCTTGCATGGAAGTTGGTGAGGGATCTCCATTAATCTCTGCAGCAGGTATCCAAAATTGAAATGAACCACTGATTGTTTGTAGCCAGTAAAAAAGTCTTTCTGAAACTAAAGCAATAATTCCTTCCCCCCGCTCCAAATTCGCATTTGGAATGTCAGTTCTTTCATTCATAGAGTTCAGAAGTTTCTTCCATATCTTGAAAACAGCGATGCTCTAATATTTGAAATGGTTTCAAATTACCCTTTTGTTATGACTCTTTTGGTGATGACTGCATTATGGATTTTTAGTCGGTGTTTATAATTTTTGTTGATGATGACTGCATTCTTCTGGCTGTCGCTCTTATTGTGTTTTCTTCTTGCTGCCCCCCACCTGATGGGTCTTTGCCTTAAGCTACTTGAGATCAAATGAATTAAACTCTTTTTCATGGGCACCTTTATAGGGTTCCCTTTTCCATGTAAACTGTAACTAAAATTTAGCAAAATGAAAACAATCTTAAGGACTTTGTGTAATCTAAAAGGTCCCTGACATAGGGATTCATTGCTTTGATTTTTTACTTTCTTTCTTTTCAGACCAACTTGCATCTATCTGGTATTTATGTCACTCTTTGCTTTTCAACAGCAGGACAAACCGAGTGCTGAATACAATGGTGAGGAAATCAACGGCTTGTCGCAGAAAGTTGCCGCCCTACATGCCTGATTTCTAGTTCTGATCTATTTTATAATGGGTTCCAGATGGTTTAGTTTTGTGCTCTGCATATATTTCCTCCATGGCATGGACAGATGGTGCTCCATAAACCCACACAGAAGATTCTCACATTATTTCAGGTAGAAGCTAACCCTAGGATTAAATAGTAATAGCCAAAGTAGTGTAATTAAACACATATTTGGAAGAAACGACAACAATGTAATTTCCATTTAGGTACTGTGACAAAGTAGGGAGAAAAGGTTATGGTTGGAAGAACAGATGATCTCTATTTTGTTTTCATTTCATTGACCTATGTAACCACTTCGTTATGATTGGTGTAACTTGTGCTAAGTTTATCCATCCTAGGACTAACCAATACTTGGTTGAATGATCATATTGCTGATGTTAATACAAGTATATAGTGTTTTAAGATTTGAGACCCGAGTTTTAATGCATGATCTTAAATCTTAAATTGTACCCGTATCACTTTTCTGCTAATTTTTCTTAAGGAAAATACTTTAACTACAAAGTAATTACACAAAAATAAATTTATAAATTGATGCCTTCATGTTGTACGTCAGATTGTAAAGTTAGTTTTATTATAAAGTATATCTAACAGATTCTATGAAACTACATCAGTTTGTAAGTTTATTTTATGTAATCTCTTTATATCGGTAACAGTTCTCATTTCTTAATAGATTATTAGAAATTATTGAGAATGTGCTTAATTGTCTGACCTCAAAAGCACCATAAAAGGAGTATTACCAACATAAAATGCCTTTGCCTGAGCACTCAATCATGGAATCATGTAGCTTACATCCTAAGAGTCTCGGCGAAGCTTATTGGATCAACCATGATGACATTCAGATTTCAGACAGTTGCCTGGCACAAAACAGTTCAAATTATGCCCTATTATGCACGAAATTCAGATCAGTAATTGGAAGTCAAAGCAAATGTTCGGTTGAAGAAAAATCAAGATGGGTACCCAAAAACAGAAAAAAAAAATAATTAAAAAAAAAGATGGAAAATGGAATAATACCTGAAGAAAGAACAAGTAAAGAGGGATATTTCATTGAAGCATCTTGACTTTCCAGATCAAGATTATGAATTGTTCCTAAATACTAATGGAAAAAAGAAAAAGGAATGTACTAAATTGTTGAGTCCTACAAACGGAGGCATCATAACTTTTTAAGTTGATTGCAGGACCAGTTGCTCATTGCAATCTATCCTTAACTCAAATAGGGAAAATAAACATGAAATGACCAGAGTGACAGTAATGAAGCATAAACTAAAATAGAATAACATTACATAAAAACAGAAAAAAAAATTGGAAAAGCAAGGAACAAAAAACTTTTACATATAGTCCTTGTGGGCATTATCATCTCACATGGAATAATGAAGACATTTCCCGTCCTTGTTCTCTATGTTCATCTGGTGAGAAAGGTAAATCTTTTTTATAGGAGCATATATTTTTGCTGGATGTGCCTTTGCTTTGTTCTCAATGCATGCATATGAGATTGCGGGAAGCAATGGCTTGGCATAGCTGCACAAACAGGGTTGGTGATTGTGAATGGCAATTTACATTAAAAAATAGCCATCTTAATCATGGTCAAAGATTCTGTGGAGGGGGCACTTATTGCTTGTGGTATGCTCGAACTATTGCTGAAGAGAGAGAACAAGAAATGTCAGAGAAAAGGTCCTTCATTTTGCATACCGGCATTTAATTGCAACCAAACACCATCATGGAGTAGATTGAGACTATATCGAGCAAGGAATGCATAATTTCTGTTTTGAAGAAAACACACTCCTTTGGAACAGGTTTACTTGATGGTTTTAACAGTCTCACTTCTTAGTTGGCTCTTTCTTATGCCCAAGAAAACCACGTATTTTTAATAGCTAAAGCATATTAAGTCTAAACTTGAAACCAAAATTGGAGGATGAATACAAGAAGAGGTTTCCTTTTATATACCTCAATGGTATTGCCTATATGAAGCACACTTGTTCGGCTGTTTTCTCCAAGTATCAGCTGACTGTTTCCCACTAGTTAATTCATTTCATCATGTATTCCGCCTTGAACTTTCTCTTTAACATGCAGTCTGGGATCTATAAAAAGTTACCCAAGACAACAGATCCCATCATCAACCAGAGAGAAATCTTCCATACAATCAACAATAGTCCAGAAATTTCTGAATAGATCCAACGTTATTCCACCCATCTTGAGAAACTTTGAAGAGGGTAATGTTAATCCACTTCAAGAGGAGAAAGCATAAATATCTGCCTCTAATCTTCTCTCAAAAGAGTCAATAAACTGAGATTTGCCCAAAAACTCACAATACAGTAATTTGTCAATCTGCAAGGATTACCAAGTGAAGAACATAGAGTTGCAAAATAAATGTACCATTTCCAATTACCAAATATCTTCTATCTCACCAGTAATCCCCGCATGAACATGAACCACCACTGAAGTGGTGAAAGCGGTGAGAATCCCTTAAGATTATCAACCTTCCCTCTATCTTGGATATGTGTTTGATGGCATTGTGACAGTCTTCACACACTCGCAAGTTTTTCATTACACGTATTGGTCTCCCAGCAGGTATTGAAAGAATTCCAAATGCCACGGCCAATTTCTCACTGTGGTGCTTGAGCATATGCTCCTTCTCCTCTTCTTCCACATCATGTAAAACCAGTTTTGTAGAAGAAACATACCCATCCAGCTTCATTTTCAGATCCAACTCTTCTAAAAATGCATATATTTTCTCCCTGTCTGGGTGGAAATGGTCACCAACTGAAAATGTATGGATCATATTCTGCACTTCTAGCCAACTATAACCGGGTACTTTCTTCACACCACTATCCCTCATTTTTAATCTCATCTTGCTAACATCACCCCATCTACCTGAAGCTGCATATAAATTTGAGAGAAGAACATACATTCCTGCATTATCAGGTTCCATCTCAAAAATCATCTCAGCAGCCTTTTCACCTAATTCAGTGTTGCCATGAATCCTGCTTGCACCAAGTACAGCACCCCATGTAGCAGCATCTGGTTCGAAAGGCATATTTCTCATTAGATTCTGTGCCTCGTCCAGACGCCCAGCTCGACCAAGAAGATCGATCATACAAGTATAGTGTTTTGAGTTTGCTGTTATACCATAATCTCGATCCATTGAATAAAAATATTGGGTACCCTTGTCTACCAAACCTGTATGACTGCAAGCAGACAGTACACCAACCTGAAACACAGCAGAAAAGGGGTAAAAACCATTAGGAGAAAGAAGAAAACCTCCAAGAGATTATTAGAACCAATAAGTTGGACCCTCGTTCCTAATTTGTTTTTATTTTTATTGGAACCGGGTGTTCGGAAACAACATCCCGACTAATCCCTGGGGTGCACGGGCCCTCAATAAGGAGTTTCCTGCAAGTGCACCTTAGATAATTCAAGGGAAAAATCTCCCAGCCGATGTCCCCTAGAGATCGTTTGCACCTAAGGGGATTTGAACCTTAGACCTGGGGGGGAGCATACCCCCAAGCCTCGTTCCTAAATTATTTCCATCTACTGATTTAATCACCATCCAAATTAAGATTAAGATTATTAAAAGTGGTGATGACATCAAATTAAAGAGTCGTCCTTCAAGTTTTAAAAAATTTGGTCATAGAGACGATAAACAAGTTTGAAGACTCAAGGCGTCATCTAGGTTGATTCAATATACCATAGTAACATCATCTGGGTTGATACCCACTGTCTTCATTGACTCAAAAACCATCAGAGCCTCTTTGCCAAATCCATGCCTTGCATATCCTGCAATCATGGTGTTCCAAGAGACAACATCCTTTTCTGCTATATCTTCAAAAACATCATAGGCTTCATCTATGTCTCCACATTTACAATACATTGCCAGAAGTGCATTCCCCACATAACACCCAGTCTCATATCCTGCCTTAACTAGCTGCCCATGCAATTGCTTCCCCAACTCCAGAGCAGCAACATCAGCACATGCCCTCAGAGAACAGGTAAATGAAGACCTATTCAATCTTTCCCCATCCCTTTTCATGTTTACAAATAGCTGCAGAGCCTCTTCACCCTGACCAATCTGAGCATAACCAGCAATGATTGCTGCCCAAGAAATACCGTCACGTCGAGGCATCCTATCAAACAAGTTCCTAGCTTGAGAAATATCACCTCCCTGAGCATAGCCTGTAATCATTGTGTTCCAAGAGCTTATGTTCCGATAAGGCATGGCCTCAAACAATTCCCTTGCTATGTCCATTCTCTTGCACTGCACATATCCCGCAATCATAGCATTCCACGAGACCTCATTTTTTTCTGGCATCTCATCAAAAAATCTCCTTGCTTCATCCAACATCCCATTCTGCACATATCCAGACACCATTGTGGTCCACGTAAAGACATCCCGAGTAGGAGACTCGTCAAACAATCTTCTTGCTTCCAACAACTCCCCATTCTGGGCATAACCTGTAATCAAAGTATTCCAAGAAATCTCATCTCTAATAGGCATCTGATCAAACAGACACCTAGCATCAACCAACCTCTTCCTCTTTACATACCCACCCATCAAACAATTCCAAGACACCACTTCCCAATCCGTTTTTGACTCAAACAAGTTCCTAGCTTCCTCTATTCTTCCATTCTGCACATATGCTGCAAGTATCCCATTCCATGAAATTACATTCTTATCGCTCATCCTATCAAAAATCTTCCTCGCCTCATCGACATATCCATTCTGAGCGTACCCAGACAACATAGCATTCCATGAAACAACATCCCTTTCGGGCATCTGATCAAACAAAGTACGAGCAGCTCCAAGGTTACCATTTCTCACAAACCCACTAAGCATCAAATTCCAAGAAACCAAGTCTCTGTTGGGCGTTTTCTCAAACACTTCTCTTGCAAGATCAAACTTGTCATTCGACAAGTACCCAGAGATCATGGCGTTATAGGAGACCGAGCTCCGGCGTGGCATGGAATTGAAGACGCGGAGAGCGGACTCGCACTGGCAGTTGCGCATGTGGGCAGTGATGGACATGTTCCATTTCACTATTTCCGAGTCTGAGATGGGTGACTTCTTGTTCTTAGCATCATGCCTACTGTTTAATGTTTTCTTTGATGGAGTTGTGGTTTTTCTTATGTTTTGGAGGCTCTTGTTGATGGGTTCGTTATGGAGTGAGCGATGGCTGGTGCTGTGTAACTGTCTCAAACGGTAACTCCCGCGCATTGCTTTAAGGATTGATTTTATACACAGTCGAAACGAGCAATACTATGGTTGTACAGAACAGCTTGGCAAAGGGACGACAACAAATTACATCAGGCTGCGACCTAAGCTTTTTTTCTCTTTTAGTAATGCTAATGCCAGATAGAGTCGTCTGCAAGTTTTGTATAAAAGTGACATCCATAAAATAATAATAATAATAATTTTTTTTATATAAATCTTATATTTATCTATTTTCTTCAAAATAAATTCATGATTCTAGTCACGTTTATTTCTACGATTCCTCTCAATTCATCTCATCTAATCATTATTATTTTTTAAAATTCTCATATAAAATAAAATAAATAATTTTTTAAAATTTTAAAATAAAAATTATATTAAAAAAATATATTCTAACAATATTTTATTTAATTTATAACTTTTATTTTAACTCAATTCATCTAATCTCATATGCGAAACAAACGAGACCTTAAAGCAGACGTATAACTAGAACTTCTTGTCTCATAGGTGAAATGGGATTGAGTGCTTATTAAAAAAAAAGGGATTGAGTAGCATAATTTTTATTTTTTTAGTTTTTATTTTATCTCATTTAAGTTTAAAAATAAAAAATAATTTATTTATAAATCGGTTTGGAGGACACCTTCCGCACCGGTGACTTAGGCTTCGTTTGGAATGTTAAATACTCTCAACTCATCTCAACTCATTATTACAACTTTTTCAAATTCCAACACAAAATATAATAAATAATTCAACTTTTTCAAATCCCAAAATAATAATAATATTAAAAAATAATATTCTAAGGATGAAGTAATTTGTAAGAGAAGTTATAAAAATAAAATTTATTCGTTCCAAATAAAAAGAACTTTTAAAATAGGGGACTGCTATGTCTACCGAAAGTTCTCACTGAACGTGTAAGTTTGTTTTTGGTTTTTAATTTTTTTTAAATCTCTTAAATATTTATAATAAAAATTTATAAAATCATTAAAAAATATTTCCTTAATTATTAAGAAAACAAGTATAATATGTACCCACTCTCGATGGGAATTCTGGATAGGACCGGCATTTTCCTTAAAATAGATAAAAGAGTAGGGATATTGACCTGCTTTTTTGGGTAAAAATGTTGTATATTTTGAGATTGTAAACAAAATGCATATTTCATTAAAAACAATTAAATTACTTATTTCTATAAACCGATCAAATCCATGTCTAAAAAACATAAGTACAAAATCAACTCATATTTAAGGTGTTTCAATGTAACTATATTGAGCAATAATCACAAAACAAAACAATTTAATTGAATTAAAGACCATTTGAGAGTTAAGTCATCTCCTCTTATGGAGGGTGATGTATGAGTCGCTATTTTAGGCAGAATGCTGTCTCTTAAACAGTCTGACTGTATAGAGCTACAGTAGCAGTTAAGACCATACTAGTTACAAATGAATTTGTGTACTAGTGGAGCTCCAAATGTAGTTGTTGGCTTGTGATCTGGGAATTTTCTTGTATGTATTTGGTTATGGATGTAACTTTTTGATAAATGGATATGTACCACAACAAACAGATAATAATTATTTTTCGCGAGGTCTCACGGGTTTTTGTCGGTGCACTTGATAGTAATTTTTCATTAGAAAAGTATGATGCCCATGAAACGTATCAGTATTGAATCTAAATTGTTTGAGGTGTCTGGGGATGGAAGGCATGTGAATATTACAGAGAGGGGATGGAAAGTTGTAAAAAACTTGAGCTTAGGGTTGGGGACAGTACATTGGTTCTCTAATGCCTTGGAAGAGTGCTTGTTGGTAGAGGGAAATGGATTCTATACCGCCCATCGGGATGGGGACGGGGGGTATATTGCTCAACGATGTATAAACTCTAGGGGAGAATATATGGTGTTGGTGTTGGTGTTGGTGTTGGTGTTGGTGTTGGTGGGGGGGGGGGGGGGGGGGGGAGTCGGAATTTCATCTTCATTCCAAGTGACAGGGACATAATGGGTTAGAGAAAACTAGTGGAGGTGCTGAAGGAAGCTGGAAGTGTTGGTGTTTCAAGGCGGATGTTATCATCAACGATGTCGCTGCAGAATTCAAATTTCCGTTCGTACAACGACATTCTTCAAGGGGGCAGAGAGTTGGTGAGGCCTCGAGACGTGAACAGTGGAGAGAAAGTAGGCCTGTTGAAGTCAGGTCCTGTCACTTCTTTGGGTGGTGCCCAATTGAGGGATGGAGGTGGCAGAGATTTTGCAGGGCTGAAAGAGGAAACTTGTGGAGGTGTTGAAGGAAGCTGGAAGCGTTAGTGTTTCAAGGCGGATGTTACCTTCAACGATGTCGCTGCAGAATTTAAATTTCCGTTCGTACAATGACGTTCTTCAAGGGGGCAGAGAGTTGGTGAGGTCTCGAGACGTGAACAGTGCAGAGAAAGTAGGCCTGTTGAAGTCAGGTCCTGTCACTTCTTTGGGTGGTGCCTAATTGAGGGATGGAGGTGGCAGAGATTTTGCAGGGTTGAAAGAGGAAAATGTGTTGCAGACTCTATGTGAAATGGAGATCAGCTGGGAGAGTTAACATATAGGGTGGGTTGGTTAAAACGCTGCATTGAATTAAAAGGGATGGTGGGATTGGGTCTGGGCCATGGGTGGGAAGCTATAGCCCAACCTAGGGAGCCCATTGCAACCGTAAGCAAGGGGAAAGCAAAGGCAATGGGCCGAGATGGGCCTCAGCCCAATAAAGCCCAACAGAAAGTTGGATCTTTCTAGAGGAAGACGGGCCTTCGTTCCCAGCTGGAGGACGCTGGCCCATGGGGGGGTGGGGTCGAGTCACCGCCGCCGGTGAAGGTTCAGACGACCCCGCCGAAGGTTGCCAAGATGCTGATGGATGGCTTGCTGCCGGAGGGTTCAATTCCAGAGCATGGAGGAGGATTTTTTGATGCCTCTATTGCTCACGAAGGCCCGAAAATTGTACAGACCACCACGATGGAAGATATTGGCGCACAGAAAACTACGCCGATGTCAATGGTGTCATCTGCTAGTAGTGGAAAGGTCGTGAGTTCTATCTTAGAGGAAGGGGAAGTCTCAGAACAAAAAGGCGAGGTTGTTCAGGTTACTGTGGACAAGTCTTTGCCTTCCAATTAGACACAGATAGTCCCGATTGAAGTTGAGGAAGCTATGGGTGGGCCAAACGAGAGGTTTTTGGCGCCGGAAGTGGTCTCTGTCTTGGCAGGAGGGGACTTTGTTGATGGAACGGAGATGGGTACCAATAAGTTGGATCTCTTTGTGGATTCTTTGGGCAATGAGGAAGAGGAGTTGGGGAGCCCATCACCCTTACAGATGCTCCCACCTCATATTGCACCTCAAGCATCAGATTGGGTATTAAAAAAAGTAGAGGAGCTTCATGGTTGGGTGGGAATTTCTTGTGATGGTATGAAGACCAATTCATGGCCCTCCTAGTAGCCTTGGAAGCTAGTCGATCCACGACAATGAAGTCAGCCGTTAAAAAGGAGAGAGAGTTGAAACGATTGCAATGCTCCATTAACTATGATAATAAGGAGGGAACTTCGGGGAGAGATAGAGCAAAAGGGAGGGATGTTTCTTTTGTTAATGAAGTCTAAAATACTGTCTTGGAATGTGAGAGGGATCAATGAAGTGAATAAACGACTATGTATTAGATCCCTCCTCCGAAGTTGGAAAGTAGACATTGTTTGCCTACAAGAAACTAAATTGGCAATTATTTCTCTTCGTATCATTAGGAGTTTGTGGGGCTATTTGCAAGTGGGATTGCATTATTTACTGTCCAATGGAGCATTCGGAGGTATACTAGTTATGTGGGATAAAAGAGTGGTGGAAAATATGGAAAATTTCCTGGGGGATTATGTGGTGGCATGCTCGTTTAAGAATGTCATGGATGGCTATCATGGGCTTTTGCAGGCGTATATGGGCCTAATCTTGACCGGTCTTTAAGCTTACTTTGGGATGAGTTGGCTGGTATTAGCAGTATATGGGACTTACCTTGGTGTATTGGAGGTGATTTCAACGTCACCTGTTTCCCGAGTGAGAGATCGGGTGGGTCGGGCTTCAACCAACCCATAGTAGATTTCTCTAATTTCATTTCTGAACAGAATTTACAGGATATACCTCTTGCAGGTGGTTCTTTCACTTGGTCTAGCAACCGAGATCTTCCATCTTGGTCAAGGATAGATAGATTTCTAATCTCACTGGAATGAGAGTCACACTATCCTGAGCATATTTAGAAGAGACTACCCAGGTTGTGTTCAAATCACTTTCCCATTCTCTTGAATTGTGGGGGCATTAGAAGAGGCCTAAGGTACTTCAAATTGAGAACATGTGGTTGAAGTCAAAGGGTTTTCTAGACAGAATAAGACAATGGTAGTCTTCTTACCACTTCCATGGAACTGCTAGCTATAAGATGGTTTGTAAATTAAAGTCTTTGAAATATGACTTAAAGGAGTGGAATACACAAGAGTTCGGTAATGTGGAAAGCCAGAAATCAGTTCCAATGGAGGAGCTTAAGGCCTTGGAGGGTGTGGAAGAGGTGAGATTTTTTTCTGAAACCGAGTGGGCCCATAAATCCCAAGAGATTGCAAACATTGAACAGCTGTCTCTTTTGGAAGAAATATCTTGGCGTCATAAATCACGAGTGTTATGGTTGAAGGAAGGGGATAGATGCACCAAGTTCTTTCACCAAGTGGCCAACTCACATAGGCAGAACAATGCGATAGATACTCTGCTAATAGATGGGGTGGTCTCATCCAACCATACCGTGATCTCGGACCACATTGTCCATTTCTATGATATGTTGCTCTCGGAACAATTTGAGTGAAGGCCGAGACTTGACTAGTTGGTCTTTGATGTTCTTGACCTACAGGTTGCGGAACGACTCGAAAGGCCTTTTGAGGAGGTAGAGGTCCGGTCGGTGATCAGGGGTATGGCGGGTGATAAAGCTCCAGGTCCCGATAGCTTCTCCATGACTTTTTTCAGACGTGTTGGGATGTGCTTAAAGATGATATCATGGGGGTTTTCCATGAATTTCATGGAAGTGGGCGATTCGAGAAAAGTCTTAATGCTACTCTCTTAGCACTCATTCTCAAAAAGTCAGGTGTTGAAGAAGTGAAAGATTTTCAACCCATTAGTTTGATGGGTGGTCTATACAAAATTTTATCTAAAGTATTGGCAAACAGATTAAGTAAGGTGATGGAAAGCTTGATTTCGAAGCCTCAAAATGCATTTGTTCAAGGTAGGCAAATCCTTGACTCGGTACTGATAGCCAACGAATGTCTGGAGAGTCGTGTTAAATCGGGAGAGTCTGGACTCCTTTGTAAGTTAGACATGGAGAAAGCTTACGATCACGTCAATTGGAGTTTCTTAATTTATATGCAAGCGAGATGCGGCTTTGGCTCTAAATGGTGTTCCTAGATCCTTCATTGTATTTCTACAGCCTGTTTCTCCGTATTAGTGAATGGTACGTCCAAAGGTTTTTTCAAAAGCTCCCGAGGTTTGCGACAAGGAGACTCCATTTCTCCTCTTCTTTTTGTTTTTGTGATGGAAGCTTTTAGTAAGATGATTTCAGGGGCGGTAGAGGGAGGGTTCATATCAGGATTCTCAGTGGGAGAGGCAAGTTCAGGTTCACTTAACATTTCTCACCTATTGTTTGTTGACGATACTCTTATCTTTTGTGAAGCCAGACATGAGCACATTCGAGTTGTGAGAGCTCTTTTATTATGCATTGAAGCTGTGTCAGGCTTGAATGTGAATTTGGCTAAATCAGAGATAGTGCCAGTTGGACATGTACCCAATGTGGAGAGTTTAGCGTCCATCTTGGAGTGCAAGATAACTTAGTTGCCCATGAAATATCTCGGTATTCTGCTGGGGGCAACATTCAAATTGAAATCTATTTGGGATGATGTAATAGAAAAAATGGAAAGGAAACTAGCTGGTTGGAAGAAGATGTACTTATCCAAAGGGGGCCGGGTAACTCTCATAAAAAACACCCTTTCTAACTTACCAACATATTTTCTCTCATTATTTCCGCTTCCCGCTAAGGTGGCGCATTGCATGGAGAAAATTCAATGTGATTTCTTGTGGGGAGGGATCAAGGAAGAGTTCAACTTTCACTTTGTGAAATGGGCCACAATTTGCTCTCCCATCAAGGAAGGAGGATTGGGTATACGGAATTTGAAATCTTTCAACCAAGTCTTACTTGACAAATGGTTATGGAGATATCACCATGAATGAGAAGTCTTGTGGTGAACTGTCATTGCTTTGAAGCACGGGGAATCAAGGGGAGGGTGGTGTTCTAATGAGGTGAGTAGACCTCATGGAGTAGGGCTTTGGAAACATATTAGAAGAGGATGTGACATCTATGCAGCACATACTTGCTTCAAAGTCGGCAACGGGGTTAAGGTAAAATTTTGGCATGACTTATGGTGTGGTGATCGGGCACTCAAGAATGTTTATCTACAAGTTTATAGCTTAGCAAGAAGGAAAGAAGCATCTATTGCAGATCTAGTTAGTTTTTCCAATGGCTCCTTCCAATGAAACCTCACTTTCAATAGAGACGCACAAGACTGGGAGATGGATGACATTTCGGCCTTTTTTACCTTGTGTACTCCACTCGGGTGTCGGGGGAAGGTGAATATATTGGCGTCCCTCTAAGAAGGGAGTTTTTATGGCCCGTTCTTTCTATCATTTCTTAATTGTGCACAACTCAGACCCGTTCCTATGGAAGAGCATTTGGAAGACAAAGGCACCTCTAAAGGCAGTTTTTTTTGTATGGACAACCTCTTAGGGAAAGATTCTTACTATAGATAATCTTAGGAAACGTGGTATTATAGCTATGAATTGGTGTTACATGTGTAAGAAGAGCGGTGAGTCCGTTGACCATCTATTAGTACATTGTGAGATTGTCATGTCCTCATGGACCGAAGTCTTAGCACGGGCGGGGTTAGTATGGGTGATGCCGGAAAGGGTATGTGATTTTTTAGCCTCTTGGAGAGGTATTAGGGGCAACTCTTAAATTGCATCCATATGGAAGATGTTACCTATTTGTCTATGGTGGTGCATTTGGAGGGAGCGGAACGCAAGATGTTTTGAAGATCAAGAGAGATCAATGAAAGAGCTTAGAACTTTGTTTTTCAATACTTTACTCCATTGGTCAATTGTAATTGATTTTCAAGGCAGGTCTTTTCATGATTTCTTTGTATCCCTAAGCTAGACTAAAACTCGCTCATGTATATGTCTCGTATACTTGGGCATTCTCTGTCTCTCTTTTGATCAATAAAAATTTGTTTACCGATAAAAAAAAAAGAAGATAAATGAATGAAGTCAATTTTCCAGGACTAAAAAAAAAAAAGACCATTTGAGAGTTTTAAGAAATGTAAATAAGAAATATTGTTCCATAATGTATACTGATTCTTTTCATTTTTCGTATAATATAGTTTACAAAAGTAAATATTGTACGTTAAATGCCTTGGGATTTTTTAGCAATTGATCAAATACATGAAGATCATGAATTATAATTTTGTTGGGGCCAAAAAAATTTTCAATTATATATACAATAAACTATATGTAAAAACACATTTAATTAAAGATTTAAAAACCAAGGGACCAAAGACTTGTAACCTGATTGGTATAAGTATAACCCTCAACCTCTAAAATTGAGGTCTTAATTAGATCTTAATTCACTCATTCGATCAAGATGACGAGTGTAGTTAAGATAGACACCATGCCCATAATTTTTTTTGTTTGATGGAATTTTTATTTCATTTTAAATAATAGGAAATACTTACAAAACTGTTTTTTTTTTTTTTTTAATTTTCCTGTTACCTACAAAATTGTTTTGTACTCAGCAAATAATTAGCAAAATTATATACAAAATTTTAGAAAAATCTATATTTCTGTCAGAAAAAACAAAAAGATAACTCTGCCGCACACTAAAATAAGTTCATATTTAAAGAACATTTTAATCTGTTCATAAATTACGAAAAATGTTACGTTATTTACAAGTCTGATGTGTACCACACCACTAATTATAAGATCGATAATATTCACAATATGAATTAAAAAGCAATACTTTTTTTATATAAATTAACAAAAAAAAAATCTGTTTTTTACTCAAAAGACATTGATCTCCTTTCCCCATCTTTGGTAGTTGGAGACATAACACCAAAGACAATCATTTACAGAAAAAGGAAAAAATAAAGTGAAGTAGTTTTTAGTTGGAAAGCTTGTCGATTCATCTAACTCATATAGGGTATAATACTGATCTCTTCCGTATGTGCACCAAGACGGCTCCCAAATCATTTGAAAGAATTATTTTAACAATAATATCTTTCTATTATTTTAGTATGTTGATACATCATTTTCATTACAGATATAATTTGTAGAGTCGTAGAGTGTACAAGTTCCGCATTTCGTTTAAAAAAAATTTGATAAATCTGAGATTCAGACGAAAAATCAATTTTTTAATAGTAGAACGTCCCACCATTTTTAAGAGGAGTGTACGAGACTTGCACGTTTTAAGACTGTATAATATATAGTATCTTTTCGTCCCAAA
Source organism: Juglans mandshurica (assembly GCA_022457165.1). NCBI lineage: Eukaryota > Viridiplantae > Streptophyta > Magnoliopsida > Fagales > Juglandaceae > Juglans > Juglans mandshurica. Next base: position 28,440,219 of record CM039625.1, on the reverse strand, counting down.
CTAGCTACTAAGAATTTGTGTTGTTTCTGGTAAGTAAAGATACACTGTTTCTGGTGAGCAAAGATACTCAATGAGTCCAGCTTTGTCTGGTATAAACCCTTGAAAAATCCACCAAATCTCTGAACCCCAAGTTCACTCATATAATTAAGAACCCAAAACAAGTGCAGTAGATGACGAGATGAGTAGATGAGAGAGAATGCAAATCAATAAATATTTGGTTCAAAATTATATATATATATATATATATTAGCAGCCAAGGCTTCCAACAAAAAGGAACTGGTTTAGATGAATGGTCATTTGACATATTCATTGTCCCTCTTCCATCCACACCTACTCCCCGTAACTCTCATAGGATTTTTATAAGTGGGGGAATGTTCAGGCATGTAAGACTTGTAATATATATATATATATATGTACGTACGTATGTATGTATGTCTGTATGAGCAGCAATTTATTCGTGAGTACTGCTGCAATATTGGTGCTGAAAATGGAGGGCTTGTGCCAACATTACAGGTTCTTCTTTGCAGTAACACTTCAAGTCTTGTTATTGGCAGGGCTTCTCCAGTTATCTTATTCTTCTACAACCACTCAGAGCTTTCGTTTTAATGTAAGCTAAGATCAGAAACTTTCTGTACGTGTTTCACCCTCTTCTTGAAAAGAAAGTGATTCAAGCATTGTGATTCTTCTTCTTCTTCTTTTTTCTCTTTTTCCAAACAGGTTGAGTGGAAGAAGGTGAGGCGTTTGTGCCACACAAAGCCGCTTCTAACGGTGAATGGGGAGTATCCAGGGCCGACCATTGCTGTTCATGAAGGCGACAATGTAGAAATAAAGGTCACTAATAACATGGCCATGAACACCACCATCCATTGGTAAGCATATATGCTCATGACTCCCTTAGTGAACAGTCTGTAATAAAAATCTCATTCTTGGCCTACAAATAGATATTATAAAAATTAACTTATAAATTAATGTAATGTGTCAAACGGAAATAATCATATAATATATTCAGCATGCATCTTCGTGTTTAATTAATATGCTCTAAGCATATCGTATATCTCCTAATCTCCATAATAAACTAATAGATACAAAGGACACAAGGGTGGAGAGAGAGAGAGATTTTATATTTATGAGCCAACCAACAAACCCCAAAATCTAAGCAGAATTAAAAATAGAGTACAGATAGTACTATATAAGCATTAAGGATATTAGTAGGGTTGCTTCTCAGACCACACCTAACTATTCAGTCTTAATTAAAACCTCATCTAGCACCATATTTATTCATATCTACTGCGATAATAATAACAATAAAGGGATTAACTATATGGAAGGTCTTGCAGCTAGTATTTATTTAAGGAGGAGGCCTTTGTTTCTTCTTTTTATTATCTCATCTTGAAGCAGGATGTTCTGTACTTCAAGCAGAACATAGCCCAAGGGTTGGCCCAAGTGGTCAAGACCTAGGTCTTGAGGTATTACTCCCTTCAAGGTCTAAGGTTCAACATCTAATGGGTTCAAACAATCTTTTGGGACCACACATTCTAGTAAAAAGCCAGCGATTTAACCAGTTCCGTGTAGGGAAACTTTCGAGAGTGCGGTGCACGGGACCGAGATTTACTTTGCAGGGGGGGTGAGTTCGAAGGGCCTTCCCTTGGAGAAGTTTCCCGACATAAAAAAAAATAGAAATTAAAAAAAAAATTGTAGGAAATCCTAATTCTAGATATTCTGACCACCATGAGAAACTAGCTGTCTTGAATAGTTACCTGACTGATGTGTTTTGTTGCTTATTATAGGCATGGAATAAGGCAACTAAGAACAGGATGGGCAGATGGACCAGCTTACATTACACAATGCCCTATAAGAGGAAGGCAGTCCTACACATACAAGTTCACTGTGATCGACCAAAGAGGCACCCTCCTATGGCATGCACATTATGGTTGGCAACGTTCTTCAGTGCATGGCTCCTTCATAATCCACCCTCGCATGCCATATCCATTTTCAGTTCCAATCCAATCTGAAGTGCCCATTATATTAGGTGAAAATCCCAATTAGACCATTTTCCTGGCCTTTTAATTAACTTCTTTTTTGTTCTGTTTTTCCGAGTTTTTTATAGGTAATCAAGAAGTTTTATTCATAAGATGAAGGCAATAGGCATAGCTTAAGTATACAAGACGAATATACAAGTAAATACCTGACAAGGATTTTGTTTTCAGATTTCTTTGATTGGATGAAATTGAAAGACTATTAATATAAAAGGTCAAACAGCAAGTGGCAACTAGTTGCTGTTGGACTCGCTCTTTTTTTTTTTTTTTATTGGCAATGGGTGTCCGAACAAAGTCCCGACCAATCCTGGGGTGTACTGTTTTGACTCACTTTACTTCTCTACTGTAGATGATATATTGTTGTATCTTCTTGAATATTGTCTTCTTGTTTATTCTGTCCTTGACAAGTTTATGGGTTTGACTACAGGTGAATGGTGGAATGCAGAGGTAACTGCAGTGGAAAATGAGATGATGTTGTATGGAGGTGGGCCTAATAGTTCAGATGCTTATACCATAAATGGCTTGCCAGGACCACTCTATCCTTGCTCTAACAAAGGTGAGTTTAGCGTTGCTGAAGTATTATCAACCTGAATTGTAGACAATATCAATTATTTTGGTTCCCATAAAGATCAAAAGGTTGAAGTGCCCGTTATGATACTGAAGAAAGGTCTGCCTCAGAGAACAGATGGACATACCTACATCTATACATTACAATGTTATGTTAAAATGTGCAGATACTTACATCCAGACAGTGGAACATGGCAAAACCTACATGCTTAGAATCATTAATGCAGCACTCAACAATGAGCTCTTCTTTGCCATAGCTAAACACACATTGACAGTCGTTGAAGTTGATGCAGTTTACACAAGACCTTTCACAACTACAGCAATTATGGTTGCTCCTGGACAAACTACCAATGTTCTGTTCACTGCAAATCAAATTCCAGACTCCTCAGACATGTTTGTCATGGCAGTCACTCCTTATATAACTTCCATTTTTCCCTTCAATAACTCTACTTCAGTTGGCTTTTTAAAGTACAGTAATTTTAGGACAGAAACAAGTGAGACCCCTTTTTTGCCAAGGAGTTCTGCATTTCATAACCTTCCTGAAATGAGAGATACTGCCTTTGCTACAAGATTTTCTAAAAAAATCCGCAGCCTTGCATCTCCTGAGTATCCTTGTCATGTTCCCAAAAAGATTGATAAGCGAGTTATAACAACTATAAGCCTTAATCTTCAAGACTGTCCTGCAAACAAAACTTGCAAGGGCTATGAAGATAAGAGATTCTTTGCTTCCATGAATAATCAATCCTTTGTTCGGCCATTAAAGTCGATATTGGAATACCATTACAAGAACTTCACTGCATACTCTTTCGATTTCCCGGAAAAGCCACCTAATGCTTTTGATTATACCGGAGTGGACCCGGTGAAGGAAAACATGAACACCGAGTTTGGTACAAGGCTTTTGATATTGCCATACGGCACAAAAATAGAAATTGTGCTGCAGGATACAGGCTTTCTTAACGTGGAGAACCATCCAATTCATGTCCATGGTCACAACTTCTTCATTGTTGGCAGTGGATTTGGAAATTTCGATGCTGTAAAGAATCCCAAAAACTACAACCTTGTTAATCCTCCAGAAAGGAATACAGTGGCAGTTCCAGTTGGAGGATGGGCTGCAATTAGATTCAATGCAGACAATCCGGGAGTTTGGTTCATTCATTGTCATCTTGAGGAACATACTTCCTGGGGACTAGCCATGGCTTTCATTGTCAAAAACGGCCCAGAACAGTCTCAGAGCTTGCTTCCTCCACCTCAAGATCTTCCCTCCTGTTAAAATTTCAGGAACCATTTTTCTGGGAATCAAATGCAAATTTTGGGTGATTGAGCTTACAGTTTCTCTCGACTTACTAGGAATCAGTATGTGTATTATAAAAGCGTCTGTCAATCTTATCTTGATTGAAGATTGATATCAAGTCTGAGCTTTTGGATGCCATATCTTGTGGAATCTTATAGTTTTGAGCGTTTGGATTTTAAACCCTTTTACTCACTACGCTTTCAACTCTGAATCAGCATTCCTTTGTCTGGTTCGGTTCTATAGTTAAAACTATCTCGTCTCATTATAAATTTTTACACAAAATATAATAAACAATTCAACTTTTTTTAAACTTCAAAATAAAAAAATAATATGATAAAATTTTTATCTCACTGCGCAGCAAAGTACCAAAGCAAAGCAAAAGTGAAAACAAAGACGCGAAGAAAACAACAGGAATCAACGCACATTCTGTGAACACTTTTTCACCGCGAAGAAAACAACAAAGATGCGACCCATACATTTTCAACGCACATTCTATGAACACCCGTGTGTGTATTAGCTTTTACACCAGTTTTGAGTTATGTCAGTGATAACCTTTCGTAAAAAAATGAAATTTTCAAACATTGTCGGTCTATTCAAAAGAAATGAAAAGTTTGTACCTTTATCCTGTTCTTGTTCTCAGAATGCGATTGGAAGAGCATGAGATAATGTCTCGTGTGTTTCGATTCAGATTGGAACGGACAACATGGACGCAGAAAACCTTGAGTTTCCTTTGGAACACAATGATGAGCCTCAATATTCGAGAAGATGGAGAGACGTAATCTTAATCGTAGAAACCATCCTCTAACCGTTTTGAAAAAAAAATAAAAAATAAAATCTATATGAAAAAATTAATTTTTAATAATGATCTCAAATTTTTTTTTAAATAATTACGTGACGTTTACGTACTTCATCGTTATATATAGAATTATTCTTTTTATAAAAGAAAAAGTTTAAAAATTAATAATTCTATTAATAATTGATTTGAAATGAATTGAGATCACGAATTTCCACTAACAAAAGTAAGAACTAAAAGCGTATTTGCTTTGCACATTAATTTTTAGAGAAATGGTTTAGCCTAATTTTTAAAAGAAGAATTTTATTCATAAGCCTCGTGGAAAATGCTAGTCTACCCATCTATTCTTCCTGCTGAAAGTTACTGCTGTGATTTTTTTATTATTATTTTTACTTAATGATTAAGTAAATATTTTTTAATAATATTATGATTTTTTTTAATTTTTTTAAAAATATTTTAAAGTGTTAAAAAATACATGAAAAAAAGTCAAAAAAATAAAAATACAGAAAACAACTAGCGGGAGCTCCCGCTGGAGCTCCCAACGGTGGGAGTAGCACCATTCTAAGCCTCATATACCACACACCACCCTTTTTATTATTTTTTAATTTTTTTTTCTTATCAAATGTGTGGTATATAGATGATGAATATAATAATTCAATTATTTTAAAAAGAATAAAATTAAAAAAATTGTGGTGTGTGGTATGTGAGGTTTATGAATGGCAAAACTTTTTTAAAACGCCTCTCATATTTTGACGTGGTGAACCAAAGAGGATCAAACCATGTTTTAGGAGATTATTTTGTATCGTTTTTTGGTTTTTAAAAATTGATTTCCTCACGATTATATGTCATCACGGGATGCTCGACGGGACATGGATGGAAGAAATGAAATGCAAGAGTCGAAAACCTACATATTTTTTGTGCAAAATTATAGAACATAGGAACTAATGATGGGAATGAACCATGAAGGAAATAATTCATGTTTCCTAAATTATGGAATTGTTAGATTCATGGAGTCTAGTTTATTCTTGTGGTAACTCGATTTGATGACCTAACTCGACAATGATTCATTACGATTTTTTGATGTATTTTCAATGAGGTTTGGGACGATACGTGGGGGTAAGTGGGCAAAGCCTCTGGAAATTTTTTTTACTCGTGTTGTTTTTCAAGAATTGCCAGACAGAATGTTGGCTGGACATTCACTTGATAGATTGCTCGAGCGAAACTCAAATAAAGAATTTGCTCGACACTCACTCGAGCAAATATTAGACAGAGAGTTCCCTCGAGACTCGTTCGAACAAATAAGACGATAATTAAATTATTAGAACTTTTGTCGTAATCCTATATGTGTTTATTATGAATAGTATGATCATCTGGAACAATGTATTTTGCCTTAAAAGTATGTTTTATCATTCTTTAAGAAAATATAAATATGTTACAGAACCATGTAAATCTTTATATCATGTAATTGATTTCTTGTTTTACTTTACTTTTCTCGTATCGCTTTCAAATACTTCAAAAGAGAAATATTATTTTTTATGCTAGCTGATGTGCCAATCTTCTATTTAGCAATAATGTATTTGACGTGTCAATAAACAATTTTATAAATAAATTTTTTCTTCAACATATTATATTTTTGAATTGGGCTGAATGTTGTTAACAAGTACATGGCATCCTTTCAAAATTTTATAGGAATTCATAATTATTAATAATTGGGTATGCTTCTTTCTGCTGTCTTCCATTCTCTAAGCTGTTCCCCTTCGTATTTCTAGTTCTTGGTAACTCAAATTTCAGCAAATCTGCTTTCTTTGTTTTTGCAGAATACATGTATTGAGATAAAAGTTAAAAGTTAAAAGTTAAATAAAATATTATTAAAATATATATTTTTTTAATATTATTTTTATTTTATAATTCGAAAATTTTGAAATATTTATTTTATTTTATGTAAAAAATTAAAAAAATTGTAATGATTAGATGAGATGAGTTGTGAAAACAAACGAGACCTGAAAGCTGAAAATTAGATTGATGCACATGACATGTTTATGTGGCATCAGATTCTTCGAATATTATATTATAATAATTTGTATTTTTAGCTTTTTATTGAACATATAATTTTTATTTTGCATACTTGGTTTTCAAATAAATATAGTTTTATTTATTTATTTATTCAATATCCTAAGATATGGGACATTTGTCTTTGTCCAGCCCAGCTTGGCAGCAAATTATTCAGGGATGACAAATTCCTTCATCTTCTGCCCATATGAGCCATAGAAGATAAAAGACCGTTGTTGGGAGATATGACAGTCCATAAATTTTCAATGAAACACACAACTGTTCCATATTAATGACACCAAACTACTCACCAAAATACCAAAAATTGTCTCTCCAAAACAGAACAGTAGTCTCTATAGCACATGCTATTGGAGCCCCACCTCAAAATTCCCTTTCAAAATCTATACAGAAAACAACAAAAAGTCCACACATTCTTGCTCAGATGACAGAAACAACGAATTCGAATTAACTACACTAACAGATGCAGAGGAGAAACAGAGCATGTCATATTACCAGGAAGAGAAAAGAGTACAACAATCATGAATGAATTATAGGTCTAATGAATCCGGGTGGACAATAAAATTGAGAGGAAATACAGCAAACAAAGCAATAACGAGTAGAGGTTGATGGGTGCTCTAAGGTTGTTTGATGATGAATGGCCGGAGATTTCGGAGGAATCAACCGCGAGAGGCATTCCGTCACTGTTGAGAGCACAAGATTGAGGATGGGAGCCATCCTCGCTCATCATGATTGCTCGTAAGACCGCCGAAACTGTGTGGATGTAGGCCGTTCGGTTCTTGGCGAGAAGCCATGTCAGACCCATTAGCTGACAATCTTTGTTGTGCATTTTAGTGGTCCTGTCCTCAGATTTACTTGAATTGGAAGTCTTCTTCTTGTTAAGCTACATAAGATCACAATCTCCATTAGAAAACAACATGATGCATTCCCACCGATTGGACAAACCCAAGTTTGGTGGATGAAAGCTTTTACACTACCAATTAGTAGGTGTAGGTGCAACATCTAATCACAATCTGTTAAAATAAGCCTTTGAAGCAAACGACAATTCTCAAACTGAACAAACAAATCTAACCAACACAAAAACAAATGTGCATGATCCTATAACTCAGAGACTAGGGTTAAGTCATGGAAACAAAATTCTAACAAAATCTAAGACAATTTCATGGCAGAAAACTGAACTAGGACCAGTCAGAAATTGGAAATTTCTAAATTTTGCACTAATCTAACCGGAATGCCATCCTGATAATCGGAATGCGAAACAAATACATTGAAATTGGATTAGATTAAGAAAATAAATGACAAAAGATAGGCCATAAACAATATATTCTGTGAACTTGACTTCAACAACCAGATCAACTTACAAACAAACATTTTGTGGGGGTAAAATTCCAAAACTCGACTGAGCATGCGTTTTGTCATTTTCTGCCAAAAAAAAAACATGGTGAAAAAGCTACAACAGCTCTTCTTGACGATGGGCTCTAGTTACCTTGACTTAATTCAAACTTTTCTAGAAACGGATGCATTGATCAAGCTATTAATTAAAGAGAGAACTGCATTATGATCCTGCGGCAAAAATATTGTTGCAAATTTTGATCGTATAAGAAAGCACACACTGATCAAAGACAAGTACCTCTCTAAGCACTTTTTTTTCCCAAGAAACAAGCACCATTTTAGGTGCCAAAAATTAATCATTCTAACAGAAAACTCGTGACCATAATCATTGTAACCCAGTTTATATTATAGATTGCAGTTCAACTTGCCTTTGGGCGCGTGTAAGAGTCTACTTCTTACTTCAGTTTTCAGACAACTCTGATCTGCTGCTCACTGGAAAAAATAACTAAAATAAACAAATCTCACGTTCTCTCATATTTTTATTCTCTGTTATTGTTCTGCATTCCTGCAAAACTTTTCGTACTCTCTGGGTCTAAGATAAGGTTGGTCATGTCAGTCAGACCTGGTGTTTTCTTTCTTTTTTGCACCAAGCGTACAATGAACTCGCTCTCGTGGAGCGTCCCGAATTTCCCCTAAAAGAGTTTGACGGTGACCCAAATGAGAAGAAGGCAGGAAAAACTTTCCCAATAACAAAGCTCGGCAAAAGACTCAAGATTCAGAAGAGACCATTTTATTTAACCGGATTGTTCTTCTTCATCCTTCCCCCTACCCATTCAAGTGCAAATCAGAACAAAAGAAAAGATGTAATTTTGAAGAAGAAAATCAATTAGATAAATGAAATTCTATCGAAACAAACCAATTATCGATCAGAGAAAAGAACTCACCTTATGGAGACTGCTCAAGCACTTGGAGCACCCACCAAGACCTGGAAATCTATTCACATTGGTGCTGCTACTCAAGCAATTCCGCTCCAACCTCTTCACACTCTCATCCCCAACCAGTTGCCCTTTCTGGGTCACCTTAAACGCCTCAGGACAACTCAATGGGTGCAACCTAATGCCGCAGTAACAGTACACCACATCGCAGGTCTCATTGGGTCTCACCAACTCAACTCCTTTTGCCTTTAGGGTTTTCCCCAAGTCATCCACGCAGGTTTCGGAATCATCCGGCAGCAATGGCAGGTCGTAGGATGTCGTATTACTACGAGCCGCCACTGCAGCGCCCACTCTGCTGGTTCTGCCCAAGGCAGTCCCAGAGTAGGCGGAGTACAGCCACGCAGCCAGTACAGGGCAGCAGCGGCTGCGCCGGAGCTGCCCATTGGCGCCACCCTTTGTGGAACCACAAGCGCTCTTTATCCCATGGAAGAGCTCATGCGGGAGGTCCAGGGGGCAGCCAGCCAAATTGGATTGTTCGGGGAATGCAGGAATAGTTGCTGGTGGAGATGGGGTTGAACGGAGCGATTGGATTGTGGCAGGGTCCGGGTTGTGCAGACCCAGAAAGGAGGGCAAGAGAATGGAGAAGAAAACAAAGAAGGAAAAGATAGAGGAGTTCGGGGACATTGGTACAAAGAAATGGTCTTTCTTTCTTTGTGTGAGGAAATGCGAGTGCCTGTGTGTGTTTTTGGGTTTAATTCAAGGTTCAGCTTTTATGATTATGGAGGTGTACTGGGAGTGCAAATCAATAAAGGTCCATTGGTAGTGGACCTGTAATGGTGGCTGTTGGTGTGAAATGTTGGTGTTTGGAGTGGGAGAAAATGAACAATAGGCTGGTGGGGTTAAGGAGGGTGAGGCGGTGGGGGCTGAGTTGAATTTTTGGCTGCTTTTGCTGCTTAGGTTAGATCCAAAGTTTGGTATGTATACCTCTGTTAAGTTCGTTTGGGATTGGTATTAGCATCATCAACATATCATTCGTGGGGCTTTTAAGTTTGCCTCACGAGGTAATAAGTATGTATTCACGTATTTATGTGCATTTGGCAAGGAGCGGGTCAAGTTGTTGTCGGAGAAACTTTATTTTTACACATGTAGAAGTTATTCATATTATCTATGCTAAAAAAAGGAGTAAAGATAGACTACACTCCTACCATTCATTTATTAATTTTTTTTTTGTATTTAATTTTTTTAATTATTAATTTTATTTAATGATTAAGAAAATGATTATTAGTAAAATTATATATTTTTTAAATTTTTTCTTAATGATTTAAGATGATAAAAAAACACTTAAAAGAAAATGATAAAAAAATAAAAAACTTCAAATATACTATAAGTAGTAAATGAGTAGTAGGAGTATAGTCTATCTTCAAATAAACTTCAAAAACTTCAAATATCTATTTGGCTGGCTGCCCCCAGGACCTCCCCGAAAATCCATAATGGATCCCACTATGATCCCACTTATGGTAAAAATGAAGTATCTAGCTTACTTTAACACAAGATTCATGCCTTAATTTTTGCCTTAATTTTTTTTCCTATTGCCTTAAATTTTGCCTTAATTTCTTTTCCTATTGCCTTAAATTTTGTTTTCTTTTGACATATGTGTGTGTGGGTCTAGATTGAAAAACAGAGAGCTAGATTTATAAAATCTTTGGCAGTTTCTTGCTGAAAGGGGTGAGAAAAAGACATTGTATTATGTTTTGGTGTGTCTTGTAACAGAGCTGTGGGTTTGGGAGCAAATCACGTGGCCAGATAAGCTGCCAATGAATGGATTTTCCTCTCACTTAGCTTGCCTCCAAACTCCACTTCTTTCTTACATTCCTATCTACCATCTCCAAAATGGATTAGCTATCTATGTTAATTCCCCAATTTAATCCTTTTTTTTTTTTTTAAAAATAGATGATTGTATGATAACCATAAAGTTTCATTTATTTGTAATATATAATAGATATCTAATTGCGTTTGGATTCTGAGATAATCTTAGATGATCTGAGTTGATCTGTAAATAGTAATATTTTATAAATCTCATTGAGGTGTGTTTGAATGTAAATATATTGAGATACGTGTTTATATGTATAAAGTAGGTTGAGATGAGTTTAATTTTTTTTACGAGAAGTTGAAAAAGTAATTGATCCCATCAATGATTAGTTTGAGATTGATTGAGGTGAGTTTGTGTTCCAAAAGTCTTTGAATTTATTGAAACATGAATTCTCGAGTACATTTAATTGTCAAGTATCATGTCAAATCCAGAATACCAATGTGCCAAAATTAAGCTAAAAAAAAAAAAAAAAGAGTCAAGAAGTAATATCGAGATAAGTTTTCAGAGGAAGTTCCGATGCTTAAACTAGTTTAAACGGGTGAGAGTTGGTAAGAAAGATTGCAGCATATTATCCTTCCCTCTGTTTGTAAAAACTTGAATCTTCCTTGCGTGATTCATCAATGCGGATAATAGTTTCTTAAAACTTTTATCCCAACTTGAAAACTTCAAGTGAGAGAGTGAGAGACACGTAATCAAATAAGATCAATAATATTTATCGTTATTTTCATAAATATATAAATTTGATGTGTATATCTCTTTCCTACTCGATACCAAATATCTTTTTCAGTAGATGCCATCCATCGCTCCCTTCGCCCAATGGCCTCGCTTGTTGATTGGTCACATGTAGATGTATTGAAGCCAACTGCGCGGACAAAACTTGTGAAATGAGACTTGTGAAATGCTCGTGAACATCTTAGATGAAATAAAATTATTATTACTATTATTTTAATTACACGTAAAAGACACGTCAGATTGTGAGTTTAATCAATTTTGAGAACATTTTGACAATGAAAGAAAAAGAAAAATCCATATAAAGGTGTTAAGTCTAAGATTATAAAAAAAGTAATGCTAGTGTGCTGCCCAGCTTTAACCGTTGGGTGTGCCCACTAATACAAATTTTATTCTTTTTTTTTTTTTCTTTTTTTACATTTTTTTAACATATTTAAATATTTTTAAAAAATAACAAAATACATCAATACACTAATGGTCACTTCTTTAATCGTAAGTAAAAGAAAAAAATTAAAAAAAAAATACATGAGTAGTCAAAATGAGAGGACAAACTAAGGCAGCATAGCAACATTATTCTTATAAAAATCTCAAATCTTAAAACTGTCAAAGAAAAAACAGAGAAATTACCTCCAAATGTATAAAAACGTGGTAAAGCTAGGACTGATTACTAAGTTTCCAAAGTTTTTTTTTTTTTTTTTTCCCTGATCTTAAGTTCCATCTTATTCCATCTACCATTCACCACTATTTCTTATTTTACCAAGCACAAGGTACATTTGTATTGTTTAAATAAAAACAACATCTGAAGGTTTCGTTTGGAAGTTGAGCTCATCTCAACTCATCATTATAACTTTTTCAAATTCCCATATAAAATATAATAAATAATTCAACTTTTTCAAATCCCAAAATAATAATAATAATAAACAATAATATTCTAATAATATTTTATTATCTCAACTCAACTCACTTCAACATCTAAACCCACTTAAAGATCCTTAAAGGAGGTGTAGATGAGCTAGAAAGAGAAACAAAATAAAATTAAATGTGGAGTAAAATAAATCCAAATTGGAGAACGTACATAAAATGAGTTATTCTATTCTCAAATCGATATGTAAAGTACATCATTTAAATGATAAGATTTGATTTATAAAATTTAAATTTTAAAATTTATCTTCTGAATTAAATTACATCATTTAAACATTTTACCCACCATCTTAATAATAGATTTTTTTGCATAAAATAACTTGTGACTAGGGTTGTTAATTAAACATCTTAAAATTCCAACTCCAATCAAATATATCTATTTCTTATTGCAAATGGGTCCCCCATGCTAACACTTTGTAATAAGTTTTGGAACTTTGAAGAGTAGAAAGTCATGTTGTGAGGAATTTTGACTGTTTTTTTTTGTGTTGTTTGGTGAGCACTGCACTGTCAAGCCCACTTTAGCCAATATTTTTATGCAAGGGAATTGAAGTTTGACATTCTATTTAGCACTCGAAGGTGCAGAATATAATTCATGACAAAAGGTGACAAAAAGAGTACTTGACAGATAGTGCAAGTGGAACTTTGCCTCTGTTTTTTTTATTCTTTCATTGTTTTCTTTTTCCTTGCTTGATCAGAAACTTTACCTCACTTTGCTGGCCTATATCCTGGCCAACTCCAATTCCATATAATAAGCTCGTTTATCCATATGCTAAATGCATAGTCTATAAAAAAAAAAAATACTCTAGCCATAAAGTTATTACACAAAAATAATCTCACAAACTGAAATAGCATAATCATATGATTCGTTAGATTATAAAGTTAGTTTTATTATAAAGTAGAACTAACGGATTAGATGAATCTACATCAGTTTGTGAGATTACTTTTGTATAATTCGTTTGTGGATGTAGTAGTACTCTAAAAAAATATCTGGTAGCAAGTCTAATAGAGTGGCACTGTTTGGATGTTGAGATATCTCATCTCATCCAATCTCAATATCCAAACATCACTAAAATAAAAATACTTTTCAATTTCAAATTTTTAACTTTTCATCTAATTATTACCTAATCATTACAAATTAAAAAAACACAAAAAATAATTCAATTTTTTCAAATCACTAAATAAAAATAATATTAAAAAATAATATTATAATAATATTTTTATTCAATATTTTTTTTCTCATTTCACAAAACTCTATAAAATATCTTAACTCAGACCATTTTATCACTATTCACAGATTTTTCATTTCATCTCAATATCTAAACGAGGCCCGCTAGATACAAGCTTAGGGCGTGCAAGTCCTGTGCATTTCATTTGAGAAAAAGTGGAGTCCACTATTAAAAATAATTTTTTCATGTAGATTCCAGATTTATCTACTTTTTTCAAAATAGGTGCAAGAGACTTGCAAAGCCTAAGACTAGGGTGGGTTTGGATGTTGAAGTGAGTTGAGTTGAGATGATAAAATATTATTAGAATATTATTTTTTTAATATTATTTTTATTTTGGTATTTGAAAAAGTTAAATTGTTTATTATATTTTGTATTGAAATTTGAAAAAATTATAATGATGAGTTGAGATGAGTTGAGATAGATTTAGATTCCAAACAAAGGCTAAATCATCTCATCTCATCATTACAACTTTCTCAAACTCTCACACAAAATATAATAAACAATTTAATATTTTCAAATTCTAAAACAAAAATAATATTAAAAAATTATATTCTAACAATATTTTATTCAACTTTCAATTTTTATCTCATCTTATTTTATTTGTATAACCAAACGACAGAATTGTAAATATTATTTCTCTTTCAACAGTTTTGAACTGCCATTATACATATATACATACATACATACATATACATATATATACATATACATACATATACATACATACATATATATATATATATATCTATACATACATACATATACATATATATATAGGAAAAATCTAATTGTAAGCGATTCTGCGCACTAATATGCGTACCAATTTAATATGATTGGTCAGAAAATAAATTTTATTAAAAACAGTGTTAATTTGAATTTAGAATATGAAGGCAACAATATTAGTACGCAAATTAGTACGCAACTTGCTTGTACATAGCAAAACTCATATATATATATATATATATATAAATGTTACAAGCATGGCATGAATGTGTTACTTATTGTAAAAAATATTTCAGAATTTAAAAGTTCATCTAAGTAAAATATAAGGCCATGCTTAATTAATTAACTATGTTTGGTTATTCCGAGGTTTGGGAAACTATTTTTGAGTGAAGTGCTACAGCTATTGTAGAATTTATGAAAATAAATCTACAAGTTAAACATGTTTTAATGTGATATATTAGATTTATTTTATTATAAAAATAACTTTATAATCTAACGTATTATATCACTCCACGTCAATTTATAAATTTATTTTTATGAAATTACTTTGTAATTAATATATTTATTTTTTTAAGTTGATGCTACTCATTTCTTTGGTAATGACGATTTTTTTTTTTTTTTTTGGGTTTATGAATTGTATTTAGCACATTTGTAGCAGAAATTGAAGATATGCATGGAAGTTCGAGCAATGGGCTTTGCACGCCTTCCAGTTAAGCTGCAATTTCTAAACACCTACTTCCCTTGCAGACTTGCAGTTGCACAAGAGCCCACCCTTCTCCAACTCTCAATCTTGATAATGATTATTTTTCTAGAATTCTTTTATATTAATTTAGTTAACCTTTTACCTTTTTAATCATGGTATAAGATTAGTACTATAAATAAGTCCTATAATTAAGAATTTATAAATAACAGAAAACATAAATGATACATGAAAAAATATTAAAATACAGTTTAAAAAGTTGTAGATCCACGTTTTCAACTTTAGAGGAAATAAAAAAAATAAACACAGAGACTGTGGTGGCGTGTGAGTCCTCTCCTTTGAAGGGTGAGGCTTGAAATATCTGCTTTAAGTAAAGTGTGGTCTCTTAGACGGTTTATCTGTAGAGAGTTATAGAAGTTAAGACCATACCAGTCACAAAAGAATTTGTGTACTAGTGGAGTTTCAACCGTGAGTAGTTAGCTTGTAATCTAGATTTTTTTCTGTATGTATCAGTCATAGCTAGAATTTCACTTTCATGAATAAATGAAGTTTATTTTCCATAAAAAAAAAAGAATTATACCTAATAAATAATTTTAAACTGATCATGCTAAGAGAAATAATTGAGTCCCATGTCCTAATTGTGAGAGACAACTCGCATATTCAAGGAATTAATATGCGTATTTAAAGTTATTACTGATGAAAAATTATATTTGCAAGCTAGTATAAATGACCATTGACAGCATGTCAAATTAAACTTTTTAGCTTCTTTTGCAACACAGCTTTTACCACGTAAAAAATGTGAAAGATGTGTCATTCATATAGGTGAAAGTACTATTTGTCTCAAAAATTGATACTATATAAAATTATTACTTATTTTAAAAGTTTAAATTTGATGGAAATGGATAAATTTAATCATTTATATATTTTAACACTCATCCTCGTGTGTAGGCCAGACCCTCACAATAAGTAGGCCGATTACATGAAATATTTAATTAATTGTTTGAAGTGTAGAGTTAGGATTCGAGACCACTGCTATATTATCATGTAAAATCATAAACTGTCTAAAAAATTTAAACCGATAAGAAGAGGTAAATTATATCCTTTTTAACAATACTCATTTGTAAGTAGAAAAACTTATCATCACTACAAGAAAAACGAGTATTTGTGATTTTTTTTTGTAATGAAAATGATTATTTGTGACGAAAACAGACTCATTTTAGTTGAAAATAGTCATTTCGTTAAAAATAACTGTTTGTAAATAAATAATTTTTTTTGTAGTGCCTGATATTTAATAGAATAATCAATGTGTAAAGCTTGATCTCCTCGTGAAAGATGAATTAAAATCACTATATACTACATGTGTTTGTTGTTTGAAGCTATAAATGTCATTAAATAGGATCACTTTTTTGAGGCTGCTGTTCACAAGAAAAGCAAAGTGTTGGTAAAATCACATAATCAATAGGGATGGAGTGAATTCAATATGGTATATGAGAATTAAATATAGTAAGAGTAAAAGAGGTCGGTCCAATAATGTTTTTTCATGTCAATGCACGTGACTGCAAAGTTGGCCCACATAAAGGACAAGTTACATCAAGAATGATTTAAAGCATTGAAATAAAGCTCCTAGCTCTGAGCCTAGACTCGTGACTTTTTTTTTGTCTTTGAGCATGAAAAGGATATTGCACATTCCAATGTAGGGCCCAAAAAGAAATAAAGGGGTAACTAATTAAAAATGGAAATTGGGAATTCACTTTGTGTGCAGCAGACAGTACTGGAGGAATTCTTTTTGGTTTTTTTTTTTTAATTGAAAAAAAAAAATAGATTAATAAATTTGAAAATTTAATATCGATATAGTTTTATCTTACGAATAAAGATACATGTACAGTTTTTTTTATAATATTTAATATAATTATATATATATATTTTTATAAAAAAGTAGTGTTTCGAATCAGATTTTTTATTTGGAGAATTAGGTCAAAAGTTTGATCATTTACCATCAAGTCATCAGACTCTTGACCAGATGAAAAATGAAGTTATTTTACTAACAATATCTCTCATTTCCTACATTGTGGTAGAGAAAAATTAGATGCGAAAGAAAGAAATTTTCTTTCGAGAGAATCCATTAACGTTAGAATATGCACGAGAATTACACGCCCATGTTTGTAGTGATTATTGAAAATCTTATTTCTTGTATTAAATAATGCTACATACAGTTATGAAATGTACAAGTACCGTGCAATCTCTTTAAAAAAGAATGAGCTATAC
The DNA here is from genome assembly GCA_022457165.1 of Juglans mandshurica. NCBI lineage: Eukaryota > Viridiplantae > Streptophyta > Magnoliopsida > Fagales > Juglandaceae > Juglans > Juglans mandshurica. The sequence continues at coordinate 28,422,764 of CM039625.1, read as the reverse complement.
TATTAAAAAATTAATTTTTTTTAATGTAAATCCCATATTTATTCATTTTTTTAAAAATGATTGTGCGATATTTACGCACCATTCATGACTGCGACTATCATTTAGGACAACAATTTTGCAAAATATTGAAGCATGTGGGGCGTACATACCGGTGAACAGATGAGAGGAGTTTGTAGTAGAGCTTTCATAACTTATTTCTTCTGTCGTATGACTCGTATGCCATCTTTGTGTAGGGTTGTGTTTATAAATAACTCAAGATGGGTTGGGTCATACGAACATTAACAACCTGAGCCCAGCTCTCGGCCATGAAGGAGATTTTATTTCCCAAGCAAATACCCCAAAATCTTGGCCCAAACTAAAGGGCCACAAGGTTTTTGGAGGCTCATGAATTTATTTATCCATAATGGGAATTAATTGAAAGAATATACAATTTTTCTTTTACTTTTTTTATTTTATTTAATATAATTCTGTTTTAAATAGGGGGCAATTATAATTATAATTTCATAAATACGATATCCTTGCAAGATTATTAGAATGGTATGAGATTGCCTACATAATGCAAGGCTTGAAAAAATGGTTTGATTCTTGAGCAGAAATCGAACTTATTTTAATAAACTTTTTAAATTGTTCACTGAATCGCTTTAATTGACCAATTTAGGCCAATTCATACGAATTCTAGCTGATTTATTTCTATTTTTAAATTTCTTGTACAAATATATGATAGAGCTTGATATATATTAACTTCTTTATCATTGTATTAAATAAGAATCACAAAAAAATTGAAAGATAAAACATATAATTCTTTATTTTCTTTAGTTGAATTAAAGAATTAGGAGATGAATGAATATTTTGTATTAAATTTGTGGTTGTGGATAAAATACTACATTTGCCGTGTGCTTATAATAATTTAATGATCTTTATCTTTTTCGTGTATGAGAAAAAAAAGTCAACAATTGAGGTTAAACATATAAATTACATGTTTATTGAAACTATTTTGATTCATATCATATTTTTATTTAAACTAGTCAATGAATTTATATTTTACACTCTTTTATACATGATATAAAATGCTTGAATTGCATTATATTTATGATGATAATACTTTTTACCAACATTGAAATAACCGATTCAAAATTATTATGAATCGGTCCTTACCCGCGATTCCGATTTTTCAACCCTTGACATAATGTGATCATGTCCAAATTGGCACATTCCCGATCCTTTTACTACAAGAAAACTGATTATTTGTAGCCAGTTAATTCCAGTGAAATGACTATTTACAGCTAAAATGAGTCTGTTTTGATCACAAATAGTCTTTTCGCCTCAAACAAATGGTCACAAAAGTCCATTTTTCTTGTAGTGTTTGGACGTTAAAAAGCTGGTGTGAAAATATAATTAAATGGGAAAAAAGCTACTATTATTTTCATTGAAAAATCATGCATATATTAGGCTCTTTGGTTCAAATACAACCGATATGGTTGGTAGGTATGTACGTATGCCTTTATTATTCCTTTTGTATCCCCTAACTAGCTGCATGTGCCAGCTCAGATATGGTGTGTAATTTTCTGCCTTTCTGGTATGGATATCAGTTTGGACGTTTGTTCCTTGAGATGATATATATATATATATATATATATATATATTGTTTTTGGTTAAAGTTTTGGTTTAGATCGATCCTTGTTCTTGTAGATATATTGTAGAGCGTACCGTACGTATTAGCTAGCTGCACATGAGCTTGGATTGATCTGTTCTATGTATTCGCAGTTTGGTTGTAGGTAGCTAGGTAGGTGAAAGCATGCATGGCTCTGGTTGTGCATGCATGCATGGTACGTAGCTGCATACATATATATGTATATGTGTATATATATATATGTATGTATCATATAGTTGGGACTTAATTATTAATTAGGAGTATGCCTCCTTGATGATATTATATTCGAGTATATATCCTTCCTTGGATGAATTTTTACTTATTCAAAATTCATTTTTTTTTAACAAAAGATTAAATAATGATGATAATTCGATGCTTCTCTGCCTAAAGGCTAAAACGCACAACAATATTTCTCCAACATTACAGAAGAAATGAATTATATATGAATACCACTAATTGATCCCTAGATAGCTAGCTAGCTTTTTACTCTTTTATTAACCATATATCTTATGGTAGATAATTACTTGCAAAATGAAGAACCATTAATGCAACTTAATTATTATGAAGAACCTTTTAGTGAGAGAAAGAGAAGGTAGAGAGAGAAGCTTTTCCCACTCTCATCTCTCTCTCTCTCTCTCCCTCCCTCTCCAAAACGTTAAACTCCTACGTACCCATGATATCTCCTCCCATCCTTCCCAAAACATCAAACCTCCACAATCTGCTATGTTCTGCTCTCTCTCTCTCTCTCTCTCTCTCCAATATTTTGCCCTTTCATGCACCTTCCCTCCTTGATCCGATCCATAGGATATGATGATATATAGCTAGGATAGTTAGGAGAGATTTACCTTATATATGCTCTTGTGTTTTTTCTTCTCTCACCTACCACCCTTCTCGATCATTCTCATTTTTCTATCTAGCTACCTACGTACCTACCTACCTCCACCACTCGGCCTCTCCCCTATCTATCCTTCACCGGTGATGATCATGTTCATTCTTATTTAGTTATATATTAATATATATTACTATCTAAAGCTATATATTCTGTCGTCACATGCTGTTCATATCTCAACATGCGTGATTCTACAGACATTTCAAAACTGAAAGGAAGTTCAGATATACTTTTGTTTACGAAAAATTATAAGGTAGATGTTTTATCAAATTGCTTCAGCCTAGTCAATGTTAATATTCCCATGCATGCATGTTTATATTACAGTTTCTACGTAACAATGACATATTTCATGGCAGTGATCAAATCATCATGAGTAGGACCACTGATCATATGGTCTCATTTCCCCCTTAACTTTCATTTTGCAGTCTTTTGTGGTAATTGCATGCCATGCATCATTTTTTTATTACTCTAGGACGATAATTATGGGGGCCCCTCTCCTATATATATATGGCAGTTGAAATTCCAAATATATATATATATATGGATATTATATATATATATATATATATATATATATATATATATATATTAAAGAAAGCTAACCTTTTATGATCGATCGTCAAGGACGTTAGGTATACATCCAATTATTCTTCTAAAAAATCATGATGGGTTGAGACATCATGATGATGATCGATCATCACGGAAAAGAATGAAAATCATTGATATATTGGAAGTATTATTATGATTTGTTTCAATCATTTACATACACATGATGCATTTGTGGAAAAAAACAAAAGCTAATTAACATGATTATTTTGATGGAAAAGCGTACGTAGTGTGCTTAATTTGCTAGGAATTAACTGTTTATGGCGTAATTAGTGTGAGCTAGCTTAATTAATTCTCACTGAAAGTAAGAGACATCACGTTTCATCTTAATTAATACTCCAAGTAATTACCCAAGAGTTACTTGGTATACAAGTATCGAGAAGGAACCGTTTGATCATTCTATGGAAACATTTATAATTCTGATGGGGGATTTTTAGTTTTGTTATTCACAATTATATATATATATATATATAAATATAATATGAATATCTCTATTCTAAGGCCTCTACATGCACCACACACCATCCCTATGGCACAATTTGATTTGGAGGATAAATGAAAGGATTTCTTATTTCACATGCCTCAACTGAGTATGTGTGTTTGCTCGTGTATTATATAGCAAGGTCAATAACATATTATGATTGAATGCAAATTAAATACACATCAATCACTAGCCTAAAAATATGTACAATGATACTATTACATGCAAGGCAATCCCAAGGCTTGACATCAACAACTATGATCAAGGACATTTGTCTATCTTTCCATGTAGAGAAGAGTGAGCTGGCTTGAGGTCCACCTATCCAACTATAACATTAACACCCCCCTCAAGCTAACTTGGGAGGATGAGACAGTTAGCTTGGATCGAAAGAAGCTAAACGGTGGACGAGGTAGACTCTTGGTGAAGACATCTTCAAAGTGAAGAGTTGATGGAATGAATTGAACATGTAAGTGTTCGGCAGCCACTTGTTCACGAACGAAGTGGTAATCAAGAGAAATATGTTTTGATCGAGTTTGAGAAGCAGGGTTATGAGATAAGAAAATTGCACTTTGATTATCACATAGCAAAGTGGCAGGACGTGAAAGATTTATTTGGAGCTCTTGGAGAAGGTTTCATATCCAAGTCACCTTGGCAGTAGTTGTAGCAAGGGATCGATAATCAAACTCGACACTAGATTGTTACACAATGGGTTGCTTTCTAGAACTCCATGATACTAAGTTTGAGCCCAAAAAAATGGCATAGCTAGACGTGGATCTATGCGTGTCAGGGCAGCTTGCCCAATCAGCATTTGAGTAAGCTAATAGAGTAGGTGAGCTTTGAGAAGAAATGTTGAATCCAAAATGCAAAGTGCCTTTGACATATCCAAGTATCATTTTAATAGCACGAAAAATGATCCTCGGCGGGGGCATACATGAATTGACAAACAGTGTTAACAGAATAAGAGAGATCTAGTCTGTTGATAGTGAGATACTGAAGGACACCTACAAAAGATCTGTATAGAGTGGTGGTCTAAAAATAGAGTTCCTTCAATAGTGAGCTTCTTTCCAACAACCATTGGAGTCGATACTAGTTTGCACTCAAGCATAGCAACGCGATTGTGAAGATCACATGCATATTTTGTTTGAGATAAGAAGAGATCAAAGGAGGATGATTGGACTTCAATTCCCAAGAAGTAGTGTAAGGGCCCAATTTCATCTAGTGTAAGGGCCCAATTTGATTAATAAAGCATGACTAAGTTGGTTGACTAATGAAGCCAGTAACTTAGCATTGTTACTAGTGACTACAATTTCATCTACGTAAAGCAAGAGATAGATGATGCTTTCTGGTTTGTGGTTGACAAAGTGGCAGGAATCTACTTTGCTGAACCAAAGTGAAGTAAGAAGTTGTTAAACTTGTGGAACCAAGCACGTGGGGCTTGTTTCAAGCCATAGAGAGCTTTGTTTAGGCAATAAACATGGTTGGAGAGCTTAGGGTTGATGTACCCTGGGGGTTGTTCCATATAAACTTCTTCAAACACTGATCCATGAAGGAAAACATTTTTGACATCTAATTGTTGTAAAGGCTAACTATGTGCAGTAGCAAGAGATAAGATGATACGGACAACTGAAGCCTTGACAACAAGACTAAAAGTTTGATGAAAATCTTGTCCTGGAAGTTGTGTTTACCCTTTGGCAACCAACTGGGCTTTGTAGCGCTCAATAGTGCCATATGGTTTGAGCTTGGTGCTAAATACCTAGCGACAATCAACTACATTTTTGTGAGAAGGCCTAGGCACTAATGTCCAAGTATTATTTTGATAAAGAGAACGCATTTCGTCATCCATTGTTGCTAGCCACTCATGATGTTTACTTGTAGATTTGAAGCCATTTGGTTCTTTGATGGTGAGAAGAGCTTAAAGGAAAGGGAGATTGAGGAAAAAGTGAGAGAGGGAGGAAGAGGAGCTCTCGGTGGCACACGATGTCGCGACATAGAGGATGGCGACAGAAAAAAGGGAGGTGGGCTTCAGTGGAGAGAGAAACAAAGCACGAGAGAGAGTGGGTTGGGGACACCGGCGTGGGCTGGATGGAAGAGCGGAGCTGGGTTGAGAACTTGGCTGAGCTGCGACTGTGAGTGGCGGCTTGCAATGAGGCGAGAGAGGTAGAAGGAAGGAGGAGAGAGAGGGAAGGGAAGATATTTTTAGGGTTTTTTCTAAAGGGTCAAAACGATGCTGTTTCTAGGGGAAAGGGGTTGGGCTTTAAGTCTTGGGTTGTGATTTTACATGGGCTAGACCTTCAGCATACACGCACACCCAAACAATAAAAAGCAAAATTAGACCATGGGCTTCATATTACAAACATCAAATGGCTAAATAAAACATGGGCTTCACATTGATAGCGAAAATAGCAGTGGGGAATGTACCTACCTATAGAGATGAAGGGACATGTGAGTGGAACATGAGGGTAAGGCCAACTTCTGTGATGTGGCGATGCTTTCTTTTGGCTCTACCATTGTGCAGGTTTATATGGACAAGAGATACGTTGCTGGATGCCATGATGGTCTAAATGACTTTTGAATTGCAAATTGGTAAATCTAGTTCCATCATCACATTGTTACATTTTCATTGTGGAGGAAAATTGATTTTCAACAAGGTTTTTAAACTTAATGAAAGTCATTAAGAAGTCAGCTTTATTTTTAAGTGGATAAAACCTAGTGAATCTGGAATGATCATCAATAAAGATGACATAAAAATCAAAATCCATGTGTGTACTTGATTGTTGAGGGACCCCATAAATCACAGTGGATGAGATCTAAAGGGGCAAAACTGTGAGATTGATTTATTGGAAAGGGAAGCCTATGATTTTTGCTAATTGAAAACTAGAGCATAAAGCTGGATTTGGCAAAATAGAAGTAATAGAGAAGAGGCCCTTTTGTTCATTACATCAAATACACGATAAGAGGCATGCCTCGAGCGTGCATGCCATATAGCAAAGGAAGCACATTGCAATTTATTTGTAAGAGAAGCAAGAAAAGTTTTGTGGCCCGATCAAGCACATAAAGATCATCAATATATCTGCCAGTGCCTAACTCCATTCCCATGATTAGATCCTTTATGAAAAATCCACAATCAATGAATTTAATTGAACAATGGTTATCAGTTGTGAGTTTGCTAATAGAAAGAAGATTTTTTGTAAGATGGGGAACAACAAGGACATTAGAAAGAGTAAGAGAAAGAATAGGTTGAGCTGAACCAATGTGTTTAATGAGAATAGAGTGACCATTGGCAACCATAACTTGATCAGGACCTAAGTAGGGGGTAGATTGACCAAGTTGAGCAACATCATTAGTCATGTGGGATGAGGTACCACTGTCTATATACCAATCAGACAAAGTGGTGTCATTGATTGTTGTTAGAGAAGGCTTTAGCAGCTTTGACCATATGATTTTGCCTATTGTATCATTCCCAACAAATGGCTACTGTATGACTTGTTTTGTTGCAAATTTAGCAAACAGGTTTGTTGGAGGTGTAGGAGTTAGAAGACCGAGAATGATCTCTATTGGTGTTGTTGCTTCAACCACCATTCTGGGACCTATTTCTACGTGCATTGCCTCCATTATTTCAACCACCACGTTGGCCAGTGCGACCACCTCATTGAGCAGTGAAAGCTACAACAGTAACAATTTGTTCATTGAGAGATTTGACAAAAAGATCATGACTTTCTGCCTTTGGAATGAAATTTTTGAATTGAGGCATTGGAGTTTGAGATAACATGAAAGGATTTGTTATTTCACACCTCAACCGAGTATGTGTGTTTGCTCGTGTGTTATATAGAAAGGTCTATAATAGATTACAATTGAATGCAAACTAAATATACAAATCAATCACTAGTCTAAAGATTTGTACAATGATAATATTACATGCAAGGCAATCCTCATCAAGGCTTGATATCAACAGCTATGATCATGGATAGTTGTTTGTCTTTCCATATTGTATAGAAGAGTGAGCTGGCTTGAGGTCCACCTGTCCAGCACGCTATAACGTTAACAATAAATTTTAAAATTTGAATCTTTCAAATCAAGTTATATATGCCTTGTGGATGACGTGTGGTGTAGATTTCTTAGAATAACATTTCTCTCTCCATATATACACACTTAAATTTGTCATGTGCAAGCTTTATGTGAAGGAATTTGGGGGATCGTAACTCAGCATATTATATAATGTATCCCCAATCAGTCCACATAATATATATTTTATTCTAGATTTACTTCCATAAACTCAGTGTTGAAAAGAGAATTAGTAGGATGGCCCAAAGAACAATAAATAATTAAGAGACATAATTAAAAGATAAGCTAGTTGTACAACATTAATCCCAATTAAACAAGCGCCTATTATCCTTAATTTTGTTCCGACCTACAAAATTATTATAGGAACCTAGGAATATTAATTAATTGCCATATGATATTGTGAGAATATTAGGTAAGAGGAGGGCTAATATTCTAATCATGAAATATTAATATATACTAATTAAACGCTTAAGTTGGTATACATTTTAAACCGCTACTTTTATATAATTAGCAAGTGATATCACCGATTATATATTTAAAAACTCTATGAAAAGGGCAATGACAGCAAGAGACTTGAATTCATTTAACCATACCAAAGACTGATCAGGTTCAATGAACTTGTGGTTAGTGGAAGGAGATCAGTTGAAGGGAAAGATTGGACATCTGACAAATATTCTAATAGGGTCAGGTGAACGGGTAATGTTATATACAGTTTTGGAGTGTGTAGTTTTTGTGTATTCCATTTGAAAAAAAGTGAGTCGCTGTTGAAAAAATAAAATTTTCTTGTAGGTTTCAAATTTATCCACATTTTTCAAAGTGAATACATAAGAACTGCACACTTAAAAACTGTAAATATCATTTTTCATAATTTGGACATTTAAGACTTAATTTGGACATTATAGTATATCGATCCTTGAGTCATGAAAACCAGATCCGATTTAACTGATATATAAGTCTTAGTTAAATTGAAAAGCACGGATTGATTGGCAAGAATGTTGTAACAAGCAGAACATAATCCAACGTTTATGCCCTTGTGGTTAATTCTAGGCGGATAATTCCATTAATATATGTACCAATTGATCTCAACGTCTCAATTATATTATGTTGAGAGACTAATCTCGATTGTTTTCACAATTCCTTTCAAATCATTTCATCTCATCTAATCATTACAATTTTATTAAATTTTCACACAAAATAAAATGAGTAATGCTACATACAGTCGTGGAATGCACAAGCGCCGTGCAGTCGCTTTGAAAAAGAGTGAGATCCACTATTAAAAAATTAATTTCTTTTCATGTGGGTCTCATATTTATTCACTTTTTTAAAAACGACTGCACAGCGCTTGCACGCTCACGACTGCAAGTATCATTTCTCAAATAAAATAAACAATTCAACTTTTTTAAATTTCAAAAGAAAAATAATATTAAAAATATATTTTCTAACAATATTTTATTCAACTTTTAACTTTAATCTCAACTCATCTGTAAAAAAACTCATTTGTTTTCACAAAACTTCTCAACTCATCTTATTTTTTCTCATCTAATCATTACAACTTTCCCAAATTTTTATACAAAATAATATAAACAATTCAACTTTCTCAAATCTCAAAATAAAAATAATATTAAAAAAATATATTCTAACAATATTATTTTATTTAATTTTCAACTTTCATCTCATCTCATATCATCTGCGAAAATAAACGAGACAAGATATTTTCAAGTCCTTGTTGGTTAAACTTTGGTATATTAAGCTAGAGGGATATATATATGAAATAAGTCCTACAATATTTATCAATGCCCATGTGAACTTTTTAAGGAAGCATTAAATGCTAATAGGACCATTTCATGTATCTATCTCTATTTAGCTTCAAACCCGCAAATCCTAATTGAAACGAACTTTATACATGTTTTAATTTCTCCAATCAGTATATATGCCTTAATTGCCATTCAAACATGATCTAATATGCAACAGCTGTGATGGGAGGGGAGGGGGAATACATAATTATTCTATTTAAAAGTCTTTACACCATCCACCATTCACGTAATATAATTTAATTTAACAGATAAATTTTAAAATTTTAATTTTACAAATCAAATTATATCATATGGATCGCGTATGGTATAAAAGCTTTCAAATAATACTAGTCAGATAGAAGAGATTTGTTGAAGTACTACGAGTAGTCCAATGGTGCATGCATGTGACTTAAGTAGTACTCCTCCACATGCCGCCGCTCCCATTGCCACGATTTCTTGACAATTTTTTGTCGATTTTAGAAACTTGCTCTCGTTTTGGACTGACTTTCTCTTGTATCCTTGCCTTTGTTTATTTTTCAATTCCAGAGTCGGACTTGATCAACAACCAGCGAGCAGCACCGCATGCCTTCTTTCTATTGCAAAGAGTTAATCTCTCTGACCCATAGATGCATGCAGAAAGGAGATTCCGGCCATGGAGAACCTCAAATCAGACAGTTTCAACGTTCATCCTATATATGTTTGTTGTTGGATTCTCCTCTAATATAAAAAAAACTGTCTTCAGGGTGGCTTAATTCTTTCTCAACTTTGCCAGAATCGAGAAATATGGGACTGCAACGGCCATTATGCTCTATTTTCCGGTTGTTTTTCTACGTTTTCTGGGCTGTTTGTAAGGGGCCGGTGCAGTACCTTCTCTTCCCTCCCATTGTACTTTTAAATATTTCAGTTAAATTTAAATTACCAATAAGAAAAAGAGAACAGATAAACTTGTACGAGCTGCCAAATAGACATTGGAGATTGAGAAGTTCTACAATTACAAAACAATTTCACAAAAATAAACTTATAAACTGACGCGTTCCTTTATATGACCCATTAAATTTGCTTTAAAATAAAATTACATTTATAATATGACGTATCACATTAGGAGTACACGTCCATTTATAGGTTTATTTTTATGAAATTCTTTTTATGACTAAAGCATTAAATCTATTATAGATTACAAAAATTTCTAATGTGTCTCTCTGATCTTAAAAGAGCTTTTTGCTCTATCACATGAGAACAGAGAGTACCCCATAATATAATATATGTGGTGTCTGAATTTCTTGTGATCAAGTTAGTAATAAAAAAAGAGGACTGCTACATCTACAAAGGAGTTACATAAAAACAATCATACAAACTGACATGACTTCATTTAATCCGTTAGATCTACTTTATAATAAAAGTAACTTTACAATCTGACAAATCACATCAAGCCACATTAGTTAATTGTGAGATTACTCTTGTGTAATCACTTTGTGGCTATAATATTTCCCATTAAAAAATGGACCTATATGATCAACAACTTTAATATTTTAGTATTAATCATGTGTTTGGATCTCGATCCAAAAGGTACGTACTATATATACCGTGCCACTTCTTTAAGTGGTTTCTCCATCGTCTCAGGTGTAATTGCAGTTTAATTAATTAATAAATTCATTCAATCAATTATTAGCTGCAGCCAGCGGCCGGTAAAGACAGTAGTAAGTCGTCATTCAATCCATTATTGGATCATTATATATGTTTTTTAATTAGTTGTTAGTAGCTTATAATTAATTATGATCGATTGCTCTCACGGATCTCATTTTAATCCTCATCGGAGAACTAGTTAAACTTGAGCATCGCATAAGTACCATTTTCATACGCACACCGGCGATTATTGATCATGCTAATTAATTAGCATGCTTAATTTGATATACTTCAAGGCATAACAGATCGTCAATGATCTTGCATCACAAATAATAAACCAGAACAAGATCAAGAAGCTAGCATTTGTGTGTGTGCGTGCATATATGAGAGAGAGAGAGAGAGAGAGAGAGAACTTGAGTACGTACCAGAGATTTCTGTGCAAGAAAATCGAAGAAATCATCATGAGGGGGGAATTGGTGTCCATGCGAAGCTTGTCAAGCAAACAGTTCTTGCTTGTACCTCAATTTCGTTGTCTTCCCGACCTTGATTACAACTTGTTTACTACTATCTATATATAATATTTAATGAATGAATTTGTATATATATAGTGCTAATTAATTTAAAACTCGTTGTACCTCATGATCTATATATATATTGTTGATCGATGGCCACGCCAAATGATCAGTTTTGACATCATGCATATATGCCCGCGCGTTCTTGAATGAGTTTGGTGTAGCTAATCTGAGGAGAGAGAATCTCGTAGCTAATACATTAATGTTGATCAACCCCAAATTAGTACTACGTATAACTAATTTAACAGGCTGATATCTTGACCTAATCCATCATGTTCATTAATATACCAACCTACCTACCTACTTACGTTTGTGTGTGTATAGTTTTGGTCCTATATTATATAGAAAAAACTTAAGAATCCAAGGGCTAGATCACTAGATCAAATGCTCTTGTACATTGTAAAAGATCATGAAAAGGTTTTTTTGGCCTCTCGAAGTAGGGAAAAGATAAAAGCTGGCTCATCATGATGTGTATCCCCGTCGATCGAGTTTAATTACTTGATAACCGAGCGGCCTTCAGAAGTTTGCTAGTCTTCATGAGAAGAAAATCGCAACACATTTTTATGAGAATCAGAAAATGACCTGGGGACATGACCTATATATATATATATATATAGGAATAAAACAAGATTAGTCTCCAACCCTAAAAAATGGGCTAAAAATTTGTCAAAAGTACTCATCGATCCATATAATATCAACCAAGCTAATATATAAACAACATGTATGCAAGTACATAAATGAAGCTTATATATATAGATGATCAAAAGACGTTAAACATACAATACAAAAAGCAAGCGGCTGGCTGGAGCCAGCCATCACGTGTGCAAATAATATGCATGTACATCTGCTTGCTTTCGTTCCCGAAAGATCAGAATCATGAGCATGAGAAGCTTATAATACCAAATAACAGTACTGCCAGCGGTAATATTTATTATATGTCATGTATATGGCGGAGACTACGATACTAGTATTGTATCACTTAGGGTTTCTGGATCTTTTTCAGAACAATGAAGTGTATATATATATTATCTAGCTAGCTAGGACGTCAAGGTCGAACAGACAACGAGATAAAGGTAACCCGGAAGAGACTGTTCACTTGACAAGGGTGGCATGGAAACCACTCACCAAATACATATAATTTGCATGAACATGATCGATCTGCTGCGCGCAGACCGCTGGCATATATATGCATGAGGCAGGCCAATGGGGTTTCTACGGAGAAGAGATGGAGATGTAGATTGGGTTTTGAATGTGCGTATAACCCCAAGTAGGCCAATGCCTTTGCCAATTGCTACCACCAGCTAGCTTTTTATAGCCCATCTGGTTGGTAGCCCTTAGATGCTGGCATTGACTTGCAGATAAAGATGGATTATATCGAAGTGTAGTGTGTGCGTGTATGCATGGGATAGGTAGCTGGGGGAAGCTGTATGGTTTAGGGAGACCTCTCCTAACAGCAGTATACTAAATGCATGCTACCTACCCTCCCATGCATTCCACTGATCCCTAAATTGGCTCTACACAACACGAATGACATCTGACTTTCTCCATCTGTACTGCATATATGGACTTGGCTGCACAGGACAGTATTGTTGAAAGATCCAGATCGACCATCAACAAGTCCACTTTATATGCTTAGTGCCCCACAGCTACCCTATTTTATTAGTTTTGCCCACTTGGTTTTAGCTAGCAGGGTGCATATATGGAGAGAAAATATTTTAGCTCCGAAAAGTGTGCATATGTGCATATATGAAAAATTCTATACATCACACCATTATCCCACTATATATATAAGATGTAGCACATTTATCACCATTGAATGATAAAATCAATGGTGATAAATGTGTCACATTTTACATAGTGGGATGAAAATAAGATGGTGGTATAGTGTACAACATTATTTGTGCATATATCTATATATATATATCTTTTGAGAATTAAGGTGCATCTTATGATCATTTGAAGTACATCATGAATTAGCTTCTAATAAGTAATAAATTAGTGATCATCTGATCATATATAACTCGAAGCATCCATCCAAAAATATAGGAACTTTTATATCTTATCATGTATAGGCATTGCGTTTTGGAGAAATTAATTATAATATATATAGGTGACATAAAGATCGATAAATAAATTATTCAGCTAGTTTTCACTAAGTACGTACATGTAATGATCATAGAATTAGGAATAATCGGGGAAAAGTATACTTTACATTTTACCATGTCTTAAATTAGTAACATATTAGCCTTATTAGTCGTGATCTCAATGACCAAAATAATCAATACTTTACATTAAATAACTCTAGAGTAATAATCATATATAGATGAACAAATTAATTAACATGCATTTTACTACAATATTACTGGCCTTACAGATCACTGATCATGTACTCGGATAGTATCAGAGAATTATCGCGTCAACAATAAAACTTAATGAAAAAATTAAAAACTAAAATATATAAATGAATTTAAAAAAATATAAAATAACTAAAAACATATATATATATAGTTTGCTAGATCTGTCTGTCACTCCTTAAAGTGAGCACGCAGCCACCTCAAGGAATGGCCGGCTTGCAGCCCACCCAACTAGAGAGTGATCCAATCGGCCGCCCTCTAGTATTGTGCATGGGTTGCAAGCCACAAGGATATCCTCCTTGTGAATGCCAATCATCCAAGGGTATGGAATATTGTAGGCACACTCCAGCTGTGAGTTGCCAGTACTTCTTAAAGATCTCACTCTTTGTGACTAGAGAAATGATAGTTGCAGTTGTGAGTGAGCAAGTGCCGTTCAATTATTTTGAAAAAAGTGAATATATACGGGGTCCACATGAAAAAAATTAATTTTTTAATAGTAAACCATTCTCTTTTTCACAGCGACTGCGTCGTTCTTGCACTCCACGACTACATGTAACATTACTCTTGTGACTAAAATATATATATATATTTATATTTATGGACCTAATCATCATGATCCTCCACATTCAGGGCTCAACCCTGAATGCATTTGTGATCTTTTGTAACACTCCGTATTTTAGTGTATTTTTACTGAAAGATTATTTTTATTTATTCAAAAATTTATTCTCTTATTTTAAAATTATTGGATTTTAATTGGGTTATTTTTAGGATTTTTAATTTGGTGAAAATTAATTTTTATGTGCTTTCTTAATATTTATTTATTGTTGTGCATTTAAATTACTTTTCATATTTAAATTAATTACTGTGGGATTTAATTATTTCAATTTGACTTTACCATTAAGTTTAAATTATTTTATTTAACTTGTGGTTTTAAAATCGTTTCCGTTGGATCATTTTCGTGACTCAAGTTATGAGGATTGGACCTCATTTCTTTTCCCTCTATTTTTTCTTTTTCTTTTCTTTTTCTTTTCTTCTTCTTTTTCTTTTTTTCTTCTTCTTCTTTTTCCTCCTCTTCCCGCGCACGGACGTAGCTCTCTCTCTCTCTCTCTCGCCGTGCAACCTTCCCTCCCCCAGCCCGCCGCCGTCAGTCGGCGGTGGTCGACACCGCCCGGTCCCTTGCATTCATCTGCTGCCGACCGTCCTACCCCACCAATATCACCGCTGTTCTTGCCGCCGGTAGCCCCCATGAAGCCCACGAAGCCGCGGCACTCTTTCCGCCGTTGCGCCGCCGTCGCACCGCCATTGGCCACCATCTTCCTACCACATCATCCCTGACCTCTTGGCAACCCAATGGACCCAACTCCAGCCCCGATCCGTCACCGATGAAGCCACACAAAGTACATTTCCGATTTCAACTTTTTGGCCTTAAAACCGCCCCTTGCGCCGCCACCCACGGCAAACCACCACCACCATTGGCTTCACCGACCTCTCTAGGCCCTACCCTACCATTTTTGGGTCTTAGTTTGTCTTCGTTGAAAAGTGGGCATCTGTGACCCACGGCCACAGTGTATTTTACACTGTGGTGTTGCTCAGACGACGCCATTTTCAGCTTCGTGATCCTTCGGAAATTATTATATTGTACTGTAAGTATTTCTCCAAAGAATTCTTGTGAATTTAATGTATTTTTGCACTAACACATTTCACTGTATTTTATCTGAGGACTGGTTTTGCCGGACTGAGTCCGAGGAGTTTGGGAGTGGATTGGTGATTGGTGTTTGGTTGGATTTGATTGGTTTGGATATTGATGGTTGTGGATTTGTGTTGGTACATGTACATCTCATTATTTCATGCATGATCATGTTTGTAAAGAAAACTGGGTTTTCGTGTAGTGCATTCATGCTCATGTGTGATTTGGGAAGCTATGATTTTATGTGAGTATTTTTGGGTGCGTGTGTATCACAACCCCAAGCCGAGATGAGGTATTATCTCGGTGGAGCTCCTCTGGTTACTCGGGAGCGGAATAAACTGAGTAACGTCCCCTGGATTGTCGCTGGGCGATGATGGGATCGGACGAGAGATTCGTGCCGACTCCGTGGTCCTTCTGCTGGCGGGGACCAGAGGATGTCTGGCCATGTACGCGCTGGGCGCGGAACTGGGCATCGCTCGTGCGTAGTGGGTGTTCGGCCATGTACGCGCTGGGCGCGGAACTGAACATCGCTACGAAGCCAGGACGTGCGGATGGTCCCTAGGGGAGGCCATGGTGCATAGGTTAATAAATGATTAAATTGGTTATTTTCTGGGAAAATAGTGTGCGTGGATTTTGTGTAAACCATTTTCTGGGAAAATGTTTTACGGATTATTTTTGGGCCAATGAGACTTTGGCGTGTGTTGGAAATTATCATTTTCGGGGAAAATGATGTTTTGAGAAAAATGCATATTTCATCATATGCATGCATGTTGGTTGCATTAAATGCATTTTATTTCTTGAGGATTATTTGGGTTATACTTACCTGCGGTACCCTTCTGTGGTAACGCAGATTTTGATACAGTTGAGGTGGAGGAGGGTGAGCCTGAGGAGACGGCTCCGCCCGAGGAGTGATCTGGGATCACTGGTTTATTTTATTTTATTTTTCTTTTTGTATTTTCAGGACATGTGTTAACTTTATTTTGGGATGACGGTATAACTGCTTTTAAACCTCTACTGATGTTTAGTTGTGTTTAAATTCTGGTACTTAGTTGACTATCCGCTGCGTTATTTTATTTGTACACCGTTGCATGTACACACACTGGCACTTCGTTGGGATGTGTGACCGTGTTGTCACCATCCTGGTGTCTCGATCCCTGTGTATTTTTTATAAGGGGGATTGGGGGCGCCACATCTTTCTTTTTGCATTAATTTGTGTTTTTCATTCTCACAAAAGCTAACATGCAAAAAGGAATTACACATGCAAAAGTACCTTTTAAACTCGATTTATTTCTAGTACTCCACGGGCCATTCAACTTTTGCAGATGCGTGGTTTAGAGCTCGAAAGCATGACGCACTGATCTTGATCATCTATCTATCGATCAAAGTATTGCACAAAGCCAGGCCGGGTTTTAAGGTACTTAATTATATATATGAAATTCATTGATCTAGATCCTCACATGATCTGAATCTATCCTGCATGCATGCAGTTGTTGATGATCATTTCCCATTGCTTTCGAACTTCCTAACTAATATTTCTGCATACCTAATTTTTCTTTCATCCTCTTAATTTTACGCCTGCAATTATATATGCTTCCTGCAGAAAGCTGATGAAATTGGGTTAGCTACGCATGGCAAAGTCATGCGTATATAATATGTTTTGTCAAGGAACCTAGCTAACAGATCGAACAAGAAAACCTAGAAACTTCTTTTATTCCAAAATCAAGAAAATGCCAAACGTCCAAAAGTAAGTCTGATATTGAATTACAAGTATTTATACTAAGGACTAAATAATTAATCCTAAAAATTACAATAAAAAATAAAATACAACCTTATAAGATGTTTAACTAACATGTGTAAAAATACATTTTACAACTTAATACCCTCTTCAAGATGGAGAGTAAATGGAATGAACTCCCATCTTGATGATTAATTTCTGAAACTGTTGATGGCCAAGAGGCTTGGTAAGAACATTGGTAAGTTGGTGTTGGGAAGCAAGATGAAATGTTTTGATTACTCCAGTCTAAATCTTGTCATGGATGAAATGACAGTCCAATTCAATGTGCTTAGTCCGTTCATGGAAAATTGGATTGGTAGCAATGTGTAAGGCAGCTTGACTATCACAAAACAACTGAGCACTATGAACAACTGAGCACTATTAGTATGAGATATGTGAAAATCATAAAGAAGGGTAAGGAGACAAACAATTTTATAAGTGGTAGAAGCCATGGATTGATATTCACCATCAGCTGAAGAACGAGAAATAGTCTGTTGTTTCTTAGTTTTCTAGGAAACCAAAGAATCACGAAGGAAAACACAATATCCACTTTTAGATCTCCTGCTGTTAGAGCAAGAAGCCAATTTGAATATGCAAAAGCCTTAAGTGTTAGTGAATTATCAGCTGGAAAAAATAGACCAAGACCAGGAGTATTCTAAACATATTGTAAAATCCAATTAGCTTCAGTTAAATGAAGTGTGTGTGTGTAGAGAGAAGTTGAGAGTCAAGAGAATCATGGTGCAATAGAGATGGTGCGTGCTATCCGACAGAGATGGTGGCTAAATGTGCTGTCCGACAAAGATGGTGGCTGAACTTAGATCGATCAGATCTGTTGTCTGAGGTGAGATGAGTTTCGTTAGGCTAAGATGGGTTTCTTTGTCTGAATATTGTTGTATATTGTTTGGATGTTGTTTGGAATATCTGGATGTTATTTGGATAGTGGGAAAGTGGGAAGAAAAATGAAAAATCCTAACTTTGAGTTGGGCTTCGACTTCTGACTCCGAATCCAGAGATCCGATAAGAGTTTGAGTCGAAGTTCAACTTGGCCTCTGACCCTAGTTGGAGTCAGAGGTCAGAATTGGCCATTCCGACTCCGTCAGAGTTGGAGCCCACCCCTAAATCGTGCCATGCATGAGACAAGCTGCAATGAACAAGGTAATTCCTTTGCATGAGTTTTCCCAAATGTTCTCACTTGAAGTCAGCCAAGATAGCTTTTTTGTGGGTCGAGGGATCAGCTTTAACGGATGATTGTCTAAGGGAAAACTCCAAGTTTTACGTGTATGATCTAATGCAATTTTCAGAGGTTTCTGATCATCCTGATAATAACATGTGCATGCATGCATGTGTAGCCATATTCAGCATTAATGGGGCAATATTGTCATGAGCACATGATCTGCCTGCATTAATATAATTGAAACAACAAAATTTCGATCCAGAAAGTTTTCGCTTGTTCCTTTTTCTGTCCTAATTCTCCTTTCGAAACTCTTCTGATATTCATTCGTTTTCAAATAATCGACAAATCAATTAAAAAAGGCACGCAGACACGTTTCCCTACATCACTTTCACTACTTTAAAAAAGGCAGTCTGGAGTTAAAACTGGAGTTAAAAAAACGAAACAGACAAACTCATGATCGATCATGATCAGTCAATACCTATATATTTTGTAGAATGTTGCGGCATGCATGTACAAACAGTAGCTTTCAGCTTTTACTTTAGGAACACAATATATATGAGAAGTTGACATGAGCTAAAATTGTTTATCTTTTGCCACCAATTATGATATACAGCAATATATATATATATATATATATATATATATATATATATATTAATATAATCCGATTTGAACATTATAAATTTTCATTTAATTTGGGAGTTTGAATGTTGATGAGCGACAAAACATACGAAATAGAGATAAACTGGAACGATGCATGTATGAATCCTTGCCATCAATAGATCGAGTCCACCGACGAAGAATGTACGTACGTAGTAATGTTTTAGGTTAGTAGCTAGTTCTAGCTATGTAGTTTGGACAGTTGTAATGAAATAAACATGGCCTAATTAGTAGCTAGCTAGCTACTCATGACATTAATTTCAACGGTGTTCATCAACCCCGGCCGGGCTGGCCTCCATGGTTATATAGAAACATGTTTAATTATAATAGTAAATGCATGCATGCATGCAAGGAATATCCTCGTAACAAGTCATGATAAAGTTAGAAATCGAAATCTCATCTGAAAGATCAGTATGTTTCATGTCTGTCAGCTTGAATGTTGAGTGGATGAGCTAGCCAGCCTAGCTAATTTCCAATCACATGAGTAGTTTCTCAAAACTCGAGTATTCAGAAATTAATATGGTCAAAATATATCTCGAGAGCTAGCAAACAACATATGCTATACACATCTAGATTTCATGATGAACTTCCAGCTTTGAATGTTTGGTGATTACCGGCCAGAACCACTTTCTAGACTTCACCATCTGATCAACTCGATCCATTTATATATTGCGTAACAGTAATCTTTATTGGTTTTTATGGATGAATCCAGGGGGCAGGGGATCCCTGGCCCCCCCTAAGGATTTTGATAAATAAAAACTATATATATATATATGCATTAAATACAATATTTATGCCACGTTTTGGGTTTCTGAAGTTAGCAGCAACAATATCGAATGCGAAAGTTCACTGAGTATTCTGAACTAATATATTGTTTACTAGTGTCTGAACAAAATAATGAGCTGCTAATGAAAAATCACTTGTCTTGTCCAACTGGTTCTACTCTATTCTCTAAAGCGAATGAAGACTCTTTTAATTATAATAAAGAGAACCGTGGTCCCAAGCGTGAGAGAAAAAAAAAATATCAAAATCAATGGGAGCATACTCAAGGTTTTTCAAAGAGAAATGATACATACCAACAAAAGTGCAATCATACCGTGATAAAGTAAGTTGAAAACAAAGGCTCGCAGAATAAGCCTGAAAAAAAATATGAAGATAAATGTCACAGGCATTACGAATGGGCATTGGTCATGCACCTGTCGTACCTCTAAACATTTGGTGAACCTATATCAAGCATCTATGAAGGAAAAAGAAAAATAGGTCAAAATGAATTTTACCGAACATAAGGATCCAGAAGATCATTTAACTTATTTTGATATACTAAATGGCCTGGACCTAACTCGTCTCAATGTTTCTTATTTTTTGTGGATCTTAACGGAGACAATGATCTTTTAATTTTTGATGAACATGGATAATTAATTTTCTTTATTTATTATGTAATCACATTATATTTGAGTTGTTATCTTATTAAACTTTCTTTTGCGTTAATAATGTTTTATACATATTTTTATTTATAATGAGACTTAAACTTTCTCGCTAAAATCTAGCCAAAAAATGGAAAAATAAACAGTGTCATAAAAGAAAAAAGACTTAAAATGGAAAAAGTAACTTAAAATGATGATTTTGATATTCGTAGCCAAAGTTATGGCAAAAGTACTGACGCGTGCGCAATATCCCCCCTTTCCTCGTCCAACCGAGGAATGCTAACCTTTTCTCGCCCAACCAAGAAATACCAACCTTTTCTCGCCGAACTGAGGGATCTTAACCTTTTCCCTCTAAATTTGTGTTGATCTGCCTTCTCGAGATAGTATAGTGCTATTAACGTCAAATCTGCCAGCTCAACATCATTAGACCTGGATCCCTTTGCATCAGTCTCCCCGGGTTGGAAAGAACTTGCCCTCGAGTTTGCATCGTTGTTAGTAAAGCTCGGACTGAGGTGTTTGATGTTGAACATGTCATAAGTCACTATAAGAAAACTGCTTATTTGCGACCAGTTATTTCCACCGAAATGATATTTTCAACTAAAATAAATATGTTTTCGTCGCATATAATTCTTTTTGTTGCAAAAAAATGGTCACAAATACCCGTTTATCTTGTAGTGAGTCTTGATATGACTAGAGAACTTCACAAGGTCCAATCTTCATGTCCTTCAACTTATTGTACTCATCAATAGGAAATTGATCACGGGTTAGCACAACCCACACAAGATCCCCAACATAAAAAAGTACGTGGCGATGGCGATTGTAGGCCTGAGCCTTATACTTTGCATTGCTCACCTGGATTACTTGTTTGACTTGGTCATGCACTCCTTGCCGTTCAAGCGACCAATATGTGGAATGGATGCCAAGTCAAGTATGCCCGATGTATTCCGCCAATACACAACCTCAAATGGGCTCAGTTGTGTAGTTTTGTTCTTGGATGAGTTGTAAGCAAACCAGGTCTAAGATAAGGCAAGATCCCACTGTTTTGGCTTTGTACCGGCCAAGCTCCGCAAAAGGTTACCCAAACTACGATTTTTCACTTCGCCCTGTCCGTCTGTTTGGAGATGGTAGGCATTACTAAAGTTAAGCTTCTTTCCCGTTTTCTCCCACAAACTCTACCAAAAATCACTTATAAACTTCATGTCCCGATCTGAAATGATGGACTGAGAAACACTATGCAGGCGAGTAATCTCCTTGAAATAAACATAACAATCCGTGTGGCTTCCATGGTCTTTTTGCAAGCTACAAAATTGGTTATTTGAAAAATTTGTTAACCACAACAAAGATCGAATCCATGGCATGCTGGGTTCTCGATAAACCCAAGACAAAATCCATGCCTACGTCAAGCCATGGACCCTCAGGTATAGGTAATGAAGTGTAAAGCCCAACATTGGTGAGGGTCCATCTCGCTCTCTGGCACACAAAACACCTATCAACATTGGAAGTGATTATGATTTCAATTTTGCCCAAATTTTTGGCAGGATTCTTGTATACTTACGTAGTTAATTTTCATGCAATAATATGTGTTTTCCCTCTTTGGTAAAATCTTCATAATTTCTTTGTTTCAGTATTTTTCATCTTTTATCAATCTCAATCCCTAGTCTTTGTTGAGTAACTAGCCGTTGGGATAATCATCCTTATTCTGTTCGGTGTCAGTTGGCATATCAGACTTCAGCATTTTCCTATGGTGATTTATCACCAGCTTTCATGGCTAGTGGTATAGGTCGTGGTTGGAGTGGGCAAGTTTCGATTGAGGAAGCCCATCATCATGATCATAATTTACAGGATGTGATGATTGCAGATTTGTAGAAGCACATAGCAGAATTAACCCAACATCTAGAGGGACGAAACCTGGAGGGTCAGATGGATCATGATTCTAACTCTAGCTTTGAAATCCCATATCAATATCGTGCTCTATTTCGGGAGTACAATGTTCTGGAGGAACAACACGAAGGAAAGGAACATTCTTCCATAAAGTGGAACTCTACACCTTTCTATGATACCTATCTCGACGAAGATGATCTAGTTGAGGAGATAACTATTTTTATTGAGAATATAGAACATTTTAGAAAAGAAAATGGTGATGAAGTTTTGTAGTTTGAAGAAACGACTTTTGACACAATTAATTATGTTGATTTTCTTGGACTAGAGGGATTTTATTTTTCAAATTCTCTTATACAAAATATTGTTTTTTGATTTGAGATGTGGAAAGAAACTTGATTTTGGAGTATGAGATACTCGATATTATTTTATTTCGAGCTGGTCAAATCAGTTTTAACTTTACCATGATCTTTGAGACGAGACTACAAAACAAAATAATTAAGATGAGTTTAGTTGGACATCCAGAAGACCGTGGCAAAACAAAAAGAAAAGAAAAAAAAGAAAAAAAAAATTAGAATTCAAGGATAAATTCTCTCCAACCTGGTGAGAATGATGCACACCCAAATTGATATGGGGTATCCAGGTCTAGATTTTACATTGATTGCACTGAACTACCTTAAGAAGGTGAATCTACGCAATATAACAAGAAAAGCTTAATTTTCCTTAGATTGGGACAATATTAGTTTTTTTTTTCCAAATCTTCCATTTATGTTCACTTTTGTCTTTTTAGGAAATATTTTGTTTCAAGTTTTGGAAATGATTATGATTTCGATTTTGCTCAAACTTTTGGCAGGATTCTTGTTTACTTACGTAGTTAATTTTCATGCAATAATATGGATTTTCCCTTTTTGGTAAAATCTTCATAATTTCGAACTTTGCAGCTATTTAGCCCAGCTTGTGGGTTTCATTTATTAATTTTGAATTTTATCATTAGTGAATATATTTAAGAGTTTTCTCTCTGTTTCAGTATTTTGCATCTTTTCTCGATCTCAATTCCTAGTTTTTGTTGATCAACTAACGTTAGGATAATCATCCTTATTCTGTCCGGTGTCACATCTGTAACTCGGTTCAAGCTACCTAACTGGTGTCTTAGTGAGAATATGAACTCCTAGCATATCGTCTGCTCAGCTTTTGTTGCCCATTGATGTTCTTCAACGCTTCATGGTCAGTAATTAAGATAAACTCCTTTTGCGCCAAATATTGTCGCTAGTGCTTCAGAGCCTATACAATGGCGTAGAAATCTAAGTTGTACATGGAGTAGTTTTTCTTCGATCCTGACAGCTTTTCACTGAAAAATGCAACGGGTCGCCTTTCTTGACTCAGAACACCATCAATACCCATTCCGGAAGCATCGCAGTTCACCTCGAAGATTTTCTAAAAATTAGGGAGTGCCAAAAAAGTTTCTAATTGTTTTAATTAGTATATACTTTTGTGAATATTTATGTTTTATATTTTATAACTAATGTTGCATATATATTTTATTTTTTAAATTTCAGGCTGATAATGTCTTATAGCGGATGTAAGGGTGGTAGACCAGGTCAACCTTCCATCGAAACAGTCTGAGAGAGGACTGTCTTATTAGAGCATCAGGTGAAGATTTCTGACTTTCTGACTCTTACCTAGGAGGTTTATTCTTTGACATCATTCTTCATTGATCATGGTTGGACACCAAGCTTTGGGTGATGGGGAGACAACTAAGGTCGATGGATCAGCTTATACATATGAGCTCGATACCCTAGCTAATCATGAGGTGAAGGAGTTGGTTGTTGGTCCAGATGCTCCTCTGTATGATGGGACAAAGAGCATCAAGCAGGCATATCTATCTGCTTTCTTCAAGATCATGAACTTGATTATTGCCAACAATATTGATCCTCGGTAGCACA
This sequence comes from Juglans mandshurica, assembly GCA_022457165.1. Lineage (NCBI taxonomy): Eukaryota > Viridiplantae > Streptophyta > Magnoliopsida > Fagales > Juglandaceae > Juglans > Juglans mandshurica. The sequence goes on along the minus strand of CM039625.1, from coordinate 28,398,193 downwards.
AGACAGAGGTTGGCATGGATCGGGTGAACTTTTTGATATGCGTCGCTCGTGGCGTTCCTATCGATGGGTTATATATTCGATATGCTTTGATCAGAGGCCCGGTATATTACGACAGATATATTGCCATTTGGGATCCCAATCACCTGATTTTTGCTACTTGTCGGGGTCTTGCCAGATATTGCTGAGCGTTTCCAGGAGCTGATGAGACCTATCAACAACTTCACCCTGTCATGAAGTACTGGACACTCGAGACTTCGTCTTCGTCTTCGTCTCAGAGAGATGGACACTTGAGAGATCGTGGAGTATCGACCAATGAGATATCCATGCAGGCCGAGTCATCACGCACATCTAATCGCGAGGAGATGATTGATATACTGCGCAGAGATTAACGGTGATCAATGCTGTGCGTACGAAGATCCGTACTGTCATGTTTGACTTATGTACATAGATTAATGCTAGCATCTCTGACTTAGCTACAGAGATTAATGCTAACATCTCTGAATTACGTACAGAGATTGATGTCATGTTTGCGACTCAGTCATGATCAATAATCGACTAACATAGCTAGAGACACGCCTAGCTGCAGTCGATGATGTGTGCAGGGAGTTGAGATCTTAATACTTTTTATTTTTTATTTACATTTTTTTTGTTTTTGGTATGAACAATATTTGGTATTTTGTAAATTTAATTTAATTATGAATTAAATCTTTTTTGTCTTTTCTAAATTAATTATTGATTTCTATTATTTCTATTATTTAATTGCTAACTTTTATATAAATTAAATATTTATCGATAATTAAGTAAGGTATTTTGTTGCCATCAATAATTGTAAAAATTTTGTAACCATTCGAGCATAATATTTCAAGTTCGAACGTTTCTAGTTTCTGTTCGAACATTTTATTATACGTTCAAACATTGATAACTTATTAGGTCGAACGATATAGTAAAATGTTCGAACGGTAAGTCAATGTCCTACTAAATCTATTGAGTTAAATTGCTAATTTCCCGTTCAATCATATATAATATCTGTTCGAACAGTGATTAACCTTGACGCTCGAACGTTGTTTTATGATGTTTGAATGGTAAGTCAATGTCCTGCTAAATTTTATCCCTTAACACGCCAAATTGTCGTTCGACTATATATAATTTCCGTTTGAATGTTTATTATATTTTGTTCGAATGTTTTTTCTGGATGAACGTTTATTTTATTAGAGATGAAACTTTTCGTCCCTACATATACCGTTTGAACGGTAAATACCTTCGTTCTTTTTTAGGAACAAAATTTGAATTTCATCCATAGATCTCATTTTTTGGGACGATGTTTATTTCGTCCCAAACAAAAATGGTCCCAAAAACAATTTCTTATTGTAGTGTCACGACAATATTGATCTCTATCTGCTCATGATGACACTACAACACAATTACTTTTTAGTGATAGTTGAGAAATTGTGACAGTCCCCAAACCTTCACTAAAAAGCTTTTTTCTGTGACATTTTCTGGAAACCGTCACTAAAGACAGATGAGATTTTTTTTACGTTCCAACGTATGAGAAATTTACGTTCGAACGTCACATATACGTTCAAACGTTGTGGCTACTTACGTGTGAACATGAAATGTTTTGGCTCTAATGTTCGAATGTTAGTAATTAACGTTCGAATGTAAAATGTTTTGCGCCAACATTCGAACGCCAATTACTAACGTTCGAACGTTAATTGTAAATTTAAATTAAATATGACTCTAATTTAAAAATTATATGATTTTTATAGTGCATAATTTGTGAACAAGTCTAAAAAATTGACTTGTATATATTTATATATACACAATTTGTAATATATAAATATATATTTATGTTTATATATATTTGAAGTACAGTGATTTAGAATTAAAGATGAAAAATATAACATTAAAGAAGATTGAGAATTGAAATTAAAAATCATAGAAATATTAAATAATATTTTTCTTTACATATAATAAAAGAAAAATATAAAATATGATTGAATTTCTTAAACAACACTTAGATGATAGCGTTGTTCGCAAAATTTGAACTCCGTACCTCTTCAATCAAGGTATCAACCTTTTCGTTGAGGATACCTACATGATAGGCGATCTCGGAGACAGACGCCTCTATAGCCGTGAGCGATCGATTGATCTTACGATCGATATGCGCAGTCAACTGTGAGATCACCGCATCAACCCAAGCAAGTCGCGCATCTCCCGCAGATGTACTCGGCGGCTGCTGAATACTACTCCACACATGACCTGGCTCAGGTTGCGTTGGAGGAACTAGATCCTCTACAGGGGTGGCTGACGTCCCCTTGCCTGTCCAATACTACGTCGATGCGTGGTCATGTCGAGGGGGCTCATCTGATCTTTGACCCGCTCATCTGGCTGGGTTGGCACTCCCCGTACAAGTAATAGTCGTCTAATCAGGACATCGTATGAGAGATTATCCGTGGAGACGATGCTCGCCTCGTAATGGATCCCTCAAAGTTGTGCAGTGGCAAATGTATGGGATCTCCATGTGCCACTCGTATAAAAAACTGTGCCCGAAGCTGACTAAATGTGGTTTTATGTGCCACAGGATCCACGTTTGTTGCAACAATAAGGTGCAACATGCGGAAGAAAGGTAGTAGATGGTTCTGGTTGAAGGCGTTCTTCCTCTCGATTTGCATACGGTCCCTCCCGGTGAGGATGTAGAAATCTTCGTCTCGGTCATCATCCCGAGCCTCGAGGCTAGTATCCTTGGCCTCTTACCGGTCTGCATCTCTGGCCGATGCTGGCTCAAATGGGCGGCCAGTAGATGATGCAAAAGTGCCTACATCCTCACGGGATGTAGCGTGTGCAGATGTCTCAACTCCTCGACGAATCCCGAGGTGCTCGGTGATGACATCTGGTGAATCTCAATGGAAACACCGCGTACAGTCACGGTGTGAGAGGATGTGTCCTGAGGCATGTCACACATCCTCATATAGAACTCCTGAACCATTAAGGGGTATACCTTCCCCTCAATGTGCATATATTTCCCCAGCCTTTACTGACGAAAACATCTCTCAGGTTCGTCTGCTCCCATATGAGTTCGTCGAACTCATTAATTATAATATAATATTATATAGAATATGCTATATGTTATAGTATACATTATAATATATAACATATATTAATAATATAATATATTATAATCAATATATATAGTATTATAATCAATATAATATTATAATCAATATATATATACACTGTGTATTATATATATAATGTATTATATAGTATATTATATATATTGTATATAGTACAGTATATATCTAATATTATATTATATATTATAATATAATATAAAATATATTATATATATGATCCATTATAAACTAATGAAAATAATATTAGAACCACAAACTCTTATTACTAGCCCAAAACTATATACTTTATTATTACAATCTAGTACCCAAAATTCTAGTGTACAAATTCCTAAATAGATTAATTGGTTTTTTTGAATTTGTGAGTTCTAGTTATATTTCTAAAGTTTAGCAATATGTTTATACATGTTGTTGTGATTTTATGCTTACTCTTGAAATAATTGTGATTATTTTTTGTAAATTTTGTGAATAGTTTGTGAGTTTATGGTGTTCATTGATGAATTAATATGTGTAGAAATATTGTTGTGGGAATATTGTAGTTGTTGTGATATGAATTTGAAATATTGTGATTATTGTTTTTGAATTTTTATTGAATATGTTTAACAAGAAAATTATAAGTTTAGGATCTTAATTTAAGTAAGGATTAAAGACGGGACTGGTCATTGGATCTGTAAATAGCAAGGCAGTTTTAGTGGGAGGATCAATCCCTTGTTTTCAAAGTAATGTTCAAACATCCTCCATGATTGTGTTACAAGTAATAAATATATAGAGGATTGACTAGCTAGCTAGCTTAGTGATCACGTTGTAGTTGCATACCTTCATTTGTTGCATTTGTGGCTATGAAGTGGGCCGTACATATCTTCAGACATCGATATAGGTGTCCATTAAGTGAGTCCTAGCCGTACGGGCCTCTACTGATAGTCATGCTTACATTAAGTGTCCATGTCGATGGTGTAAAAAGTTGTGTGCAATAGGGTTGAATGAAGTTGAAAGTCATATATTTATGAACAGTATGGATCTGGGTTGGATGAAGTTGAAAGTCATATATTTGGATGAAGTTGGAAGTCATACAAATTATGATCCTCTGATGATGTGATTCCAGAAAATTATTACTATATAGTATATATATAGTGCATTATATATATATACTATGTAGTGTATTATATATGTATAAATTTTATTATTAGTTTTATTAATTATATATTATTAATTCATATATATAGTATAGTATATATACTATATTATTATGTTTTCATTTAAAGTATTATGCTATCATATTATATATATATATATAATATAGTATATATGCTATACTATAATATAATATATTATATATAGTCTAGATCACTCATCTTGACATCCATCTCTTATAATCTTAAAAATGAATATTTTTCTCTAACATATTCACAAGTGATTGAAGATGATGCCCAAATACACAACTTGAGTAAAGAAGAATTTAATAAATAACAAAAAATATCTCCAACAAGCGGGTTATGTGAAAGAAGAAGATAGTGACAAAAAATTAGTATTTTTCTCAACTTTTCAAAAAAAAAAAAGAGAGATTATATTAAAGAGAAATATTATGAATATCTAGAAAAAAATACATATATATATATATATATATAACTATTATATTAACAAACACAAACTATTGAATAAAAGTAACGTTCGAACATGAATTTTTAACGTTCGAATGCCAAACTTCTTAACGTTCCAACATGAAAATAAAATTGAGGGAAATTTCCCGCTTGATTTCGGCGCTGTCATAGGAAGATACGTTCGAACGTGTATAGAAAACGTCCGAACTTGTTTCGCAAAAAATTTATCTGAGTTTTTTAACGTTCGGACATTATCAAAAAATTGGGTGGGATAATCTAACGTTCGAACGTAGAGAGAGAGAGAGAGAGTTAGAGTGAAAGAGAGTTGAGTGAGAGAGGGACATGGGTTAGAGAGAGAGAGAGTTAGAGTGAGAGAGTGTTAGAGTGAGAGTTGAGTTGAGCTTTGGTAAGAAAAAAAGTATTTTTCTTTTATTTTCCTGAATTTTATGATATTTGTCCTCTATTTTTGTTATATATATTTCTAATAAGTTAGTGTTGTATTTTTTTGAATGATTGATTGCTTTGGCAAGTTTGAAGCTTTTGATTTGTAAGAGGATATTGTGAGTGCTAGGTATATTTCTAAACTTTAGCAATATGTTTATACATTTTATGCTTACTCTTGAAATATTGTAATTATTGTTTGTATAGTTTTTGAATAGTTTGTGGGTTTATGGTATTCATTGATGAATTAATATGTGTATAAATATTGTTGTGGAAATATTGTGAATATGTTGTGATATAGATTTAAAATATTGTGATTATTATTTATGAATTTTGTTTGAATATGTTTACATGGTTAGAAATATATTGTCTTTAGGTTTTGGATTTATATGAAAATTTTGATATAATATTTTTTGGTTTTGAAGAATTTGTGACTGCTAGTTATATTTCTCAAGTTTAGGAATATGTTAATACATGCACATGTGATTATGCTTACTCCTGAAATAATTGTGATTATTGTTTATGAATTTTGTGAATAGTTTGTGAGTTTTATGGTGTTCATTGATTAATTAATATGTGTAGAAATATATTAATGAAAATGTTGTTGTTGTTGTTGTGATATGAATTTGAAATATTGTGATTATTTTTGGTGAATTTTTGTTGAATATGTATATATAGTTAGAAATATATTGTGTTTAGTTTTTAGTATTTATGTGAATTTTTTTGTGTTTTTTGAATTTATTTTTTAATAGGAAAATTATAAGTTTAGACTCTTAATTTAAGTAGACATTAAAAACATTTAATATACATTTAATATGAGACTTAATATTTAACATTTAATAAGTATATATAATATATTCATACTAATTTAGTTAGAATATGATTATGATTCAAGTTATAACTATAGTATAAAATTTAATTTAAAAAAAAAGAAAAAAAGAAGTATATAACTTAACTATATATAAAGTATAATATATACATACAATAACTATAATTAATAATTACTTATTAAATATTCTTACTATTGTGAGGTTCCAAACCATTATATATATATATATATATATATATATAAATAAAGAAAGTAAAATACTTTTCAAGAAAAAAGTGTTTGAATCTACCAAATAAGTAGAGAGTTGGAATAAATAAATATACTTATTTATAATAAACTAGAGAGTAAATAAATAAGGATCAAATAAATGCTTATATAGAAATTATATACTTATTGTCTACATAAATAAATAACTCACTCAATTAAGTATAACAATTAAAATTATACTTTAGGAATGATAATAATTAAAATTATTATCATAATCTTTGAAATTATATATAACAATTATAATAATAATTATATAATAAGAATTAAAATTACAAAGATATCAATTAACAATGTCCTAAGATATATAATAACAATTAAAATTATAATTTAGGAATAATAATCCGAGATCAATCATTATAATATTTCTATAGGATAGTCCTAGTCAATCCAAAATCACTATAAAAAACTTTGTTGCATGTTGAAAAATCTGAAGTTTCGATTCCATAACTATTAATTTTTATATTTTTTTATAAATTAACAATGTCACCTTCGTATTGTGTTATATTGTTAAACTAGAGAGAGATGAAATAATGTGAACAAGTTTCGTGTCTTGTACACTCCGAAAAAGAATGATCTTGAAGTAATGTTGTCAAATTACTTGACTCTCAAAGTCTCTCCGGAGGGTCTGCATTGCCCATTAACTTTTATGAAATGAAACAGTTGAGAAAGAGATCAGGATTTGAGTACAAGTCCATACATCCATGCAAGAATAATTGTGTTTTGTTTTGGAATGAGAACAAGGAGAAACAAGCATGTCTTGTATGTGGAGAGTCGAGGTGAAATGATAAGAAAAACGTGCCGGTTAAGGTGTTGCGGTATTTTCCCTTGAGACCTATGTTGCAAAGACTATATATGTGTGAGAAAACAACTCACGATATGAGGTGGCACGAGGAGAAAAGAGTTAAGGATGACGCATATATGAGGCACCCAGCTGACTCACTTGCGTGGCAGTCTTTCGATAATCAATATCTAGAGTTTGGGATAGAAACTCGAAACGTGCGCTTGGGACTCACAATCGATGGATTCAATCCTTTTGGGAATATGAGTACAAGTTATAGCACTTGGCCCGTAGTGTTGATTCTGTACAATCTTCCACTATGGAGGTGCATGAAAGCGCCCAACTTTTTATTAACTTTACTTATCCCCAGCACGAGATCACCTGAGAATGATATTGACGTATTCGTGCAGCTGTGGATTGAAGAGCTGAAAGAGTTATGGGAAACATGCGTTAGAACTTATGATGCATCCACGTCGACATCTTTTGAGATGCATGCTGCTGTAATATGGACCATAAATGACTTCCTGGCATATGGGAATCTTTCCGACTGGAGTACGAAAGGGAAGTTAGCATGTCCGACGTATAATAAAGAAACTGCTAGTGAGTGGTTGAAATATTCTCAGAAGTTGTGTTTCATAGGTCATTGACGTTATCTACCAGCAAATCATGCATGGAGAAAAGAATGTGTTAAGTTTGATGGGAGAGTAGAGAATAGAATTGCACCAAAAGAGCTGTCTGGGGAAGAGATAGAGGAACAACTGGTACATGTTAGAGCGAACAATTTTGGCAAAGGTTGGGGAAATAACAAGAGAAAACGAGGCGCATCAGAATTGAATTGGACAAATCGTAGTATTTTTTTTGACTTGCCGTATTGGTCGTCCTGCATGTTGTGACATAGTTTGGATGTAATGCACATAGAGAAGAATATTTTTGATAATATATTGGGTACATTGATGAGCATTAACAAAAAGATGAATGACACGATTAAGACGATGAAAGATCTTGATAGAATGAGAATTAAACATAATTTATATTTGCGGGTGGAAGGCAATCAGGTGGTCATGCTGCATGCATGTTTTACGATGACGAGGGAGGAAAGGATGAACTTCTGCAAATGGTTGCAAGGTGTGAAGTTGCCAGATGTTTATGCTTCAAATATTGGTAGATGCGTGAGTCCTGATAACTGGAAAATCAGTGGATTGAAAAGTCATTACTGTCACGTATTTTTGCAGAAGTTATTACCTGTGAGAATTCGTGGGAAGTTGACATCTAATGTACGTGTCGCCATATCTGAAATCTGTATGTTTTTTAAGGATTTGTGCACTCGGGTAGTAAATCAAGATGTTTTGCGGAAATTAGAAGAAGACATTGCTACTATACTATGTAAATTCGAACCAAATTTTCCACCATCATTTTTTGTTGTCATGGTCCATTTAGCAATACATTTACTGCGAGAGGTACTGTTGGGTGGACTGGTGCAGTTCCGTTGAATGTATCCAGTTGAAAGATATTTGGGTTGCACTGTTGGGAATAAAGCCAGAGCTGAGGGTTCAATAACAGAGGCCTATATACATGATGAATGGCTAACATTTTACTCTCTATATCTTCGTGGTGTTGAGAAATGATTTAATCGTCAAGAGCGAAATGATGATCTTGCTGCTCCGCCTCCCCGTGAGCTATCAGTGTTTTTCCAGAATGTACGACCTTTGGGTGCACAAACGGGTTATGATTTAATTGATGAAGAGTTGGGTAAAGCTCGGTGGTATGTGCTAAATAATTGCCGGGAGATTGATGATTATCTCAGGTATGTCGTTCCATGCTTTGAATAATTCTAATGTTCTTCAAGTTTAACTATAACTGTTGTACTCAAAATAAACTTCTTTTACATTTTGTCTATAACAGTGAGTACATTGACAAACTTAGGATGGAAGGCGTAGAAAACATAGAGGCAAGACACGAGGCAGAATTTCCTGGATGATTTGAAGAACGTGTATGAACTAAAATTATATATATGTTATATTTTGAAACTTTCAACTCTGGATAATGAAATAATAAATATATACTATTTCAATTGTTAAATTTTGGAACAACGTACTCGTGATCACGGATCAATTTCTTCTGAATTGTATGCATTGGCCCGTGGTCCTTCAAATAGAGCACTTTGATACACTGCATACATGGTTCGAGGTTATAGATTCTATACTCTGGATCGTGAACGTAATAGAAAGACTCAAAACTCTGGTGTAACACCCCAATGGAAGGCCCAAACCACATGGCCTATACTCCAAAAGGACTAGTCAATGATACAATTGGAGCCCCATTGGAACCTTATAAAGAGCAATAATCTCTCATTTCCAAACAATGTAGGATCCCATACACTACCTACACTTATCCATATCATATGGGGTATCATAATCTACCCCCCTTAAATTCCAAGCGTTCTCGTCGGGCCTGTCCATTGTAAGTGGCACGGCTCAAGTCCCACATTTTTGGTTGGGATAGTCTCTGATGCTATTTGTAACGCCCCAATGGAAGGCCCAAACCACATGGCCTATACTCCAAAAGGATTAGTCAATGATACAATTGGAGCTCCACTAGAACCTTATAAAGAGTAGAACTTTTCCTTCCCAAGCAATGTGGGATCCCATACACCATCTATCCTTATCCATATCATATGGGGTATCACAATCTACCCCCTTAAATTCCCGACGTCCTCGTCGGGCCTGTCCATTGTAGGTGGCACGGCTCAAGTCCCACATTTCTGGTTGGGATAGTCTCTAATACCATTTGTAACACCCCAATGGAAGGCCCAAACCACATGGCCTATACTCCAAAAGGACTAGTCAATGATACAATTGGAGCCCCATTGGAACCTTATAAAGAGCAATACTCTCTCATTTCCAAACAATGTGGGATCCTATACACTATCTACACTTATCCATATCATATGGGGTATCACAATCTACCCCCCTTAAATTCCCGACGTTCTCGTTGGACCTGTCCATTGTAAGTGGCACGGCTCAAGTCCCACATTTCTGGTTGAGATAGTCTCTGATACTATTTGTAACGCCCCAATGGAAGGCCAAAACCACATGGCCTATACTCCAAAAGGATTAGTCAATGATACAATTGGAGCTCCACTAGAACCTTATAAAGAGTAAGAACCTTTCCTTCCCAAGCAATGTGAGATCCCATACACCACCTACCCTTATCCATATCATATGGGCTATCACAATCTACCCCCCTTAAATTCCCGACGTCCTCGTCGGGCCTGTCCATTGTAGGTGGCACGGCTCAAGTCCCACATTTATGGTTGGGATAGTCTCTGATACCATTTGTAACACCCCAATGGAAAGCCCAAACCACATGGCCTATACTCCAAAAGGACTAGTCAATGATACAATTGGAGCCCCATTGGAACCTTATAAAGAGCAATAATCTCTCCTTTCCAAACAATGTGGGATCCCATACACCACCTACACTTATCCATATTATATGGGGTATCACATCTGGTGTGTTGGTCGATAGGAGTCATAAAACAGATGATATTGACTATTATGGTGTCATATAGTTAATACTTTTGTCTCAATAACTGTATAAATATAATTATACTATCTATTATTATGTAGTTGATGCATCTGCACGTCGTGGTCGTGGCTATACACGTGGCATCTCTCTTAAGAAAAATAGAAGGCACGGAAAACTCAAAATCCCCATTCCTAATAATTCCACTGGAGGAGTGGATGATAGTGCAACGACGCTTTCCTCCTATATTGGCACAGTAGTTCGAGCTTATGCTCTATTTTATGTGTGCTCATGGTGAGATGTTCCGAATGAGATTAAGGAGTACATTCGAAGTCGTGTGCTGGTGAGTTTATTTTGAGAGTACATTTTTTTCACCTAAATTAGTATATCATATTTTTGACCTGATTCACTTGTTAGGATGAATTCAACCTCGACTTTGGCCGTAGCGAGGATTTTAGAACCATGAATGAGTTGATGACTACACTATTCCGACATCACAAGGGACAATGTCATGACCATTTCAAGAAATTTGAGACGTTGGAAGAGACTGCGTAGTCTCCTTTCTAGCAGATGAAATTAGATGATTGGAGAAAGTGTTGTAATCTTTTCGCATCTCCAGATTATCAGGTATTTTACATTTATATCTTTTAATTATTTACATTCTTAATCGTTCTATATATTATATGTATACATATTACAATTAACATTCATAATATATTTTGTAGCACTTGAGCTCTACAAATGCACATAATAGATCCGCTCTGACTGTCCACCATCATGCCGGTTCAAGTTCATTCCATCGTCTTGCTGAAAAAATGGTAATTAAAAAATTATATAAATCATTTATTTTTCTAATATTCTTTTATTTAAGTACTAACATTATCTTTTTAAAATTGTTAATGTCGCTTTGTTAGAAATGTGATGTTCCTAAAAACTTTTCTCACATTCATGTCTATGCTGTTGTTCACACTAATGAGCATTGTGAGTGGATGGATCCTGTCGCTGCAGATAATTATGTAAGCAATGTTAATTTTGTTAAATAAATTATGTAACATGTAAATAATTTATTTTTATTTTTATTTATTTTAATACGTTACTTATTAACGATCATTACCTTTCAAATTGTAGGAAAAAAATGATGGAGATGCAGTCGACTTCTGGGGAATCCTCTCTTAATGACATAGACATATTCACGCAAGTGTTTGGGCCGCAGTCTAGTATGGCAAGAGGTTTTGGGACAATCTATCAAGCATAGATGTTCATCCTTCTCAACCTCATCGACTTCACAAATTAATAATCTTACCAAAGATCTAGAAGCTGCACGGCTTGAGAATGAGTATATGAGGTCGAGAAAATAAGAGTTAGAGTCTCTCTTAGAATGACAGTCTCATTTAGAGACGCATTTGCAGGACCAACAGAGAGACCAGGAGGAAAGAATACGAAGTGAAGTCCAAGAGCAAGTGCAACTGGAGATGGTGCAAATAGAGCGTGTTATGTCGTTGCAACATAATCGTGGTGGGCGAGGAAAAAAGAAGAAATAAATTTTATCAGTAGTGGTGGTTAGTTTTAATATCTAATTTTAAAATTTTATAAGATATTGTTATTTGTTAATTGATGGTATGTAATATGATACAATTGATATGCTTTTAAATTTTATGAAATTAGTATTTCTGATCTGTACGTTTGAATGTAAAGTAAAAACATTTGAAGGTTGGTTCACATTTGAACCAACGTTCAAACGTGAATACATAAAATTGTATAGTAACATTCGAACGTAGGCCTCTATGTTCGAATGTGTTGACCCTCAAACGAACAAAACGTTCGAATGATTAAATGATTAACGTTCGAACAAACCTCCGAACGTACCACTTGCATTCAAATGCTCATTCCTTTACATTCGAAATAACGTTCGAATGTTAAACTTGTTACGTTTGAACATTTGTCCGTTAATGTTCAAATGAAAATTTGAACGTTTATTATAATTAACGTTCGGAGGCATAAACGTTCGAACGTAAATATGATACGTTCGAACTATAATCAATGAACGTCAAGTTCTCTTATTCGAATGCCAATCGGTCGAGTTGCCGTTCGAACGTTCAATTGGACGTCCGAACGTTACTTTTTGTGACAGTTCTCAACCATCACAAAAAGGAAACGTTCGAACGTTCAACCAAATGGAACACCTCCAACCGTCACTAAAAATATTTTTAGTGACGGTTTAACAGTAAACCGTTACCAATTATTTTCTATGACGCACATTAGGTGACGGTCGTGGTGACGGTTCCAAATTGTCACAAATATTTTTAGTGATGTTTTGACAATTTTTGGTGATGGTTTTCTCTGTCACAAAAGACAAATTCTGTTGTAGTGTGAGTAGTGGTCGACAAATCAATTATATTCGTTTCTGATTCTGAATCATTAGCATTATTCGCTTGTTTCTGTTTTTTGCCCTCCTGTCTTTCTCAAACTCTTCTGATGTATATTCGTTTTCAAATAATCGACAAATCAATTAAAAAGCACGCAGATCATGATCACACGTTTCCCAACATCACTTTCACCACTTTATAACAAAGGCAGTCTGGAATTAAACACTAGAGTAAAAAAACGATACAGACAAACCCAGATGATCATGATCAGCCAGTACGTACGTATATATTTTGTAGAAACTTGCATGCATGTACACACAGCAGCTTTGATCAGCTTTTAATTTAGGACCACAATATGCATGGGAAGTTAACATGAGCTAAAATTAATGTTTATCTTTTGCTACCAATTATGATATATATACAGCAATATAATCCGATTTGAACATTATAAATTTTGATTTAATTAGGGAGTACTTCAGAAATATTAATTATAAGTTCCTCTCCTTCACAAGCATGCAGTAGCGTGCGATCCATAAGTTTAAGTGTATATATATGCATACGAAGAAATTAATAAAATGCACTAGCTTATGGAAATATTATTCATGCATTTTTAGTGCAAAATTTACTGTTGCTCTCAACCTACATTAATTTATTAATTCAATTATGTATTGAGTGACCTCGGTTCATGTTTGTATATATGAAAATAGATCCTTAATTTGAAGTTTCTTATTCGAATTAATTGAGAGTAAAAAACGGAATATCTGAAATTCCTCTCTCTCTCTCTCTCTCTCTCTCTCTTTCTGTTGCGCGCACGGGAGAAGAAGAAATAATGCGCTTCCTCCCGTGCGCGTACTGATTAAGTTCTAAAATTATTAGTTTAAACGTTCGAACGTTTAATTTTTACTTCCGAACGTTATATTCTAAAATTATTCCCGCCCAGAACGTTCGGACGTTTACAATACACGTTCGGACGTACCCTTCTTATGATATAACATAAAATCTTGCAGGAAAGTTCCCGCACTTTCCTCATATATGTTCGAATGTATTACAATTTTTCGTTCGAACGTTCGTAGATTTATAGATAAACGTTCGAACATTTAACTTAAACGTCCGAACGTACATTTCATGAAAGTGTTACCATATTTGAGCGGGAAATCTCCCGCACTAATTTAACTAACGTTCGAACGTTGACAGATTTGGTGTTCGAACGTATAGTATAAACGTCCAAACGTCTGAATAATCACACAGATACCTTAATCGAGCTGGAAAATTCCCGCCTCTTAGTTTAACGTTCGAACGTTAACTTGAAACGTTCGAACGTACGATTCCTACTATACTTAACTTATAGTATAATAACTATACTACATTTTATATATCTATAACTATATACTACATTGTATAGTATGATAGCATAATATAATTTAAATGATAAACTATAACATATATATAAATCAATAATATATATTAAATTGTTACTTATTAAATTCTTTATTATATATTAACTTATACTATAAAAACTATACTACATTTTATATATCTATAACTATATACTACATTGTGTAGTATGATAGCATAATATAATTTAAATGATAAACTATACCATATATATAAATCAATAATATATATTAAATTGTTACTTATTAAATTCTTTATTATATACTAACTTATAGTATAATATATATACTATATTTTATATATCTATAACTATATACTACATTGTATAGTATGATAGCATAATATAATTTAAATGATAAACTATACCATATATATAAATCAATAATATATATTAAATTGTTACTTATTAAATTCTTTATTATATACTAACTTATAGTATAATATATATACTACATTTTATATATCTATAACTATATACTACATTGTATAGTATGATACCATAATATAATTTAAATGATCAACTATACCATATATATAAATCAATAATATATATTAAATTGTTACTTATTAATTCATCAATAAACACCATAAACTCATAAACTATTCACAAAATTCACAAACACTAATCACAATTATTTCAAGAGTAAGCATAAAATCACAACAACATGTATAAACATATTGCTAAACTTTATAAATATAACAAGCACTCACAAAAAAACCAATAATCTAATTGTCAATAATATTATATAACATCTTAATATATAACTTAAACATTTATAATATAATATATTATAGATAAAATTTTGGAAATTAAATTGACAAACGTTCGAACGTAATAATAAGTACGTTCGAACGTTCTGTGTATATAAGGCCAAAACCGAACGTCGAAACGATATTTTGGTGCCCGTTACCATCGTCTTCTCCGTTATTTGCCACCACACCTCCGTCACCGCCGCCGTCAACTCCGCCATAACCATCACTAAAAGGTAGGCATTCATCTTTTATGCAAATAACATGTATTTTATTGAGATTTAGATTGAGATTTGGATTGAGTTTTGTTTAAAACCGGATAAATATTACCAGATGTTCAACTTCATTTTCCGGCCACCACGGCTAGTCATTGGCCGAATAGTCACCGTAGAAATGTTTCTTGAAGTGTATACTTCATTTACATGGTGACATTTCGGCATTTAGACCCTTGTAGAGAAATTTTCGAGATTTCAATAATGGCTGAGTCGACTCAGCCATTCTGCGTCGAAACGTTCGAACGTTTCACCGTGACATTCGAACGTACGACGTTTAAATTACAGAGCCGTTACGGCTTCCACGTTCGAACGTTAATCGTCTTACATTCGGACGTGAATATTATTAAACGACATACGTTCGAACGTGAATATTTACTTTCGCACGTAAATCACATACGGTCGGACGTTTAATTATAACATCCGAACGTAGTGATTTTCTACATTATTCATGCTTCGACGTTCGGACGTTCATATTTACGTTCACACATAAAACAAATACGTTCGAACTTAAATTCGAACGTATTTGTTTACTGCTTATGTTCGAACGTACATCTGTACATTCGAACGTATTTGTTTTACGTTTGAACGTAAATTTATTTACATTATTTTACGTGCGAACGTATAAATTAACATCCGAACATTTTTATCTTTAACGTTCGAACGTTAACGATAAAACGTTCGAACGTTAATGCAGAGCATCTTAAAATTAATACAAAAAAATGCATTATTGTAAATAATTTTTTTTTCCTTTTCTATTTTCAGGATATGGCTCTTCCACTGCATACACGAAAACGAGGGAGGGAAGGAGCCACGTCAGACATTGCCCGTATCGGAGCTCGTACTGTTATGGTAGAGAGAGAGGTCTTAATTAATGAGTTCGACGAACTCTGTTGGCAGCAGACGAACCTAAGAGATGTTTTCCTCAGTAGAGGCTGGGGAAATATCTGTACATTGAGGGGGAAGGTATACCCCTCAATGGTTCAAGAATTCTATATGGGGATGTGTGACATGCCTCTAGATGCATCATCTCACACCGTGACTGTACGCGGTGTTTCTATTGAGGTATCGGCAGATGTCATCGGCGAGCACCTCGGGATTCATCGAGGTGCTCAGACATTTACACACTCAACACCCCGTGAGGATGTAGGCACTTCTACATCATCTACTGGCCGGGGATGTGAGTCAGCATCAGCCAGAGATGCAGGCCAGTCAGAGGCTGAGGATACTGGCGTCGAGGCTCGGGATGATGACCGAGACGAGGATTTCTACATCCTCACCGGAAGGGATCGCATGCAGATCGAGCGGAAGAACGCCTTCAACCAGATCCATCTGCTGCATTTCTTCCGCATGTTGCACCTGATTGTTGCAACAAATGTCGATCCTGTGGCTCTTAAAACCACATTTAGTAGGCTTCGGGCACAATTTTTGATACAAGTGGCACGTGGAGATCCTATAGATTTGCCACTGCACATTTTTGAGAGGATCCGTTACGAGGCGAGCATCGTCTCCACGGATAATCTCCCATATGGTGTCCTCATCAGCCGACTATTACTTGCACGGGGAGTGCCGACCCAGCCAGAGGAGCGGGTCAAAGATCAGATGAGCCCCCTCGACATGACCACGCATCGGCGTAGCATTGGACAGGCGAGGGGACGTCAGCCACCCCCTGTAGAGGATCTAGTTCCTCCGACGCAGCCTGAGCCAGGTCATGTCGGGAGTACTAGTCAGCATACGCCGAGTACATCTGCAGGAGATGTGCGGCCTGCTTGGGTTGATGCGGTCATATCACAGCTGACTGCGCATATTGATCATAAGATCGATCGATCGCTCGAGGCTATATCGGCGTCTGTTGCCGAACTCACCCATCGTGTAACTATCCTCAATGACAAGGTTGATACCTTGACGGAGGAAGTACGGAGTTCGACTTTTGCAGATAACGTTATCATCTGACTGTTGTTTACTACGTTTTATCATTTTTTGTATTTTATTTTTAATATTTGTAACGAAAAATATTATTGAATATTTTTATCTTTTTTTAATTTCAATTTTTAATCTTCTTTGATGTTATAATTTCCAACTTTAATACTACATCACTGCATTTCAAATATATATAAATCAATAATATATATTTATATATTACAAAGTGTGTATATATAAATATATACAATTCAATTTTTTAGACTTGTTCACAAATTATGCACAATAAAAATCACATAATTTTTAAATTAAAGTCATTTAATTTAAATTTACAATAAACGTTCGAATGTTATTACTTAACGTTCGAACATTGGTGCAAACATTTTACGTTCGAACGTAAAATTAATAACATTCGAACGGTTGCGCCAAAACACTTTACGTTCCAACGTAAACAGACATAACGTTCGAACGTATATGTGACGTTCAAACGCATATGTCCCATACGTTCGAATGTAAAAAAATCTCATTCTATCTTTAGTGACAGTTTCCAAAAACTGTCACAGAAAATACCTTTTAGTGACGGTCTAGGGACTGTCACTATACATGTGACATCTCTCTTAAGAAAAATAGAAGGCACGGAAAACTCAAAATCCCCATTCTTGATAATTCCACTGGAGGAGTGGATGATAGTGCAACGATGCTTTCCTCCTATATTGGCACAGTAGTTCGAGCTTATGCTCTATTTTATGTGTGCTCATGGTGAGATGTTCCGAATGAGATTAAGGAGTACATTCGAAGTCGTGTGCTGGTGAGTTTATTTTGAGAGTACATTTTTTTCACCTAAATTAGTATATCATATTTTTGACCTGATTCACTTGTTAGGATGAATTCAACCTCGACTTTGGCCGTAGCGAGGATTTTAGAACCGTGAATGAGTTGATGGCTACACTATTCCGACATCACAAGGGACAATGTCATGACCATTTCAAGAAATTTGAGACGTTGGAAGAGACTGCGTAGTCTCCTTTCTAGCAGATGAAATTAGATGATTGGAGAAAGTGTTGTGATCTTTTCGCATCTCCAGATTATCAGGTATTTTACATTTATATCTTTTAATTATTTACATTCTTAATCGTTCTATATATTATATGTATACATATTACAATTAACATTCATAATATATTTTGTAGCACTTGAGCTCTACAAATGCACATAATAGATCCGCTCTGACTGTCCACCATCATGCCGGTTCAAGTTCATTCCATCGTCTTGCTGAAAAAATGGTAATTAAAAAATTATATAAATCATTTATTTTTCTAATATTTTTTTATTTAAGTACTAACATTATCTTTTTAAAATTGTTAATGTCGCTTTGTTAGAAATGTGATGTTCCTAAAAACTTTTCTCACATTCATGTCTATGTTGTTGTTCACACTAATGAGCATTGTGAGTGGATGGATCCTGTCGCTGCAGATAATTATGTAAGCAATGTTAATTTTGTTAAATAAATTATGTAACATGTAAATAATTTATTTTTATTTATATTTATTTTAATACGTTACTTATTAACGATCATTACCTTTCAAATTGTAGGAAAAAAATGATGGAGATGCAGTCGACTTCTGGGGAATCCTCTCTTAATGACATCATATTCACGCAAGTGTTTGGGCCACAGTCTAGTATGGCAAGAGGTTTTGGGACAATCTATCAAGCATAGATGTTCATCCTTCTCAACCTCATCGACTTCACAAATTAATAATCTTACCAAAGATCTAGAAGCTGCACGGCGTGAGAATGAGTATATGAGGTCGAGAAAACAAGAGTTAGAGTCTCTCTTAGAATGACAGTCTCATTTAGAGACGCATTTGCAGGACCAACAGAGAGACCAGGAGGAAAGAATATGAAGTGAAGTCCAAGAGCAAGTGCAACTGGAGATGGTGCAAATAGAGCGTGTTATGTCGTTGCAACATAATCATGGTGGGCGAGGAAAAAAGAAGAAATAAATTTTATCAGTAGTGGTGGTTAGTTTTAATATCTAATTTTAAAATTTTATAAGATATTGTTATTTGTTAATTGATGGTATGTAATATGATACAATTGATATGCTTTTAAATTTTATGAAATTAGTATTTCTGATCTGTACGTTTGAATGTAAAGTAAAAACGTTTGAAGGTTGGTTCACATTCGAACCAACGTTCAAACGTGAATACAAAAAATTGTATAGTAACATTCGAACGTAGGCCTCTATGTTCGAACGTGTTGACCCTCAAACGAACAAAACGTTCGAATGATTAAACGATTAACGTTCGAACAAACCTCCGAACGTACCACTTGCATTCAAATGCTCATTCCTTTACATTCGAAATAACGTCCAAACGTTAAACTCGTTACGTTTGAACATTTGTCTGTTAACGTTCAAACGAAAATTTGAACGTTTATTATAATTAACGTTCGGAGGCATAAACGTTCAAACGTAAATATGATACGTTCGAACTATAATCAACGAACGTCAAGTTCTCTTATTCGAATGCCAATCAGTCGGGTTGCCGTTCGAACGTTCAATTGGACATCCGAACGTTACTTTCTGTGATAATTCTCAACCGTCACAAGAAGGAAACGTTCGAACGTTCAACCAAACAGAACACCTTCAACCGTCACTAAAAATATTTTTAGTGACGGTTTAACAGTAAACCGTTACCAATTATTTTCTGTGACGCACATTAGGTGACGGTCGTGGTGACGGTTCCAAATTGTCACAAATATTTTTAGTGACGTTTTGGCAATTTTTGGTGATGGTTTTCTCTGTCACAAAAGACAAATTCTGTTGTAGTGTGAGTAGTGGTCGACAAATCAATTATATTCGTTTCTGATTCTGAATCATTAGCATTATTCGCTTGTTTCTGTTTTTTGCCCTCCTCTCTTTCTCAAACTCTTCGGATGTATATTCGTTTTCAAATAATCGACAAATCAATTAAAAAGCACGCAGATCATAATCACACGTTTCCCAACATCACTTTCACCACTTTATAACAAGAGCATTTCTGGGGGACAACCGGAAGCCGCGCCATCCCCCAGTAAATTTTTTTTTTTTTTCACCCCAGCACGTTAAGTGTGCTGGGGCTTCGTTTCACAGTAGTGTGAGAAGAAGAATTTTTCTTATAACAAAGGCAGTCTGGAATTAAACACTAGAGTAAAAAAACGATACAGACAAACTCGGATGATCATGATCAGCCAGTACGTACGTATATATTTTGTAGAAACTTGCATGCATGTACACACAGCAGCTTTGATCAGCTTTTAATTTAGGACCACAATATGCATGGGAAGTTAACATGAGCTAAAATTAATGTTTATCTTTCGCTACCAATTATGATATATATACAGCAATATAATCCGATTTGAACATTATAAATTTTGATTTAATTAGGGAGTACTTCAGAAATATTAATTATAAGTTCCTCTCCTTCACAAGCATGCAGTAGCGTGCGATCCATAAGTTTAAGTGTATATATATGCATACGAAGAAATTAATAAAATGCACTAGCTTATGGAAATATTATTCATGCATTTTTAGTGCAAAATTTACTGTTGCTCTCAACCTACATTAATTTATTAATTCAATTATGTATTGAGTGACCTCGGTTCATGTTTGTATATATGAAAATAGATCCTTAATTTGAAGTTTCTTATTCGAATTAATTGAGAGTAAAAAACGGAATATCTGAAATTCCTCTCTCTCTCTCTCTCTCTCTCTCTCTCTCTCTCTCTCTCTCTCTCTCTCTCTCTCTCTCACTTGAAGTAGATCTTACAACATTTATTACTGTCAGTGTAGATCCTTTGAAGTTTCTTATTCGAATGCTCAATAAATATTTTAAAGTCTCTGTCATGTATCTATCTCTTACTTGAAACGCTTGAATTCGAATAAAAACTCGAAGAGATCTTCTTGATCATCATCCACTTTTTGGATCTAGCAACAATCTTTGATACGAGGGATTAACAACTTTCTTCACGAATTTGAATGTTGTGCGACAAAACATACGATGTAGACATAAACATAAAGGTGTAAAAAAAAAAAAAAAAAAAACATAAAGGTTAAAAGGTCAATCTGAGCATGTGGATCAAAAGTAATGTCCAAAAACGTCCTCTATATTCCCTGAAAATGTTCATAATTAAGTGAAGCCCACCATATGAGCCGAATAAGTTCTTATTCAAAAGACAGACATATAAAGATCAACGTCATACGGTTGTTTCTGACGATCGAAATCGCTGAAAAAAGTATCCTATTTTGCCGAGAAAACCTTTTACCGACCAAAATAATTCGCTGCACGCCAACGTCTGGATACAGCAAAAATTAAGTGCCGAATTTCAAAACACGCCATGAAAGGTACGTACATGCATTATTGTACGTTAAAGCTGAATGGGTGTATAAAGTTATATATATATATATATATAGGCCGGGCTATATGTATATATATCCTAATTAATCCGATTCACCGGACCGAGCTAGCTAGCCACGGCCAGTACAAAAATAAAAGCCAGTTAATTCTTTGGTGGATTTTCGAGTCACACATTTAGTAGAGAAGAATTAACTCCAAACTGATCGATCCCTAGTCGCGGTGATTAATGAATTATGGCAAGTATATATAAGCAATATTTTCTTCATGTCCATTTGCTGTTTGGGAGAAAAGAAAAAAATCTTGACAACTTTTATATATGGCAAAATCTATAACTACATGACTAGCTAGCCACCTACTTCATATCTTCTAAGTTTAAAAATTAATAATTAAAAAAAAAGAATAACAGTTAAGAGTAGATTTTCTCGATCGGCAGTCATTAATTTGAAGATCGCTGCACGTGCTTGCTATATATATAGGTTGATCATCGTACATACGTACAAGGTGTCCAATTAAACAACGTAAGAGTAAAAAAACACTTCAAATCAAAGAGGTTGATGATACAATGTATTTCCTTTTTTCTCCTAAATTAAAGAAACTTAGCATTTAATTCTTTGCTGAGACATGGCAATGGGAGCTTAATTAATCTGTCATATGCCTATATATATAATTATCTAGTAATTAGTTCATGATGTTCTGTTTTAGACAAATTAATTAATTTCGACAATTTTAGAAGTGAAATTATTGGAAGAATATTTGTCAATCTCAAAACCCATATTAATTGTTATTTTTTTTTTATAGAAGATGACGGTACCTCAATTTTATTGATTGCCTCGCTTATAACAGAGAAATACCGTGATAATAACAAGCAAAACACTTGGGATTTATAAATGTTCAATAAAACCATCTCAAACATCAAAACCAATTAAATAAAAAAAAAACCTATACAATAAACTATATAAATAATCAATGCAAACTAACAAGGAAACAGATCAATGCATGAATAGATCAGAGTCCACCGACGAAAAATGTACATACGTATTAATGTTTGGAATTAGTTGGTTAGTAGCTTCTAGCTAGGTACGTAGTTTGAGCAGTTGTAATGAAATAAACATGACGACCTACCTAGCTACTCATGACATTAATTTCAACTGTTTTCATCAACCCCGACCCGGCCTCCATGGTTAATTATAATAGTAAATGCATGCATGCGAGGAGTTAATCCTCGTAACAAGTCATGATAAATAAATAAATAAAATGTTAGAAATCGAAATCTCATCCGAAAGCTAGATCAGTATATATGTTTCATGACCTTGCTAGCAGGCCGCGCACGCTATCTGTCAGCTTGAATGTTGCGTGGATGAGCTAGCCAGCCAGCCTAATTTTCAATCACACCAGTTTCTCAAAACTCGAGCATTCAGAAATATGGTCAAGAAATATCTCGAGAGCTAGCAAACAACATATATTAGACATATCTAGATTTCATGATGAACTTCCTTTGAATGTTTGGTGATTACCAGAACTACTTTATAGCTAGCCCGTGCTGTACTATCTGATCAACCTTATCCATTCGAAGAATGATATATATAAGTAATTATTCACTTCTATATTCTATACTATAATTGTTTCATAGAGTGTAAATGTATTTTTTATATAGTGTGAAATGTAAAATACGATAAATAGTAACTGATGAGAATAATTTTTTTATCTATTTATATATTACATCACTCATATATATATATATATATATCTTGACATAAATAAATATTGTATTTCATGCATATATATAGTTTCTAATATTGTTCAAAATCCTTGGGGGGCCAAGCCGGGACCCCCTAGGCCTGGTTTCATCCATGAAAACGAATAAAGATATATATATAAATATATATATATAGTTAAAGTCGTTATTTTTGGTAAAATTGATCATTTTGATCTCCCTTTTTGTGCATTTACAAATCATATATATATATTGACCTTTTGATAAATTCTATTTTCTATATATGCGTCCTAATTTAAATTTTACAGGAATATCTATATTGTTTTATGGTCTCCTTTGAGTTGTTTTATAATTTTAATTTAGACACATTAAGTATAACCCAATATTTATATAAAGAAAGCTTTTGCATGCACAAGTGCATATATAAAGATTTATTTATAATTAGTTTCTAATCACTATTAATTAGGAAAAGAAAGGGGTGGGGCCGGTGTGACAAATAATCGATCCTTTAGCAGCTTTTATATATATATATATATATTTATATATGCCACGTTTTGGGTTTCTGAAGTTGGTAGCATGAGTATATCATGATATACGTACGCGCATGGTGATTTCTAGCCCTGTGGAGCGGTAGGGTGAATTAATTAGAGCTAGGCTACATCGAAGACATGCAGCCACCAATGTGCATGTCATGTTTATTCATAAAGTGAAAATTACTTATCATTTGGATGATTTTGAATGCATATATATATAGAACAAGTTTTCTTCCTTTTTGTTAGCTCATGAAAAATAATTTATCGGTGTTTATACTCTAATGACGACTCACGTATAAGAGCTTATACGCTGGACTAAACTGCTTATATATATATATATATATATATATATATATATATATATATATATATATTATAAAGATCAGTTGGAGAATTAATTTGGGTTCCAAAAGTTTACAACATTCACCCGTTAATTACGTACGTGCGGTCTCTACCAATGTTCGAACGTTAAGTAATAGCATTCGAACGTTTATTGTAAATTTAAATTAAATGACTTTAATTTAAAAATTATGTGATTTTTATTGTGCATAATTTATGAACAAGTCTAAAAAATTGAATTGTATATATTTATATATACACACTTTGTAATATATAAATATATATTATTGATTTATATATATTTGAAATGCAGTGATTTAATATTAAAGTTGGAAATTATAACATCAAAGAAGATTAAAAATTGAAATTAAAAAACGATAAAAATATTCAATAATATTTTTCGTTACAAATATTAAAAATAAAATACAAAAAATGATAGAACGTAGTAAACAACAGTCAGATGATAACGTTATCTGCAAAAGTCGAACTCCGTACTTCCTCCGTCAAGGTATCAACCTTGTCATTGAGGATAGTTACACGATGGGTGAGTTCGGCAACAGACGCCGATATAGCCTCGAGCGATCGATCGATCTTATGATCAATATGCGTAGTCAGCTGTGATATGACCGCATCAACCCAAGCAGGCCGCACATCTCCTGCAGATGTACTCGGCGTATGCTGACTAGTACTCCCGACATGACCTGGCTCAGGCTGCGTCGGAGGAACTAGATCCTCTACAGGGGGTGGCTGACGTCCCCTCGCCTGTCCAATGCTACGCCGATGCGTGGTCATGTTGAGGGGGCTCATCTGATCTTTGACCCGCTCCTCTGGCTGGGTCGGCACTCCCCGTGCAAGTAATAGTCGGCTGATGAGGACACCATATGGGAGATTATCCGTGGAGACGATGCTCGCCTCGTAACGGATCCTCTCAAAAATGTGCAGTGGCAAATCTATAGGATCTCCACGTGCCACTCGTATAAAAAATTGTGCCCGAAGCCGACTAAATGTGGTTTTATGAGCCACAGGATCGACATTTGTTGCAACAATCAGGTGCAACATGCGGAAGAAATGCAGCAGATGGATCTGGTTGAAGGCGTTCTTCCGCTCGATCTGCATGCGATCCCTCTCGGTGAGGATGTAGAAATCCTCGTCTCGGTCATCATCCCGAGCCTCGACGCCAGTATCCTCAGCCTCTGACTGGCCTGCATCTCTGGCTGATGCTGGCTCACATCCCCGGCCAGTAGATGATGTAGAAGTGCCTACATCCTCACGGGGTGTTGAGTGTGTAAATGTCTGAGCACCTCAATGAATCCCGAGGTGCTCGCCGATGACATCTGCCGATACCTCAATAGAAACACCGCGTACAGTCACGGTGTGAGAGGATGCATCTGGAGGCATGTCACACATCCCCATATAGAATTCTTGAACCATTGAGGGGTATACCTTCCCCCTCAATGTGCAGATATTTCCCCAGCCTCTACTGAGGAAAACATCTCTTAGGTTCGTCTGCTGCCAACAGAGTTCGTCGAACTCATTAATTAAGACCTCTCTCTCTACCATAACAGTACGAGCTCCGATACGGGCAGTGTCCGACGTGGCTCCTTCCCTCCCTCGTTTTCGTGTATGCAGTGGAAGAGCCATATCCTGAAAATAGAAAAGGAAAAAAAAATTATTTACAATAATGCATTTTTTTGTATTAATTTTAAGATGCTCTGCATTAATGTTCGAACGTTTTATCGTTAACGTTCGAACGTTAAAGATAAAAACGTTCGGACGTTAATTTATACGTTCACACGTAAAATAATGTAAATAAATTTAAGTTCAAACGTAAAACAAATACGTTCGAATGTACAGATGTACGTTCGAACATAAGCAGTAAACAAATACGTTCTAATTTAAGTTCGAACGTATTTGTTTTACGTGTGAACGTAAATATGAACGTCCGAACGTCGAAGCATGAATAATGTAGAAAATCACTACGTTCGGATGTTATAATTAAACGTCCGACCGTATGTGATTTACGTGCAAAAGTAAATATTCACGTTCGAACGTATGTCGTATAATAATATTAACGTCCGAATGTAAGACGATTAACGTTCGAACGTGGAAGCCGTAACGGCTCTGTAATTTAAACGTCGTACGTTCGAATGTCACGATGAAACGTTCGAACGTTTCGACGCAGAATGGCTGAGTCGACTCAGCCATTATTGAAATCTCAAAAATTTCTCTACAAGAGTCTAAATGCCGAAATGTCACCATGTAAATGAAGTATACACTTCAAGAAACATTTCTACGGTGACTATTCGGCCAATGGCTGGCCGTGGTGGCCGGAAAATGAAATTGAACATCCGGTAATATTTATCCGGTTTTAAACAAAACTCAATCCAAATCTCAATCTAAATTTCAATAAAATACATGTTATTTGCATAAAAGATGAATGCCTACCTTTTAGTGACGGTTATGGCGGAGTTGACGGCGGCGGTGACGGAGGCGTGGTGGCAAATAACGGAGAAGACGATGTAACGGGCACCGAAATGTCGTTTCGACGTTCGGTTTTGGCATTATATACACAGAACATTCGAACGTACTTATTATTACGTTCGAACGTTTTTCAATTTAATTTCCAAAATTTTATCTATAATATATTATATTATAAATGTTTAAGTTATATATTAAGATGTTATATAATATTATTGACAATTAGATTATTGGTTTTTTTGTGAGTGCTTGTTATATTTATAAAGTTTAGCAATATGTTTATATATACATGTTGTTGTGATTTTATGCTTACTCTTGAAATAATTGTGATTATTGTTTGTGAATTTTGTGAATAGTTTATGAGTTTATGGTGTTTATTGATGAATTAATAAGTAACAATTTAATATATATTATTGATTTATATATATGGTATAGTTTATCATTTAAATTATATTATGCTATCATACTATACAATGTAGTATATAGTTATAGATATATAAAATGTAGTATATATATTATACTATAAGTTAGTATATAATAAAGAATTTAATAAGTAACAATTTAATATATATTATTGATTTATATATATGGTATAGTTTATCATTTAAATTATATTATGCTATCATACTATACAATGTAGTATATAGTTATAGATATATAAAATGTAGTATAGTTATTATACTATAAGTTAGTATATAATAAATAATTTAATAAGTAACAATTTAATATATATTATTGATTTATATATATGGTATAGTTTATCATTTAAATTATATTATCCTATCATACTATACAATGTAGTATATAGTTATAGATATATAAAATGTAGTATATATATTATACTATAAGTTAGTATATAATAAATAATTTAATAAGTAACAATTTAATATATATTATTGATTTATATATATGGTATAGTTTATCATTTAAATTATATTATGCTATCATACTATACAATGTAGTATATAGTTATAGATATATAAAATGTAGTATAGTTATTATACTATAAGTTAGTATATAATAAAGAATTTAATAAGTAACAATTTAATATATATTATTGATTTATATATATGGTATATTTTATCATTTAAATTATATTATGCTATCATACTATACAATGTAGTATATAGTTATAGATATATAAAATGTAGTATATATATTATACTATAAGTTAGTATATAATAAATAATTTAATAAGTAACAATTTAATATATATTATTGATTTATATGTATGGTATAGTTTATCATTTAAATTATATTATGCTATCATACTATACAATGTAGTATATAGTTATAGATATATAAAATGTAGTATAGTTATTATACTATAAGTTAAGTATATAATAAATAATTTAATAAGTAACAATTTAATATATATTATTGATTTATATATATGGTATAGTTTATCATTTAAATTATATTATGCTATCATACTATACAATGTAGTATATAGTTATAGATATATAAAATGTAGTATATATATTATACTATAAGTTAGTATATAATAAATAATTTAATAAGTAACAATTTAATATATATTATTGATTTATATATATGGTATAGTTTATCATTTAAATTATATTATGCTATCATACTATACAATGTAGTATATAGTTATAGATATATAAAATGTAGTATAGTTATTATACTATAAGTTAGTATATAATAAAGAATTTAATAAGTAACAATTTAATATATATTATTGATTTATATATATGGTATAGTTTATCATTTAAATTATATTATGCTATCATACTATACAATGTAGTATATAGTTATAGATATATAAAATGTAGTATAGTTATTATACTATAAGTTAAGTATATTAGGAATCGTACGTTCGAACGTTTCAAGTTAACGTTCGAACGTTAAACTAAGAGGCGGGAATTTTCCCGCTCGATTAAGGTATCTGTGTGATTATTCAGACGTTCGGACGTTTATACTATACGTTCGAACATCAAATCTGTCAACGTTCGAACGTTAGGTAAATTAGTGCGGGAGATTTCCCGCTCAAATATGGAAACACTTTCATGAAATGTACGTTCGGACGTTTAAGTTAAATTTTTGAACGTTTATCTATAAATCTACGAACGTTCGAACGAAAAATTGTGATACATTCGAACATATATGAGGAAAGTGCGGGAACTTTCCCGCTAGATTTTATGTTATATCATAAAAATGGTACGTTCGAACGTGTATTGTAAACGTCCGAATGTTCTGGGCGGGAATAATTTTAGAATATAACGTTCGGATGTAAAAATTAAACGTTCGAACGTTTAAACTAATAATTTTAATCAGTACGCGCACGGGAGGAAGTACATTATTTCTTCTTCTCCCGTGCGCGCAACAGAAAGAGAGAGAGAGAGAGAGAGAGAGAGCGAGAGAGAGAGAGAGAGAGAGAGAGAGAGAGAGAGAGAGAGAGAGTTAGAGTGAGAGAGAGTAGAGTTTTGGCGTGTGAGAGAGGTGAGTTTTGGTAAGATAATATTTTTATTTCTTGTCTTTATTTAAATTTTATGATATTTATAGAATGTGTTTTTGTTATTGAATATTTCTAATAAGTTAGTGTTGTATTTTTTTGAAGAATTGCTTGTTTTGGGAAGTTTGAAGATTTTGATTTGTAAGAGGATATTGTGAGTGCTAGGTATATTTCTAAACTTTATCAATATGTTGTTGTGATTTGATGCTTACTCTTTATCATATTGTGATTATTGTTTGTAAATAGTTTGTGAGTTATTTTAAATATGTTGTGATATAAATTTCTAATATTGTGTTTATTATTAGAAATATATTGTCATTAGGCTTTGTAAATACATGTTTATTGCTTACTAAAGTTTAGAAATTTGTTAATACATGTGGCATGTTATTTTGTGAATATATTGTGAGTTATTGTGATATAGACTTGAAATATTTAAATTATTATTCGTGAATGACGTTTGAATATGTTTACATTGTTACAAATATATTGTCCTTAAGCTTTGTTAATACTTGTGGCATGTTATTTTATGCTTACTTTTTATCATATTGTGATTATTGTTGGTA
This sequence comes from Juglans mandshurica, assembly GCA_022457165.1. Lineage (NCBI taxonomy): Eukaryota > Viridiplantae > Streptophyta > Magnoliopsida > Fagales > Juglandaceae > Juglans > Juglans mandshurica. The sequence goes on along the minus strand of CM039625.1, from coordinate 28,368,421 downwards.
TAATTTCTATATTGTTAGTGAGTTATAATAATATGTTGTGATATAAATTTGAAATATCGTGTTTATTATTAGAAATATATTGTCATTAGGCTTTGTTAATACATGTGGCATGTTATTTTGTGAATATATTGTGAGTTATTGTGAATATGTTGTGATATGGATTTGAAAAATTGTGATAATAATATTTGAAATTAAGTAACAACAAGCATAAAAATAACTCTTTAAGAATTATAATAATTAAAATTATAGTATAACCATTGAAATTTAAGTATGATAATTAAATATTTATAATAATATTTGAAATTAAGTAACAACAAGCATAAAAGTAACTCTTTAAGAATTATAATAATTAAAATTATAGTATAACCATTGAAATTTAAGTATGATAATTAAATATTTATAATAATATTTGAAATTAAGTAATAACAAGCATAAAAGTAACTCTTTCAGAATTATAATAATTAAAATTATAGTATAACCATTGAAATTTAAGTATGATAATTAAATATTTATAATAATATTTGAAATTAAGTAACAACAAGCATAAAAGTAACTCTTTAAGAATTATAACCATTAAAAGTAACTCCGTTGGATGTATCCAGTTGAAAGATATTTGGGTCGATTGAAGCGCACTGTTGGGAATAAAGCCAAAGCTGAGGGTTCAATAGCAGAGACTTATATACACGATGAATGGTTAACATTTTGCTCTCTATATCTTCGTGGTGTTGAGCCACGATTTAGTCGTCAAGAGCGAAATGCTGATCTTGCTACTCCGCCTCCTCGTGAGTTATCAGTGTTTTCCCAGAATGTACGACCCTTGGGTGCACAAACAGGTTACGATTTAATTGATGGAGAGTTGGGTAAAGTTCGGTGGTATGTGCTAAATAACTGCCGAGAGATTGATGATTATCTTAGGTATGTCATTTAATTTATTTGAATAATTATAGTTTTCTTTAAATTAATTAGAATTGTTGTGCTCAAAATATACTTCTTTTGCAACATGTTATAACAGTGACCACATGGACAAACTTAGAACGGAAGGCGCAGAAAATATAGAGGCAAGACACGAGGAAGAATTTCCCGGATGGTTTGAAGAACGTGTATGAACTAAAATTATATATATGTTATATTGTGAAATTTTTAACTCTGGATAATAAAATAATAAATATATACTATTTCAATTTTTAGATTTTGGAACAACGTGCTCGTGATCCCGGATCAATTTCTTCTGAATTGTATGCATTGGCCCGTGGTCCCTCAAATAGAGCACTTCGATATACTGCATGCACGGTTCGAGGTTATAGATTCCATACTTTGGACCGTGAACGTAATAGAAAGACTCAAAATTGTGGTGTGTTGGTCGAGGGGAGTCATGGAACAGATGATATTGACTATTATGGTGTCATACGTGATATTATCGGATTGAAATATCTGGGTGGGTCTGTAACATATGTCTTCAAATGTGATTGGTGGGATCTAGGCGGTGGTCGGGTTTCGATACATAGGGATAATCACTTTACGAGTGTCAATACTGCATCTAAATGGTACGAAGATGATCTATTCGTATTGGCTTGTCAAGCTACCCAAGTCTATTACTTGATTGATCCAATGAAAAGTGTTGATGAAGATAGTGGGGAGATAACTTGGCGAGTCGTACAAAAATTTGTTCCTCGAAATATATATGAAGCAGGAACGAGTGCAGATTACGAGAATAGTGGAGATGAAGATGACAATCCGATTGTTGAGGCATACCAGGAAGATGGAGAGGGTATTAACTTGTTTGTTGACCTCGGTGCACTCGAGTTGGTCCCCTTGTGTAGAGATGATGTCCCACCCGTACATCTCGACCCGTCTGTATTAAATGATCATTCAATTCAAGTCAGTTTGGAGGAAGATGAAGAAGACGAGTCAGAAGATGAATACGAATCAGAATCCGGGCAGGAGGTGGATAAAGATGATGAAGAAGAGGTGCATGATGATGATGAAGATGTTATTGATGGGGATTCTGAAACAAGCATGGAAAATTCATCTGAAGAGTAAAAGTACTAAATATTTTATTTATATAGGTGACTATAAAATATCTTAAATTTTCATAATTTCTTCTAATTAATTTTCTTTGATATAATTAATTATTTTAAAGAATGCCGCCAAAACAACAACGAAGAAATGTGCCTCCGCCAAGTCCAAGTCCTGAATCCATTGAGGACTCCCCACTCGAGGAATCCGTTCCTGAAGATCAGCTAACACAGAAGAGAACAACAGCCAGTCGACACCTACCAGTAAGGAAATATTGTCGTTGATAATTATATATATAGTTAATACTTTTTTTCTCAATAACTATATAATTATAATTATAGTATATCTATTATTATCATGTAGTTCATGCATCTGCACGTCGCGGTCGTGGCTATACACGTGGAATCTCTCTTGAAAAAAATAGAAGGCACGGTAAACTGAAGATCACAATTCCTGATAATTCCATTGGAGGAGTGGATGATAGTGCAGCAGCGCTTTCCTCCTATATTGGCATAGTAGTTCGAGCTTATGCTCCATTTTATGTGCGCTCATGGCGAGATGTTCTGAATGAGATTAAGGAGCACATTCGAAGTCGTGTGCTGGTGAGTTTACTTTTCAGTACATTTTTTTCACTTAGATTAATATATTATATTTTTTACCTGATTCCCTTGTTAGGATGAATTCGACCTCGACTTTGGCCGTAGCGAGGATTTGAGAACCGTGAATGAGTTGATGGCTACACTATTCCGACGTCACAAAGGACGATGTCATGACCACTTCAAGAAGTTTGAGACGTTGGAAGAGGCTGCGCAGTCTCCTTTTCAGCAGATGAAGTTAGATGATTGGAGAAAGTGTTGTGATCTTTTCGCATCTCCAGATTATCAGGTATTTTACATTTATATCTTTTAATTATTTACATTCATATTCGTTTTATACATTATATGTATACATATTACAATTAACATTTTTAATATATTTTGTAGCACTTGAGTTCTACAAATGCACAGAATAGATCCGTTCTGACTGTCCACCATCGTGCCGGTTCAAGGTCATTCCACCGTCTTGCTGAAAAAATGATAATTAAAAAATTATAGAATTCATTTATTTTCCTGATATTCTTTCTGATAAGTACTAACTAATTCTTTTTAAAATTGCTAATATTGTCGCTTTGTTAGAAACGTGATGATCCTGAAAACTTTTCCCTCATTCATGTCTATGCTGCTGCTCACACTAATGAGCATAGTGAGTGGATGGATCCTGTCGCTGCAGATAATTATGTAAGCAGTTTTAATTTTGTTAAATAAATTTTTTATAGAACATTTTAATAGTTTATTTCTTATTTCTATTTCTTTTAATACGTTACTAATTATTTACGATCATTACCTTTTAAATTGCAGAGCAAAATGTTGGAGATGCAGTCGACTTCTGTGGAATCCTCTCCTAGTGACATAGACATATTCACCCAAGTGCTCGGGCCGCAGTCTAGTATGGCAAGAGGTTTGGGACGATCTATCAAGCATAAATGTTCATCCTCCTCAACCTCATCGGCTTCACAAATTAATAATCTTACAGCAGATTTAGAAGCTGCACGGCGTGAGAATGAGTATATGAGGTCGAGACAGCAAGAGTTAGAGTCTCTCTTAGAACGACAGTCTCATTTAGAGACGCGTTTGCAGGACCAACAGAGAGACCAAGAGGAAAGAATACGCAGTGAAGTGCAAGAGCAAGTGCAACGAGAGATGATGGTGCAAATGGAGCGTGTTATGTCGTTGCAACAGAATCCCCGTGGGCGAGGGAAAAAGAAGAAATAAATTTTATCAATATTTCTGACTAGTTTTAATATCTAATTTTGTACTTTTATAAGACATTGTTACTTGTTAATTGGGTATGTAATATGATACCATTGGTATTTTGTTTTTAAATTTTATGAAATTAGTATTTCTGATCTGTACGTTCGAATGTAAATAAAAATCGTTCGAACGTTGGTTCACACTGTAACAAACGTTCGAACGTAAATACAATTGAATCGTTCGAACGTTAAACCGACTAACGTTCGAACAAAAAACTTGCATTCGGATGCTCCTTCGTTTACATTCGAAATAACGTCCGAACATTAAACGCGCTACGTTTGAACATTTACGTTTACGTTCGAACAAATGTTCGAACGTTTATTGTAATTAACGTTCGGCCGCATTAACATTCGAACGTAAATATGATACGTTCGAACGATATACAACAAACGTCAACTTCTCTCATTCGAACGCCAATCGGTTGGGTATAACGTCCGAACGTTTAATTTTACGTCTGAACGTTATTTTCTGTGACAGTTCATAACCGTCACAAAAAAAGGAACGTTATAACGTTGTACAGAATGGAACACTTCCAACCGTCACTAAAAATATTTTTTGTGACGGTTGAACAGTAAACCGTCACCAAATGTTTTCTGTGACGCACTTTAGGTGACGGTCATGGTGACGGTTTCAAACCGTCACCAAATATGTTTAGTGACGGTTTACCATTTTTTTGTGACAGTTTCCTCTGTCACAAAACACACATTCTGTTGTAGTGTAAATAAATGTCAACCAATTAGATCCTTGCATATGTCAAGATGAACTAAGTCTTGCAACCAAGAATACTCGGGTAAGAAAGATTATTTTGAGGTGGAGGGCTGCAGGGTCATTTTGTGTAACTATACATTTGTATAAATATGAGGCTCTATAGCTTTGAGATCCATTCTTTTGTAATACATGATACCAAGCACATGAGAGACTAAATAGAGTATATTTTATGTAGAGAAGATTCTTCAAGAATCTCAAAGAGAGCATAAAGTGTTCTTGTAATCTCACAAGCTGTACCTTTTTTTATCATGAATGAAAAAGACTCTAGACTGTTCCTGCCGTGGATGTAGATCATTAGGATCAAACCACGTAATTCCTTTTGTGTTCTTGTATCTATTTTAGTTTCTGTTTTATGTTTTTCAATTCTTGTGGAATTCTTGGCAATATTGGAGAAGGCAATTCTGCTCTGGTATAGAGATGAGGCAACAAAATCTCAACAAGTGGCATCAAGAGCCAGGTTCGATGGGGACCACCAAGTTTGATGTTGAGAAATTCACTGGAAAGAATGATTTTGGTTTGTGGAGGATTAAGATGGAAGCACTACTGGTTCAACAGGGCCTTCAAGATGCACTTAACAAAGAGAAATTACAAGACTTGTAGAAGGCTCACAGTACCATCATCTCGTCCCTTGGTGACAGTATTGAGGGAAGTTGCCAAAGAAGATACTGCAGCAGGAGTATGGCTAAAATTAGAAAGCTTATACAAGACTAAATCTTTGGCAAATCGACTCCACAAGAAGACCAAGCTCTATACTTTCAAAATGACTCCAGGTATGCCTATGGAAGAACATCTTAATGAGTTTAACAAGATCATCTTGGACCTTGCAAACATAGACATAAAATTTGAGGATGAGGATCAAGCTATTCTGATTTTAAGTTCTTTAGATTCTTCTTATGCAAACCTTAAAGAAACCATGATGTATGGTAGAGAGCGTTTGTCTTTAGAAGAGGTTCAATCTATATTGCACTCGAGGGAACTACACAATAAGGCAGAGATCAAAACTGAAATTGGAGAAAGTTTGATAGTTAGGGGTAGACCAAAGAAGCAGAACCATATAAGGAAGAATAAAAAGGAAAGATCAAAGGAAAGATCACTTTCAAAAGGGAAGAAATTAAAATGCTTCACATGTCATAAAGAAGGACACTTCAAGAAGGATTGCCCTGAAAGAAAACAAAATGTGGGAAATAAGTCTAAGGAAGATGGAAATGCAGCAATGGTACTGGATGGGTATGATAGTGTTGAGGTCTTAAATGTTTCAGAAGTTGACTCAGGAAAGGAATGGATCCTAGACTCAGGATGTTCATTCCACATGTGCCCCTCTAGAATTACATGTCCTTCATTCAAGAATTACATACCTGTAAGATTCTTGGAATTGGGACTGATAGGCTAAAAATGTTTGATGGTATGGAAAGGTCACTACAAGAAGTAAGATACATATATACTTGAATTGAAGAGAAATCTGATTTCTTTGGGAATGCTTGACAAATCTGGATATATTTTCAAGTAAGAATCTGGAACACTGAGAGTTACCAAGGGTTCTTTGATTGTAATGAAAGGGATTATAAGAAATGGGCTGTACATGCTGGTAGGCAAGACTGTCATTGGTGAGGCTTCCCCTATGCAAAATAGAAAATAAGACAAGGTTAGACTATGGCACTTGAGACTGGGACAAATTAGTCAGAAGGGTCTTCAAGAACTTCAAAAACAAGGTCTGCCCAAGGAAGAAAGGTTGGGAGAACTACCTTTCTGTGAGGATTGTATTTTTGGAAAGCAACAAGAGTCAGTTTCAAACTAGCAATACACCAAACCAAGCAAAATTTGTATTACATTCACTCAAATCTCTGGGGGCCAGCAAGGGTCAACTCATATGGTGGGGCAAGGTATTTCTTATCCATTATTGATGATTACTCAAGGAAGGTATGGTTATATGTTCTGAAAAATAAAAGTGATACTTTTGCCAAGTTTTTAGAAAACTCTAGTTGAAAATCAGGTCGGCAGGAAAATTAAAAAGTTAAGGACATATAATGGCCTAGAACATCTATCCAATGATTTTAATAATTTCTGTAAAAGGGAGGGCATAGTTAGGCATAAAATAATGAGGTAAACCCCTTAGCAAAATGGTTTGGCTGAAAGAATGAACTGAACCATTTTGGAGAAAGTGAGGTGTCAACCTCAGGATTACCAATATCATTTTGGGCTGAGGCTGCCACCACATTAGTTCACTTGATAAATAGATGTCCCTCTTCAGCTTTAAACTTTAAAATACCACAAGAGATGTGGTCTGAAAAACCATCTAGGTATGACAAGTTAGAACCTATGCGCATACTAAAACTGACAAGTTAGAACCTAGAGCACTTAAGTGCATTTTTGTGGGCTACCCAGATGGTGTTAAAGGCTATAAGCTATGGATAGATGAACCTGGGATACATAAATGTATAATTGGTAGAGATGTGACCCTCAACGAGGGGCAAATGGCTGGACAGAAAACTAAACTAGAAAATTTAGGATAGCAACCTACCAGTACTCATATGCAACTTGAGGTGGAGAAATCAATAAACTCTCTATGTCATCAGGATAATCAAGAAATAAAAGCTGAGAGTATAAGCACAGAGTATAAAACTCAAGGTAGAGAAAACTCTTACAATCTGGCAAGAGACAGAGAAAGAAGAGTTATAAGACCACCTCAGAGGTATGGGCAAGCTAAACTAACAGCTTTTGCATTAACTGTTGCTGATGAAATAATTGAGTTAGAACCAAGGTCTTCTAAAGAGGCCATGGCTAGTAAAGAGGCTGAAAAATGGAAGTTTGCAATGTAAGAAGAAATTGAATCTTTAAACAAAAACCAAACATGGGAAATGGTTCCAAAACAAGAAAAACAGAAACTTATTGGATCCAAATGGATCTTTAAAAGGAAAGAAGGCATACCAGGGGTTGAGCTACCTAGGTACAAGGCTAGGTTGGTAGCAAAGAGGTTTACACAGAGAGAAGGTGTGGATTATAATGAGATATTTTCTCTTGTGGTTAAACATAGTTCAATAAGACTGTTACTTTCATTTCTTGCTCATCAAGACATGCATTTAGAACAACTAGATGTGAAGATAGCTTTCTTGCATGGAGAACTTGAAGAAGTCATATACATTCAACCACCCGAAGGCTTCACAACTGAAACCACAAAGAGTTAAGTGTGTTTACTAAAAAAATCACTGTATGGACTTAAACAGTCTCCTAGATAGTGGTATAAAAGGTTTGACTCCCATATGATTAATATTGGTTTCAATAGAAGCAATTATGATAGCTGTGTATATTACAAGCAAATTGAAGAAACTCCAATTTATATGCTGCTTTATGTAGATGATATGCTAATTTCTTGTAAGGATAAAATTCAGATTGATCTAGTAAAATGCATATTGAAATCTGAATTTGAAATGAAAGAACTAGGCCCTACTAAAATAATTTTGGGAATGGAGATAGTAAGGGAAAGGAATAAAAGGCTTCTCTACCTATCTCAAAAGGCATATATTTCCAAAATTTTAAATAGATATGGTATGGATCAAATTAAGACTGTTAGTACCCCTATAGGGCAACATTCTAAACTATTAGTTTCTCAAGCACTAGAAACTGATGAAGAGAGGGAATTTATGGATAAAATTCCATATGCAAGCATGGTGGGAAGTATCATGTATGCTATGGTATGCTCTAGGCCAGACCTGACTTATGTTGTCAGCATAGTCAGTAGGTTTATGGGAAACCCAGGTAAGCCACATTGACATGCTATCAAATGTATTTTTTAATACCTCTCTGGGACAAGAAATTTGGGACTGAAGTTTGGTGAAAACTTACAACTAGGATCTGATCTCCAAGGCTTTGTTGACTCAGATTATGTCAGAAATCTAGACATAAGAAAGTCCCTGACTGGTTTTGTGTTTACTATTTTCAGAGGTACTGTCAGTTGGAAGGCAAATTTATAATCAGTAGTAGCCTTATCAACAACTGAAGCGGAGTACATTGCAATGACTGGGGCAATAAAGGAAGCTATATGGTTAAAAGGTATCTCTCACGAATTAGGCATGTATGATGGCAATGTCACATTTCACTGTGATAACCAAAGTACCATTCATCTTGCCAATAATCAAGTACACCATGACAGATCAAAACATATAGAAGTTAGATTACATTTTGTAAGGGATATTATAACAGTTGTGGAGATTGGGTTGGAAAAGATTCCAACAGAAGACAATCTCTCAGATATGATGACAAAGTCCTTACCAACAACCAAGTTCAGGCACTGCTTGAACTTGATTAACATGAGAGATTGTTAAGTACCCTCTAGGGGGAACATGCAGGAACAACTAGAGGAAGGAGACAGCTTGCAAGGACTAAATGCTTGCAAAGGTAGAGATTTGTTAAATAAATGTCAACCAATGAGATCCTTGCATATGTCAAGATGAACTAAGTCTTGCAGCCAAGAATCAAGACTCGGGTAACAAAGATTATTTTGAGGTGGAGGGCTGCAGGGTCATTTTGTGTAACTATACATTTGTATAAATATGAGGCTTTATAGCTTTGAGATCCATTCTTTTGTAATACATGATACCAAGCACAAGAGAGATTAGAGAGAGTATATTTTCAGTAGAGAAGATTCTTCAAGAATATGAAAAAGAGCAGAAGAGTGTTCTTGTAATCTCACAAGTTGTACCTTTTTGATCATGAATGAAAAAGACTCTAGATTGTTCTTGCCGTGGATGTAGATCATTAGGATTGAACCACGTAATTCATTTTGTGTTCTGGTATAGTGATAGAGGCAACAAAATCTCAACAATAATGATGAGATGAGATGGGTTGAGAGTGTTTCTGTATCCGAACGGGGCCTTATGGTTTCATATTAAAACTATATAATATACCTCCCTCATAAAGTTAAGGTATTAAGCCTCTTGATTGAGTCGAGTTTCACAACACTCAAAAACACTTAATTATATATATGTTTATATCTTATATATTGTGTTATTTGTGTAGCATATATATTGAGAGCATAGAATTTCATTTTGCATAAATCATGTATTTTTTTTAAATGATTAAAACTGAATGCATTCAAACTAGCTAGTAATCAAAACCATATATATATGGACATCTCTCGATTAAATCTTTTCTTGCACTCTCATACAGAAATCTCCTTAATTACTTACTTTTATCTCAAATATTATGTATCCAAATTAGGGGATATTGTTAGTTCAAAATAGTGTACTTAATAGCATATTCTGGTCATGACTAATTTATCTTGGGTTGAGTTTGTTTTTCGAAATTGATCATCTAACATATGAGGCATAGACAGTTCACTAGACTCCTTTGAGGGTAACAATTGACCAAGGCTTAAATAGAGAGTTCGCTCAACATGCATTCAATCAAGGCCTTACATAAAAATTTCAATGAACCCGCTTGCGACATCCACTTGAGCCAACTGCCATGGACCAATTCACTAGATGCAAGCTAGAGAGACCCACGATCGAGTGAAGTACTGGGCAAAATCTGAATTTTAACAAGTTTTTTAATCTTATATATTGAACCTGATTTGGCCCTTCCTATTTAGTCTTAATGACTAATGAATTTTGGAGTGTGTTGGGAATTGCTTTCATAAATCTAAATTTTTATATTTCTTATGAGAGAAAATATTGTTGTGAGATATTAAGCATAAAGCCAAATAGTTTTGTTTCCAGGTTAATTGTACACAAACTATCACTACAACAATTACCAGTTTTTGCGGCGACTAGTATTCGCCTCAAAAAAAGGAAAAACCATGGCAAAAATCATTAAGCCATGGTTTTTACATCGCAGGCCAAACGCCAGTAAGAGAGTGTGATATCTGCTCTGTTTTTTACCGCAATGGAGCCTCCAAAAAATTTCACATCTTCCCATTGATCTTCCTGTCGAGAAAGGCAATATCGGTAACTACCGCAAAAGTAAACATCCAAAGTCAATGGAATCGCCGATAAATCGACTTTCTTCCTACGAGCGTTCTGGTTGTCGAGAAGAGGTTTTTACGTTCAAAGATTTCAGATGCGTCAAAGAAACTAGCGGCAATAATATTATCACCGCACTTACATGATTTTGGCGAGACTGATGAGTTTTTTACGGCGTTTCCCCAAACCGCCCAGGTTTCAAATTCGCCCAACACATGTACTCGCAACTGAATGCTCGCCGGGGATTTCTAAAGAATAGACGCCAAAGAAGCCAACTTACGGCATCCACCCATGTCGCCACAGCAGAATTGGAAGATTGATTTGCACCCCAGGTTATTCGGCGCTTAGTAAGAATTTTATGGCCAAACTTTTTTCCCCAAAAATTTTTTTCCTCGCATTTTTTTAGCAAATTTGGTTCTACATTTTTACAATTCTTGAAGCAGGGCAATCATATATTATTATTGAGCTCTCAAGGACAAATGGACCTAATTTAATTCTAATTAATTTTTTGCTAATCTGTGTAAATGGTACTATAGTCATGCCTGGTGATTGATCATAAGCAGAGCTAGGGCTATGGCTAATCTGTGGAAACATGTCAAACTAGCGTGAACTTACAAGCAGATGTATATTCACGCTGGTTGACACTCTGTAACTAATCATCGTGTCTGTTTTCTCACATTGGGTTTGCACAATATATATATGGTTAATTTTCGCATACAAGCACATGTATATAATCCACTTCAAAAATGGTGATCATCTGGTTTTGCACCCACATATATATATATATATATATATATATATATTTATAGGCTTGAATCTAGTTTTGAACATGATATATATCCCAACATGTAGGCCTATATATATATATTTCAGTGTGTGTATATCAGACATAGAGAGGAGATTGCATATATATATATAGGCCTAAATTAATCAACCATGCAATTATAGGTTCTACCACATGCTTGCAATTGAAGACTTTAATCGTTTACATTCTTGCTTAAAGTAGTATGTCAAATATCTCAGCTAGAGATTACTCTTTCATTCAACTTTGTCCATAACTTAGTAGTTTAGCAGTGATCTCAAAATTCTGATCCATACTTGCTATTTCAACATGCCAGCAGTCCTACTATATATCTCTACATGTACATGTACATACCCCACATACAGAGGAAAATTTAAACTTAAAGTTCTTTGGGGTCGTGGGACGCACATCAAAATCACCACTGCCCTTGGATGGTAAAATATTGATCACTTGTTCCAATACACAACAATGGCATAAAAATCATCTCAGAAAATGTAGCCATGGTTAAGATTTTAATCAATTAAAATCACATCTTCATTCCATGTACTTTCAATTGCCAAACAAAAACAAATTTTGTTGTTTATTGTGTGTTGGGCAGCCTAAAGCACTCTACAAAATGACTCCAACATCACCAAGAAAAGTGTCTCGTTTTTCCTTCATTGCTTGGTGGATTTTAGTGTGGTTCAGATTCAATACTTTCTGATAAGCAATTCATATACTGCATGCATGTCAGTATACTCCCAATGATTGAATGCCGTTTTTCATAACCCTTTTTTGATGGATATTTATTTTGTTACCTCACAGGGCCATGTACTTCTTTTAAGTTGTACCATCTTGCCATGTAGAAACGAATTTGAAATTTCTGCCTTGCCTTTACAAGAACCCTGTCATCTATATATAAGAACAGTAAGTTCATATATATATATATATATATATGCCTTTCATACATAATTATTTCTATCTATATTTCACCATATCCTACTATTGGACTAGAACAATATTTGTGCTTTGCAATAACACAATTCCTCAAATAAAAGCATTTTGTGTATGCCTAAAAACCTCTTCACAAGTGATCAGTAGGGTATAACTGAAATTTATTTGCTGCCCAATTTAGCTACCACCCATAGGATTAAGTACCATTTACTGTCAATATATCAGTCATTGCTTTTAGCTTGCAGTAGGTAAATCATGGTTTACATAGTACCATTTTAGCATTCTATCAACATGACTACACGCCCATGTAACAGTTGTCATTTGACATGGTAATCATCTAGAAAGGAATTTATCAACATGACAACACGCCCATGTAACAGTTTTCATAGAGGGCCCTTAATATTACAACATTTGAATTTACAGCAACCATGGATTGGAAGTCGTAGGTGATGTTCTAGCTACTTATTCGAAGGAATTTATTCTGAAATGCAGTTATCATGTCGTTACTTAACTGTCTATGTAAGTCCTCATTAAGTCACTAAACTGAAATACACACGCATGTTAAGTTTTGATAAAATGACTGCATGCACCCCACCATAATATAATGTGATAAATAAATAATAGAACCAGTTTGGAAAAAAATACATAAAACTTGTAGAAATGGCAATGCTATGAGAGATACCACTTTTGCATGTTTGAGCTATTCCAACATCACAGGTAGCCTCAATCACCCTGTGAATATGCAGGTCAAAATTTGGTTAAGTAAGAAATGCAATTACATCATATATAACTCATAAGTAGGATGTTAAATGAATATAATAAATAGTAAACAAAGGGTGGGTAAACTTATACCATCAATGTGTACCATCGTCAGACGAAGTCCCACTATCTGTTACAAGATCTTCACTACTACCACTTTGGTAATCATCATTTTCATCCAACTCGTGATCAATGAAGTCTTCATCATCGGGAAGGGATATCGCACCCTGGAAAGTGTATCAGCAGCAACATCGATTGGTTCTACATCAGTCCTATGCAATGGAGAACTAATGCCATTATCATCGTTTTCAGGTTCTAGAACCATGTATGATGGTTCGTTCTCTTGAAAAGTAGCAAAATTTAGATTCTGCTCATCATCATGTTCCGTTGGTATAATTGGAACATCGTACATGTTTCTACTCGTCACCCTTTGCACGACGGACCAATTACCATGTTTACTATTGTCTTGAAGGTAAAACACTTGGGCTGCCTGACAGGCTAGCGCAAATGGCTCATCCTTATACCATTTTTGACAAGTGTTGACACTAGTTATGTGGTCCTCAACATGTATTCCTCTCTTTGCATCACCGAAATCAAACCAGTCCCATCTAAACAAATATACATGACGCCAACCCACGTATCGTAATTATCTGTTCAACAAGTGTATGGAAAAGTTTAGAATTACTATAGTTACCATAGTTGTGATAACTAATTACATGTACACAGAGGTTTCGCTAGGGAACTTACTCATGTGCGAAACCAAGAATGAAATTCCCTTTGATGGCTACGGTCTGCTGTTTCTGGGGAAATTTCTTTCATCTTTACATAGTGCTCACTAGAAATCCATAAAAGTAAAGTAAACTGGTGTTTATAAATGTTTAGGTTCAACAAAATATAAATAATTTGTATGTAATGGAAAAAACCAAAGACTTACTCTAGGTCTTGACTGATCAATGCACAATTATTTAGCACCTACCACCTTGCCTTTGCAAGTAGACCCGACTCCAATCGAATGGAGGTAGGGGAGCTGCACATACGTATTTTTTGTGAAAAAACAGAGAAGTGACTAGATTCAGTGTCCTTATTTATATCCTTGTTTTGTTCCTCCCGATTATATATGGTCTCAATATCATGGATATACAGGAACAAAAGGTCAAGCATTCAACATGAACATAGGCTTCAGCAATTGAGCCTTCCAGGCGAGCCTTGTTTCTGACATAGCGCTTGAATTTTCCCAAATAATGTTCAAAGGGATACATCCACCTATATTGAACTGGCCCAACAAGGAAAGCCTCGCGGGGTAAAAGAATGGCGAGATGTACCATTATATCAAAGAAGGCAGGTGGTAAAATCATTTCAAGCTTGCAGAGGATGATTGCAATGTCAGCTTGTAGTTGCTTCAATACTTCCAAAGTCAACGTCCGTGCGCACAAAACCTTAAAGAAGGAACTAAACTCGGTCAATGCAAGCCGTATATCAGGTCGCAAAAACCCACCAATTGCAACTGGAAGTAATCTTTGCATGAACATGTGACAGTCCTGACTTTTCATTCCTGATATCATTCCATCACCAACTGAAACACATCTAGAAATGTTCGAGGCAAAACCTTCTGAAAATTTAACAACTGCAAGCCATTCATAGAAACGTCTCCTTTGATGTTTGTCTAATGTGTATGACCCAAGCAACATGGAGTACCCACTAGCTGAAGGTTGTAGATGTAATTCTTTTCTTAAACCAAGTTCTGTCAAGTCCTTACGTGCATTAACAGTGTCTTTGTTTTTTTTTCAATATCCATCAATGTCCCTAACACATTCTCGCAAATGTTTTTTTCAATGTGCATGACATCGAGATAATGTTGTAAAGGCAACGTCGACCAGTATGGTAATTGGAAGAATATAATTTGTTTAGTCCAATTAAATTCATCTGGTCTACGTTTTATCTTTCTTGAACCTTTGCCAAATTCAACATTACCAACCATTAGTAGTTGATGGAGTACATCATGTCCATTGATTCTGGAGGAGGCAACCAATGATCGGCACTTCCATTGAATGCAAACTTTTTCTTTCTCCAAGTGTGACCAGATGGCAAGAAGCGGCGATGGCCCATGTAACAATGTTTTTTCCCATGTTTCAACCATATGGAATCTGTATTCTTGTTGCATAATGGGCAAGCCAACTTTCCCATTTGTGCTCCACCCTGAAAGATTGGCATATGCAAGAAAATCGTTAATAGTCCACAATAGTGCAGCATGTAAGCGAAACTGTCACGACGTTGATGCATTGTAGGTATCGACCCCGTCCTCCCATAACTCTTTTAGTTCATTGACTAAAGGTTGTAAATAAACATCAATGTCATTTCCTGGTGCCTTTGGTCCAAGAATGAGCAAGGATAGCATTATGTATGGATATTTCATGCATAACCAAGGGGGCAAGTTGTATGGTACGAGTATCACTGGCCATATGCTATAAGGTTTAGCCATATTATTGTACGGGTTGAACCCATCAGTGGCTAGTCCCAGTCTGACATTGCGAGCATCTTGTGCAAATCAACTGTGGTCTTTATCAAATTTTCTCCACATCTTAGAATCAACTGGATGTCTTAAAGTACTATGGTCATCAACTTGTTGTTCTTTATGCCATTTAATCTCTTTTGCTATATTCTTCGACATAAGTAGCCTTTGTAGCCTCGGGATCAGAGGAAAGTGGTGCAAAACCTTTTGGGGAATCTTCTCCTTTTTCCCACTCGTTGACACCCACCTTGACTCATTGCATTTAGAACAAGCTTCTTTGACTGCACTGTGTTTCCAAAATAGCATGCAGTCATTTCGACATGCATGTATCTTCACATAACTAAAACCCAAACCACGCTCTATGCGTCGGGCCTCGTGGTATGATTTAGGTATTTCAATATCTGGAAACACTGCCTTTAACAATTGTAAAACCATATTAAATGACTTGATAGTCCACCCACCAATAGTTTTTATATGAAGTAGCTTGACTATAAATGAGAGCCTAGAGAACTTCTCGCAACTTGGATAAAGTGGATGCCTTGCATCCTCAAACAATTGGTCAAAAGTTTTTTGTTTGCCCTTCACTCACGGTTGGCGGGGAAATAGTACCATGTTCATGTTCCCCAAATGCATTTACAATGAATGTTGTAGCCCGCGTGTCCTTTATCATCTCATCCATATCATCAACAAAATTATGACTTTCATTATATGTCTCTTCATCACTGTTTGGTGAATTATATATCGGGCTTTCGCCCTCCCCATGAAATATCCAACGTGTATAACTTGGATCAATACATATCATGAAGAGATGATCTTCGAGTTCATTGATCGGTAGGAATAGGTTATTACGGCATCTCCGACATGGACATCTAAAGGTACTACTTCCAGGTGCATGGGCTTTTGCCATAGTGAGTTGTTTATTAATCCCTTCACTATATTCAGGTGATGTAAACCTATTTGGCACATGCATCATATTCTTGTCCATTTGATCCTTATGTTATAATAGGTCATCAATGAAACATTAAACAATGAAATAATTAAGAAATTCAGAGGGAAAACTACTGCTATTTGACACCATAAAAAAATTAAAAATGGTATCAAGCACCCTTCCAGAAAACTATATAAGCGTAAGATAAATGATAACAGTCTTCAACAGGCAAAGTTACATATAAATTCCAAAAATGTGGGTATCATATGCATTCTACATGAAAACATTGCTATTACTCAATAATTGGGGAATGTTGTATGCACATTTGGCCAAGAAATTTACGTTCTTGTGGACTTTAATTTATGCATGGAGTTTGGTCGTAATAGAACTGTGCACTACTGCAGTTTGCACACATTAAAACTGCATGTATTGTTAAATAGGGAAACAGAGTATAATTGGCCGAAAGAAGAAAAAAGACAGTTTAATTATATAACATGAAAGCATGTGAAGGTATAACAACACCAAATTGTTGTAAAGCAATTTCTTTTGATGTCATCCATAATAGCATGCTATTATGTTAACAATATATAAAGTGAGTACATATCTTGTTTGAATACCACAAACGAGAATTCTTTAAATGCATATATACGATGTGACGTCTTGCAAAATCATAATAACTCAAAGACAACATTACCACCCCATGATTTACTATGTTTTTTCTATTAAAGTAGACCAACATATTTAATAAGATTACAGCACGCTAGTTGAAACATAAGTATGGATTATTTCCAACTTAGTTGACCTACAACCATAAAGCTCTTAATTATACAGAAAACTATTTGTAAAAGGAACAACATGACATTGTGCAAAAGGTTGTTTTGAGGACTTTAATTTACAAAAGGTTGTTCTAATAAGAAATAAAAAATTACTTTAAGAATTTTGTTCTAACAAAACCAAAGTTCGCGTATTTGGCCTCGCCTCAGAAACAATGTTTTCCAATGCATGTCGACATTTTCTTGAAAAGGAAGACTGTCCTAGGTGTTTTTAGTTTTACCATTATAATGTAAATTTTCGGGGCTTGTAAAAAATATAACATCTATTTAGAATTCTAAACCAGCTTTATTTTCAAGAAAATTAATTTACCAGAAATTAATGGCACTATCATTCAGATTTTCTACACATTGATAGCAAACATCCTAAGAATCTCAATATTTGCATCCGAATTTTCAAACATGGCGACAAAACCTCTTATTCGAAATTACAAGGTACTTTATAATTTGGGTCAGTTTTTATATATTGAATTTATTCTCTAGTACATGTAGGTACATATATATTGGACAGCAACTGAGATGGAACAATTCGGTCTATACCTTTAGTCTAATTTCATAGAGAATAAAAAAGATATCAATTAGTATTGTTCAATTGTAGTCTAATTTGACTTCATCATAGTATTCGGTCCATACCTATTTGTTGCTATATATATGCTATTTTCTACCCGATACAGAGTACATTTTGTGTAGTTGAAGAAGAGAGCTTACTGCAGGAGGTGGCCGGCGCTCTGAAATGCTGGGCTGGTACGGCGACACGGTGGAGCTATTTCACGGAGGAAGCTGACATAGAGAGAGGCTAGGGCAGCACTAATTAGTGAGATAAAGGGAGGGAGAGAGGGACAGATGGGGAAACTCGACGGTGGAAAAATGAGAGACAGACAAGGAGTTTTCCAGTGACGACGTGACGACACGGCAGCAGGATTGCGGTGATAGTAGCGGCGGCAACAATTTGTTCAAGGAAGAGATCTAGAGAGAATTGGGGCACCCAAGCTCAAAACTGTGCCAAAATGAGCGTACAAGTCCGTCAAACAATAGTACATTATATATAGAATAAGTTATAACGACGATTTGTAGGTCGACAATACAATTCTTTTGCGCGTAATCATTTCTAGTGGGAGGCTTTAGTGGCAACTAATACCTGCTGCAACAAAATCCGGACCTCATTCTAGATTAGTTAAGTCGACCAAAACACGCTATTTTTTGCGGCGAGCTGTTGGGCGACAAAATTTTTCCGCCGTACTAAACTTTTTACCATAGTTATAGTGGACAACATCACACGAATGGAACATCACACGAATGGCTATAGGAGACAATTGTGGTGAGACTGACTCGTAGCAAAAAAAAAAAAAAAAACGGTGGTTCTTTACAAAGTCACATATTCAAACGTTATTTGATGCGCCCATGTTTGCTTTACCCAATTATCGCCGCAAAAGAACACAGATTGACTGCGATCTTGTTAGTCGACGCGAAGAATATAAATGAAAGCTATTATCAAAGTTTTTATTGGCTGATGACGATTGTCGAGAAAAAAAATGCAGCAAAAACTGGTAATTGTTGTAGTGTATATATCGTTTTGTTGGTCTTTTGAGCCGATGGTGATCAGTTCACCTATAAATATATGATGGTCATGAGTTTATCATGATTAGTCTCTCAATTCGTTCGTGGGAATAGATGTAGAAGAATTTTAGGTTGCTTTTGGATATTGAACTGACCTCAGCTAAGTTGAGTTCTTTATGAATAATAATGAGTTAAGTAATGGATGGAATTATGTGAGACCCATCTAAACTAAGTTTAAAGTGTATTTGGATGTTAAGATGAGTTTAACACTTTTTATGGGAAATTAAAAAAGGTTGTGGGTCCCACGTGTAAGAAGGTTTTGAGTTGGGATGAATTTAGTAATTTGAGAGTTGAGTGTTTGTATGTTAGACTCAGTTTAAATTTAAACTGAACTCAGCTGAGTTTGAGAACCAAACGCAGCCTAATAGTATTTGAATTATTACAAACATAAATTAGAAATTAAGTGGATCACTCTTCTATAGTACTGAACTTATAAGTGGTTGAGTAGCTTCAATATTTGGTTTTTCTTTTGAAAGGGTTTTCAAAAAGTTTTTCTTCATTATCAACTCTTAGTTTTCATTATTTTGTTTTTTTATAAAGTTTTTAAATTTAGATTTGATATCATAGGTTTTATATACATTTAGATCTATCGATCGAGTGTCGTTGTGTGTTTATTAAAACAAGTGTTCATCTTATGTAGATTACCTAGACATGGATCAGGAGTTAAAAAGTGGCAAGAACAGTTGGAGGAAGAAGAAAAGCGCACAAGAAAGGAAGGAAGACAAAAGGCTAAGACTTCGCTCGATTTTCGCTTGAAGTAATTTGGTCAAGCAAAGAGCAACACACAAGGCTTGAGTGGATGTTTACAAAAGAGCTGATCACTCAACACTTGCTTGAATTTCAGTTGAGTGAGAATCATATACACAGTTCGCTTGACCCTCCCTCAAGACTCAGTCATGTGAAGCTGACGATATGAATTCGCTAGACACACGGTAGATATCTCAGTCCAACGAATGTCCTTGTTTCTATTTCATTTATAAACCTTCGTAGGTTTGGAATTATACTTTGCTCCTAATTACACTTAATGACTCGGAGTTTTGCTTTGAATGATTAGAATTACAGTATAGTTCACTCATAGTTTCCGAAACATATTGGTATTTACTCATTTTTTTGTGTCCGAAGTGACAGATATACTTTGCACATTGCACAAACATACCCATTAGATGTGTTCAAGACATTTGCCATTTCATTTCTCACTTGTATTTGGAAATAATTTACAATTATATAGCCCGTAGTGTTGTGAAAAACACCCGCACACAAACAACGATAATGAGAAAGACAGTGAAACGATAAATGAGGAAACACAAGAATCAATCACACACAATCACATGATACAAGATTTATGTGGTTTGCCAACATGCCTACGTCCACGGAGATTTACAACAAACAGTGAGTTACAAGAGCTTCTCTCTCCTCACTAGCTCTCAACTATTTCTCTAGTGCTCAAAACGCCATTCTCTCTCTCTTATTCTCAATTTGATACATTTCAACAAATAAAACACTGCATATATATAGCACGACACTAGAAACCCTAAGGCGAAAACTTTCTGGATTATTCGCTCAAGCCAATCGAATGAGCCTCGAGTGAACTCTCTGTCCAACGTTCATTCGAGCCAATTATCAAGAGCACCTCGAGCAACCTCTCTACCTAAGCTTCGCTCAAGCGAGAGTAGAGAGAACGGTTAGCTTGATGTCTTCTTAGCTCAAACCAGGCTCCGAATAAACCAAAAATCTCCCACTGAGGTTGGTTAACTCACATGCTAGCTACTGTTTCCAGCATAGGCCCTATCACTTATGTAGCTCACAACTTCCGTCTTCAAGCGAGAAGACTAACTGAAGTCGTGCACCACTTCAGTTCATCACATATAGCGCCCTTAGACAACACATATGTAGGGCAACTCACAGCTCCCACTACATTGAGAATATCTGGTCTCACACTGACCCAGGCACATAATAGAGAACCTATTACTTAGGTCCCCTTCTCTGATGTGGGCGACTGATCGCACCTTCTGCTAGCAACTTGTTCTGTCTTCAGTCGACATGCCCATCTCTTGTGCAGTTTATGCTTCCACCCTAGAAGCCTAGTTAGTTTCTTCTCATCTAACTCCCACTTGCTCAATCTCCCATCTTGCAAGATTTTCCTGTAGCTCCATGGTTCACCACCTTCAATTTGTAGGTGAATACCATTGTGGAGGTCTTGTTGTCTTGGCTCCCCTATGAGCAACAACTATAGGTGTAGACAATCCTTAATAACCAAACTCTCTATCCCATCTCACATACCTTTGCTCCGCACCGTGGTCTCAAGTACCTTTCCCAGGCTTGCAGATACATAAGGACTTGTAAAACTAACTCCTTCTTGCTTCCCTATCCTTATATTCAGAAGTGTCTTCCCTTTCTGATTCACGTGACCATACCTGCATTGTTGCAACTTTGTATTTTCCTACATATCACTGGACCTTGATGTTAAATGCAAAGTATTTATTCTCTTACCACGCTCCAAGACCAACACACCATTCGTGACCTTCCACGCTCCTCTAGAAAACACTACTGAATGACCTCTAATGTCAAGCTGTCCCACAAAGATAAGATTTTTCTTTAGCTCTGGGACGTGTCTGACTTGCTGCAAAGTCCACATGTTTATGCTTGGGAGTATGATTTGCACATCTCGCACTCCCATTCCATCCAATGCTTCTCGCAGTCATTTACATTTTACCAAAATTACCAGTAATATAGTCCTACATGATCTCTCGATGTGACCTGGTATGGAACGAAGCCCTTAAATCCAACACCCAATCATCAGCAAGACTGTTTACTACAAGAAATATAGCATCCTGTATTTCCTTAGCCATCGCATTCATAGCGTTATCGTCAGTTTTCGTCTGGTTCTGACAGTCTCTTTTGATGTGGCCCCTCTTGCCACAATTTCAGCAAGTGACCTGCTGTCCAGATTTTCACTTGCTTTTGCCTCTATTCCTAGAACTTGATCTGTCATATCCCATGCCCCTAGTGTTAATGTTTTGGATAGAACCCGAACTCAAAAACTCTCTAGAATCTCTTCTGCGCATTTGCTCAGCAAGAATCATATCTCGAATGTTATCATATTTCAACTTCGTCTTATTGGCAAAATTACTCACGGCCTCCCAATTATTCAGCAATGATACTAACATTATCAATACCCGAATCTCATCATCAAACTAAATCTCAACCGATGATAATTGATTTGTGATAGTATTGAAATCATTCAAATGTTGGGCAACAAATGTACCTTCTACCATTCTTAGTTTGAATGGTTTCTTCATCAGATACACCTTGTTATTCGTCAACGGCTTTTCATACATACCTAACAAAGTTGCCATGAGATCCATTGTGGTTATCTCCTTAAAAATGATGTGTGCAACCAATCTTGACAGGATGTAACACCCGGACCCAACCAAGCTCAACTTTTTTATTTATTTATTTATTTATTTTGTTTTAGTTTATTTTATTTTCTCCACACGTTAATTTTTTTATTTTCTTTCCACGCGATTTATCCCTTCCGTCTATATTTCTTTTTCACCCGTATGTTCTTACGTCCACTCCATGCACACACACAACACAAACTTTCTTCCGCGCACACGTCTCTCTCTCGGCTCTCTAGGGTTTTCACTTCATATATATATAGACACTCATAGGTTTTTCCCATTGCTATTAGAAACTACCCAGACTCTAGTCGCCGCACCACCTTGGAACCGCACGCCCAGCCTCCTTTCCCTCGGTTTCATGCACTCTCATACCGAGAGTCACCCCACGTAAGCCAGCCCTCCGTCATCCCTACTACCGCCACTAGTGCACCCCCTCGTAAGCCTCTGACCAACTAACCCACCTCCACCGTGCACCGACCAGAATTCACGCTGCCCTCCCAAACGAAATCGACGCAACCGTGCATGCATTGCATCTCCACAGATCACAACTCCACCTCGCCGTGCATCACCTCCTCTTGACCATCACTGGAGTCCAGCTCCTCCGCCGTACACGACTGCACCACCACCAGAGTGCCGAGAACAACCATCTACAGAGTGAATCGAAACTCCTCTGTTTTGGGTCTGAAAAACAGAGCATTTGGTTGCTCCTCCAAGCACGGCAGTTTCGTACTACCAACCCTTTCGAGCGTCTCCTCCACGGCGCAAAGTGAACCCATAATCCAGCATCTTAGCCACGCCTAGCCGTGCCACAGACGATAGCCACCCCAGGCCGTCGCCGCACGTAACTCTCTCGGTAAGGAGCCCTCTCTCTCCGTCTCCTTCTCAGTGCTCTCATACCTCTCTCTCTCTCACTTACCTCTCTCTCTCTCACACTTATCTCTCTCTCTCTCTCTCAGTGCCTCACCACCGTGACCTTCTTCACCGCGTCGCGCGCAGCTCCTCCCTTCGCAGTGAGTACCTCGCGCCTCTATTCTCGCCGATAGTTGCACCGAAACTGCATGAATGCATTTCCAGTCTACGTAAACTTTTATTCTGCATAGTATTTGAAAAGGGAATTACAATTTTACCCTTATTATTGAATGTGTTCAAGTTGATATTTTTGGTCTGTTTTTACGTGGTTTATACGGGTGGTATAAGAAAATTTTACAGACCATAAATAGGATTTTCAAATTGTACTTTGGTAGCAAATTATTTTAGGAATTGTGAAATTTTATTTTAAACATTTAAATTACGATTAAAGCTATTTGTTTATTATTATTTAATGAAATTTTTAATTGTACTTACCTTAAATCGCTTAAGTATTTTAACATGTTATTAAGTAAAGATTTATTTTTAAGAGTAAACAATATTGGAGTAATGTTGTTTTTACACTTTAGATATGATTTGGTCTATTTAAAAAATAGTTATGGTTTACTTTAAAATATTTTGGGATAATTATATTATCTAGTATTAAACTTTATAAGTTGTTTTCATTAATAAATAAGTTAGACTTTTAAATGTTTTTAGTCGAAGTTATCAAATGGACAGTGGCGATTTTAGAAAAAGATGATATATTTTAAGGTTATGCAATTTTAGGTTTTGAGGAACTAAGTAGGTTATTTTAGAAGTTTAGGATTAAATATCGAAATAAGTGGTTGATTGGAAATTTACGGGAATTACTTGATTATTTGATAGGTGACGATTGTTAATTGTTCGACATTTTGAGAAAAATTCTGAAAAGCTAAGAAGTTCAGGTAAGCGGGGTTCCTATGCTAGACTTTGCATTAAAATAATATGAGCTGAGGTTATTTTTGAAAAATATACATATCTGATTATGAAAAGAAATTTGAACTACCTCAGCTATTTGTTATGCATTACTCATGAGATTCTGTTTAAGAAGAAAGTATTTTCTGTCATGACTGGGTAGACATGAGCTTATTTCTGACATTCTGTTTCTGAACTTTGAAAAAGAGAGCGAATATGAAATTTGTGCATAAATTATGTTGTGATATGATTTTGTTCTGTTCTGAAGATTTTGTTCAGTACTCTGTTTGGATAAGACGTGATTTCTGAAAACCTTTGGCATGACTCTCTGATTCTGAATTTGATTATGTTTCCGCTCTGTTCAGTTACGGCCCTGCCATGGATGATAATAGTGGCATACGGCCCAACCACGGGTTACAATAGTGGATACGGCCCAATCACGGGTAATAATAGTGGATACGGCCCAACCACGGGTAATAATAGTGGATACGGCCCAGCCACGCGTTATAGTAGTGATCTCTGTTTTGAGTGCACACCTTGGTGACAGAGTGATTTATGTTCTGCTTGGCTATCCGCAGATGCACAACCCTACCATAGGGGTTATACATGGCCTCTGTTCTGATATGATGTTATGATGATGATGATGATCATTTATGCTATGCCAAAGGATGTTTTTGAATGAAATTGTTTTTGAATTTTCGCTCTGATATTTTGATCATATTTTCTGCTTCCGTACTCTGAAAATGAAAATGTATTGTTCTGCATTCTGATTTCTGTAAATGCTCATGTTTACACACTGGTATATGTTCTTTGCTTACTGAGTTGTTGATAACTCACCCCTTATCTCCATATATTTTTCAGATAATTTTGATGCTTCAGCTAGAGAACAAGAGTAGAAAGTTTAGCAAGATGTGATGATCGTAGTGGAATAAGTGCCTGAGGGTACAAATGCTTATTTGAGGGTCGTAGTTAGTAAACTGATTTATTTTCCAGGTATTTGATTTGATGAGTTGAAGATGTTTTTGAGTTTTTGGAGAATTTCTAATTTATGTTATTGGTGATTTCTTTATTGTCGCCATGGAGGAACTTAGATTTTTGGATTGATTAAGTGGATTAATATTTTATGGGATTTTCTAGATTTTATAGTTGTATTATTTAAGTTAATTTTAAGTATTAAGAGCTAACTCACCAGACCTCCGGGAATAGGGCGTTACACAGGATCAACTGAATAATCACCAAGACCTGTCGATCTAATAGGTTCCAATCAACATCATCCATGTTGTATGGCTTTTGTCCCAACAATGGAAGATGAAGCTTCTTCTCGTAGAAATAATCCTCGATTTGCATCCTCCAATACCCAAAATCTATGTCGTTGAGCTTCTTGATTCCAACCTTCATTTCTTCTCCAACCATCATTCTCTTTTTAGCCCCAAACCCCCAACCTTGGAGCTCTGTTTTTCAGTGGAGATTTACAATACAATGAGTTACAAGAGCTTCTCTATCCTCACTAACTCTCAACTCTCTCTCTAGTGCTCGAAACGCCATTATCTCCCTCTATTCTCAATCTGATACATTTCAACAAATAAAACATTACATATATATATATATATATATATTATGAAAAACGCTGGATGCAATCGGCCTTAGGACAACTGGCGTGCAATCGCTGATGTGGTGGACATATCATTAATGAAACGACTGTGTTTCAGTTGATTTTTTTGAGGAAAAACGGTGCATTTTCAATGATATCTCTTAGTCTCCTTCGTATAGTTTTTCATCTTCATCTCATCTCCCTCTCTGGCTCTCCATCTTCACCTTTGCTTTTATGAACCCGCCGACTCCCTCTCCAATTTCAAGAACAACACTCGTCCTCTTCCTCTCCATCTATCTAGTTTATATTCCTGGAGAACTTTTGAAAACCCTAAGAAGATTCTGATGGCAGAAACAAAAGAAAGGAGGTTCCTAGCTTTGGATGTATGGATCTCTTTAGATTTAGACCAACAACCCCTTTATTTCCTTATTCCTCAATCCTTGCCTTTCTCATATTTTCTTTCGTCTTCTTGACCCACCAGGAAAGTTCTTGTCAATGGACATAAAGAAAGGAAAACGCAGGATGAAGCCATTTCAACAACAAAACCTATTTGGGATAAATCGTGGAAATGGATTTAGGAGAAACCTGTCAACATGAAATCTAAAAAATGAGTTTGTTTTTGTAGGAGGAGAAATTCTATTAGCAGGCATTTCATCGTTTGTGCTCGCCAATCAGTTTTCTGTGTTTTTGGTCTGCTTCTCGCCTCTCTTTTTTATTTTTGTTTTTTTTCCTTACATAATTTGTGCCTCAATTTTTGTTTTCTTTTGTTTTTTTTTTATTTTTTATTTTCCTACATAAGTCGTGCCACGTCCACCCCGGTTACGTCCAATTTGCAAGTGGCGGTTGTCAGCAGAAAAACTCATATATTATATAGCACGGCGCCAGAAACCCTAAGGTGACAACTTTTTAGGTTATTCGTTCAAGCGGAGTGTCGAGCACGCATCGCGTGAACTCTCTATCCAACATTAGCTCGAGCGGCCTATCAAGTGAGCCTTGAGTGAACTTTCTGTCCAACGTTAGCTTGAGCCAACTATCAAGCGCACATCAAGCAAACTCTATGCCTAAATTTCACTCTAGCACCATGTCGAGCGGGAGTTGAGCAAACTCTCGGCTTGACATCTTCTTAGCTCAAACCAGGCTCCAAATAACCCAACACATAGTTTATCAAAATTGATCTTCAAAGCTTTTTCTAAACAATTTCTAGTGAAAGAATGTTAAAGATATAATATATATAATTAAATATACATATTTTCTTTGGTTTAACTTTTTTTAGAGAAATAGTGATTTTACATGATATCATTGTAGAGGCCGTTCTGAGATCAAACCTTGATTTTATAATGCCCCATATTTAATTAAATATTTCAGCTAAACTATTCCTATAAAAGATTTTATGGAACAGATGTTATCAAAATCTAATTATATTGGGTTAATTGAGCCGTTTTGAAGTAGTACTCAGTTTTCATATTTTTTCGATGCATACACGTATATTCTTCCAGACTGGCACAAAGAAATGAACTGATTCCCATTGATTATCAGACAAACAACAAGATTTTAGTACAGATTTTCAGGGAGCAATGTGCTCCGATCCCGTACGTACGTACGTATTAGCGCTAATGGGAATATTGAAACCACTGATAGATGTAAAATGTACTGTCCCGCGCGCTTAATTCTCAATGCTGGAGGACGGATGCAATGCTCGAGTGCCAGCCACTTGCTCATAATTCGACTCCATAAGATCATCAGGAAGTCCAATGGTGAGTTCAAGGTTCAGTTCAGGTATGCTGTTTGTGTGGCTTATCTCCCTACCACTTGCAGAATTCATGACTCCATAGTCGTCATCATCATCTGCTTGGGAGCTCGATTCTGCTGCTTTATCTGTAGGGTTATAATAATTTGAGACCAAGGATATGCTAGGGCGTGGGAGTACTCCCAAGCGATGGTTGTTGGAAGCAATGCCCATCTGATCTAGTTTTCTTTTGAGATGTGTGTTCCAGTGATTCTTCACTTCATTGTCTGTACGCCCCGGCAGTCTTCCAGCTATCAAAGACCACCTAAACCAATTTAATTTGTACATAATATATAAGTCATATGTGTTTGATATTTTTATGATTTCATTAGTCAACTACGAGGACTTGCATATGTATCAACTTACACACGCACACACATATTATATATATATATATATATATATATGCATTTATGTAGAGATCATGAGATGTTGCACCTGTTTCCAAGAAGTGCATGGAGCTTGATAATGAGTTCCTCTTCATCTTCACCAATGTTGCCACGTTTAAGGTCAGGCCTTAGATAGTTTACCCATCTTAATCGACAACTTTTACCACAACGAAGCAAGCCTGGCCATGAGTTACAAACAATATTATTCGCAAAGCACCATTACTACTTTATTTGAAGTCTTCAAAGAAGGAAAGACCGAAGGAAGGAGAAGAAGAAGAAGGGGAAGAAGAAGAAGCATGCAGACGTAATATTTGTGTATGCCTACACATATTGTCTTAGATGCATATATACCTGCAGCCTCAGGAAGCGAACGCCAGCAACCTTCTCCATGTTTTTGAATGTAATCAATGAGCTTCTGGTCTTCTTGCTTCGACCACGCTCCTCTGTTCTTCACGTCTTTCTTCTCAAAGCCAGGTTTCCTCATTGTAACCCTATCAAGCTGCAATCACAGAGTTGTGGATTGTAGAGGCCGTGAGAAGCTGACAAACGCGCTATACAGGGAGGGAGAGAGAGAGAGAGAGAGAGTTTCTGAAAGCAAGGAGCAAAAGTGAATAAAGGAGATGGGGAAATATAAAAGAGTTGTCCAGCTGGGTTTTGACTTTCCGGTAGCCGTAAACCATAGATCACACTCTGTTGAGGTTGGTGGGACGGTGCCTGCCAACTGCTCTCTCCTGCCAATCTAAGTTCAAATGCCAGTAGCATGATTGCAAGTAGTATTGTATGAGAAATAATTAGTCTGTACATAAATTTTGCAAAAACAAACTTATAAATTAACATAATTTAACTTATAAAATACTTTTTATTTAGTCTTTATCATATATCATGATGTTAAACTATATATGTCATTTTATAAATTTATTTTTGTAAAATCTCTACGTACGTAGATCATCATAGTAATATTTTTGATACCTCTAGCTATCTAGTAGCTATATATAAGAAAATGAATTTTAAAACAGATTGATATTAAGAATATATGTGGAAATAGCATTATTTTGATGCTAATTATGGGTTCAAAGAATCTCATAATTAAATGCATGGGGAGAAAAGTCTTTGATCTCCGTTTATATATATGTGATAATTCTTTCTTTTATCTTTTTCTTATCTTCTCTTTCAAAGTCATGCTTCGTTGATATTTGGTAATTCTGTGGTTAGGCTCATGCATTCACGTGTTTTTCCCATTGACTGTTAGATTCATGCACAAGGAAAGTGCTGCTCCCACCGGCAAGAGACCTAGTACTTGTCCCACCTGTAACAAGAACCACAGCCAATCAGCAACTGATCATCTTGCTAGCTACTTTCCACCTTTTCTTTTTCTTCAATTTTTTATAATCATTTTATCTTTCATTGCTTAAAAAAGAAATGAACATGCAAACATAGGTAGCAAACTGCATGCAGGTCATTATTTTTAATTTACAGTGACGATCGAGATGATTTTAGGATAAAGAAGTATGATCTCTAATCGGATCTATCTACATAGGATTCCATACATCTGATCTCTGACTCTCTCTTATATATAATGACAAGGAACCAAGCTGTATACATAGGTCTTAGATTTTCTTTTGTATGTCCTGCTTGGAGCCTACTTTTTTCTGCATGTGTTCACAGCCATTCCTGCTTTCTTTCTACTTTATGTGTATATATATATATATATATCATACAGAAAGAATAAACAGATCATCAGTAAAAACATATATAGTAATAACAGTATATTTCTTTTTTCTTCCTCGGAAACATAGGTAGCAGCAGCTTAGTACAAGTTAGATTCTCCCTCATATATATATAGGGACTTCACGATAAATGTGAAACTTACGTACCATGATTCCCGTAGAAAGATGACATGAACCATGAAAACTATCGATTATTTAAATTCGGTTGGCTCACTAATTTTATGCGTGGAAAGTTTGAAAACTAGGCTTTAGTTGTTTAAAATATAAATGGTTTGTCTGTATCTGCTTTGTAGTTATCTTCGTCAAACTTTGCCCCACCAGTTGGGGTCTCCTTCCCAAGGCATAAGTACGTACGTTCACTCTTTTCAAGCAGCTCCCTTTTTACTTGCAATTACCTGCTTGCTTTCATCTCCCCTCAATTCAAGTCTCTTTCTTAGTTTATACTTTATATATATATATATATATATCTCGATTCACCCACCGGTCTCTGTAATTTGAGAGGTTCCTTTTCTTTTTCCCGGCGGTCTCTCCAACATGATCCTCTCTTTCCCCGCCACCCCTCTCCGTCCCTCTAGCCCCCCCATACATCTCATCTCCATTTTTCCTTTGTTTTTCTGCTTTTTCCAAAGATTTTCCCATTTTCTTCGTTATAGTTTGAATATATGAGTCAACAACTTTTGTGGTCCACCATTCATATCCGTAGGGCCTCAAGGGCAAATATTGTAGGTGCGATGCTAATTGACTCTCAGTCTCTCACCTAGTCAAGTACTCCAAGAACAAGAAAAAGCATATATACAATTAATGGCCAAGCCTAGCTAGCTTAGTTCCATCGGGATAATGATCAATTGAATTACTTTTGTATATTATTGATCATGATCTCCAGCCTGTTATTCCGGAATTTGAATTCCACATATCAACTTTTGTCGATTCCCAATCAAACAAATATCTAAAGCCGAAACGCTCAAATGATGTAGACTAGTATTGCAATTCAGCATTGCCTTAGTGTAGTCTCTATTCTTCTTGAAAGAACACGATAATGCTGGGAAACTCTCGTGCGTTTTACAGCGAGAGATCTCTGTTTAGATATCAGTAAAAATTCCAAGTATACAATGCTAGAATCTTGCCATAGCAGATTTACAGGAATGTTAAAAGGAAATAATTAATTGAGGCATTACACAAGGAATGAAAATATTTTCAAAATGATATTGACATCCGCAAATCATGCTACAGTTATAATCAATCTGGGCTGTCAAAGTTTGTGTTTATTATTTCCTTAATATGCCCATGCAAGCTCATCGGGGAGGGATGCACGTTGAGCTTGGTTCGACGAAGAGCAAATTTGGTTGAGACTAACGGTTTTGTGAGGCCATCAGCTAGCTGATCCTTACTTGAAATGAAGCGAACCTCCATTGATTTTTGTTGGACTTTTTCTTGGATAAAGTGATAATCTATTTCAATGTGTTTAGTACGTGCATGAAAGATCGGGTTGGTTGTGAGATATATATGTTGCTCCGATATTGTCACACCATAAAATCGGTCACTGATATATACGAATTCGAATTTCACACTTCAAGGATTGTAGCCAGAGTGACTTAGCTATGGCATGGGCAACCGCGCAGTACTCGGCTTTAGTGCTTGAGCGAGCTACAGTTGGTTGTTTCTTGGAGCTCCATGAGATTAAGTTGTCACCAAAATAAAGACAAAAACCATCGGTAAGTGGAGGGGTCTGAGTAAGAAGCACCCGAAAACAGAGAAAGCTTTTGGGAGGACGACATTGGTGAAGACACAGATTTAGCTTCAAGCATGTTTGTACATCGCAATACTTTGTAGACATACTGGCTTTGTGAGAGAAATAGTCCTTCGGCAATTGTATTTGCTTCAATGCCCAGAAAATAGCTTAGTCCCCCCACCTCCTTTACTGCAAACTCATGGCTAAGATTGGTAATCAGCTGTGATATAGCCAACGAACTCGACCCAGTGATTAAAATGTCGTCGACATACACCAAGAGGAACAATGAACTTGAACCTTGTCTGCAACTGAAGAGGGAGGTGTCTGAGCTTAAATTTACAAAACCGAGAGTGAGGTGATGCTCTTGTAGCCGATGGTACCAGGCCCTTGGGGCTTGCTTCAGTCCGTAAAGTGCCTTATGCAGTCGGCAAATGTGATTTGGGAAGCTGGGATGCACATAACCAAGAGGTTGATGCATATAGACCTCTTCAAATAAGTTCCCATGAAGAAATGCGTTCTGGATGTCTATTTGATGGATTGGCCATTGGTTGGAGACAACATAACTTAACACGAGTCGAATGGTGGTTGTAACACCCCGTATTTTAGTGTATTTTTAATTGAAAGATTATTTGTTATTAATTTAAAAATTTATTCTCTTGTTTTAAAATTGGTTGGATTTTTAGTGGGTTTATTTTTATGATTTTAATTTTGTAAAAATTATTCTGAAGTGCTTTCTTATATTTGATTATTGTAATACATTTAAATTATTTTTCATATTAAATTAACTTATTGTTGGGTTTAATTATTTAGTTTCATTTTAATTATTACGTTTGAATTATTTTATTTTACTTGCTGTTTTAAAATCGTTTCCGTTGGATTTTTTTTTGTGACCCAAGATATGACGATTAGACCTCATTTCTTTCCCTACATTTTCTCTTTCCTCTTTTCTTTTTCTTCTTTTTTTTTCTTTTCCTTTTTTTTTTCTTTTCTTTTTCTCCTCTCCTCTCCTACGCGCCGCACTACTCGCCCCCTCTCTCTCTCTCCGTCCGTTTCTTCTTCCACCCAGCCCCACCGCCTCGCGCCGCCGTGCGCGACACCGCCGGGCCCACTGTCCTTCCCAGCCACCGGCGACCACCCCCTGTAATCTCAGCCCCAACCGCGCCGCCGTTAGCTCCCACGCGCATCACCACGCCGTGGCACTCCTTGCAACGCCGTCGCGCCACCATCTTCTCACCACATCATCCTGACCTTCTAGCAACCCAATGGATCCAACCCCACCTTCGATCTGTCATCGGTGAAGCCCCATCATCAACATTTCTGTTTTGGGTGTTTTTGCACTTCAACCGCCTATTGCGCCGCCACCCACGGCCAACCACCACCACCATTAGCTTCACCGACATCCCTAAGCCCTACCCTATCAATCTCGGGTCTTCGTTTGCACCTGTTCAAAAGTGGGTTTTTGAGACCCACGGCCACAGTGCATTTGGCACTGTTTTGTTGCTACGTTGCCGCTTCTAGCACCTCCGTGATCTTTCAAAAATTATATTATAGCATTGTAAGTATTTTTCTCGAAGAACTTTTGAGATTTAAATGTATTTTCGCGCTAACTCATATTTACTGTGAACTGATTGGTTGTGCCGGACTAAGTCCGAAGAGTAAGGGGGTCGGTTGAATTGGATGATGGAGTTGTTTGTGTGATTGGTTTATGCTATGAAATTTGTTGGCTGTTTTATATTTAAATATTGGTGTTTTGAGTTTGACGTTGGTCATGGTGGATATTGGTATTTTTTTAGGAAGTGGTGATATATTTTGGGATTATGAGGGTTTTAAGTTTTGAGAAATTAAGATAGATTATTTTAGAAGCTTAGGCTTAAATATGGAAATCCGTGATTGATTGAAAACTTACGAAAATTGTGTGATTATTTTTATAGGTGACGATTTATAGTCGACTCGACATTTTTTAGGAAAATTCTGAAAAGCTATGAAGTCCAGGTAAGCGGGATTCATATACTAGTTTTGCATAAAAGAAATAAAATTATGTTGACTTTGAAAATAAACGTGTTTGTTTTTTAAAAGAAATGATCTGAAAACAACCTCAGATGTTTATTCTGCATATGCATAAATTCAATATAAGAGAAAGTGTTTTCTGTCATGACTGGTGTAGACATGAGCTAGTTTTGTGCACTTTGTTTCTGAACTATGTAAAAGAGCGAATAAGGAATTCTAAAAGTTTTGTTATGAACAAATGAGAATATTTTATTTATGTTTATCTCAAACATGTGAAATGATCTGAAACTTTTCAGTGTTTTGTTTTGATATGATGTGTCATCTGAAAACCTTGGCATGAAGTTCTGATTCTGTATATGATTGTAATCGGATTTTCGATGAAATCTGTTCTATTTCTGTTAAGGCCTAGCCCACGGGTATAATGGTGGTTTATAACCCTACCGCGGAGGTGAAACATGGAATATGGCCCAGCCACGGGTATAATGGTGGTTTATAACCTACCACGGGAGTGAAACATGGAATATGGCCCAGCCACGGGTATAATGGTGTTTTGTAACCCTACCACAGGGGTTAAACATGGTATTGTCCCGATGTGATGCTAAGAGATGATTTAATTATAATGTTTCAGTTTGGAAATGCCAACGGATTTTCTTTTTTGAATAAGTTTATTTTTCTGGAAATTTCGCTCTAATGCTTTTGTACAAAGTTTTGTTTCTGCATTCTGAAAGTAAATGTTTTGTTCTGCTTATCAAATATTATAAATGCTCATGTTTACATGCTATTATATGCTCTCTGCTTACTGAGTTGTTGATAACTCACCCCCTTATCTCCATAATATTTCAGATGACATTGATGGTTCAGCTGAGGATCAGTATTAGAGTTTATGGAGAAGATTAGCAGTGAATGATTAATGGGTATCTCGTGGTATTAGTGTTGCTGTTGGAAATTATTTATATTTCTTAAGTTTGCTTCAATGGATTTAGACGGTTTATGGAGACTTATGTTAATGTTGCATTATTTCTAGTTTGTTATGTGAGACATGGAGAAGTGTTGATTTTATTTGAATTGTTGGATTGAAAATTGGATAGATGAGTTTATATGGTTTATTTAATTGAAGTATTTACGTTCGATTTGAGAATTGGGAAAATAGATATATTCTTGAATTTGAAAGTACTCTAGCCTTGTTAGAGTTGATTATCAGGTTTTATGAGTTAACTCTCCGGACCCTCGGGGACGGGGCGTTACAGTGGTCAGCTTAACCTGTGGACTGAAGGTGTCATCGAAGTCGATTCCTTGTTGTTGGTGGTATCCTTTGGCAACCAGACGTGCCTTTCGCCGTTCAAAGGAGCAGACGGACTTACGTTTGGATTTGAAGATCCACATGGAACCGACAACATTGAAACCAGGTTGTGCAGGAACTAAGGACCAAGTTTCGTTTTTCATTAAGGCAATGAACTCTTCATCCATGGTTACACGACGCCATTCACTATGCTTGCAAGCTTCTATGTAGCAAGGAAAGTCTGTGGCAACGGATACCGAATGGTTCCGTCTGTGAAGTGCTTGGATTTCACGATGTTGTTCTAAGATTGTGTTGTCATTTGATGAGAGTGAAGGTCAGGGGGTCCTACGGCAACGATAGGTTCTTGAGACGGTTGGGTTGGTAATGGATTATTGGTGAGAAAAGATCTAAAGGAGAAGAGAGTGGCGCAATACGTGGGGAAGGTGGGATTAAACTGTGTCGTTGGGTTTATTGGACTTGAGGAAGGGGACATGTTGTTTTGTGAGGGTGATGATATTAAGGAAGTTTGGGGATGTCATTTCGTAGGAGTGGAAGTTGAGTAAATGGACTGGACTTGGATTGAGCCGAGTTTGAAATTGTGTTTGGGTTTGCGAATTGAAATGATTTTTCATCAAATATTACATGTTGTGAGACAAAAATTTTGCCATTTGAAAGATAAAGGCTTTTGAAGCCACGGTGTAAGTTGATGAAGCCAATAAAAACACACTGTTTTGATCTAAAATCAAGTTTATGACGATTACGTGGGGAAGAGGAAGACTCTGGATTTATTGGGAAGGTGGGATCAAACAATGTCGTTGGGTTTATTGGACTTGAGGAAGGGGACATGTCGTTTTGTGAGGGTGATGATATTGAGGAAGTTTGGGGATGTCGTTTCGTAGGAGTGGAAGTTGAGTAAATGGACTGGACTTGGATTGAGCCGAGTTTGAAATTGTGTTTGGGCTTGCGAATGGAAAGGAATTTTCATCAAATATTACATGTCATGAGACTAAGATTTTGTCATTTGAAAGATCAAGCCATTTAAAGCCACGGTGTAAGTTGTTGAAGCCAATAAAAACACACTGTTTTGATCTAAAGTCAAGTTTACGACGATTAAAAGGACGAAGATATGGAAAACATGCACACCCGAATATTTTTAATGATGAAAAATCCGGAGCATATTATTGAAGTTTTTCAAAAGGTGAAATGCCAAGAGGAGTAGTGGGTAGGCGATTAATGAGATATGTGGCCATGAGGAAAGCATCATCCCAATAGGCATGGGGAACACTGCTATGAGACAATAGTGAAAGTCCTGCCTCAACGATGTGACGTTGTTTATGTTTGACGGACCCATTTTGTTGGGAAGTATGTGGACAAGTAATCTGGTGTTGGATACCAATGTTTGCAAAGTATGTGTGAAGATACTGATACTCCCCACCCAAATCAGTTTGCACATATTTTATTTTGCAGTTAAATTGACGTTCAACAAGTTTTTGAAAAGAACAAAATATTTTCATGACATCTGATTTGTTGGGGATTGGAAATAGTCAAGTAAATTTACTAAAATGATCCGCAAGGGACACATAGTATTTATTTCCATTTGTTGACATAATAGGAGATGGACCCCAAACATCAAAGAAAGTTAATTCAAGAGGAGAATTTGAAAAAGGAAGGTGATGGCTCTTTCCTTGCTGACATGCATAGCAAACACCCAAGATTTTATTGGACAAAACAGGTAAAGAAAACTTAGAGACTAGATGGCGGATTGTCTGATGAGACGGGTGTCCCAAGCGGCAATGCCACACATCGAGAGGAGCCCGTTGAGACAGTTAGGACTGAGGAGAGCTTGTGGGAGACACAGATGAAGGAAATGTGTAGAAACCATCCTTAGGTTTGCCGCGCAGCAGTACTTTCCCATTGCCTCGTCCTTCACCAAAAAGGAAGATGAGTGAAACTCAAGATACACATTATTATCAATTGTAAATTGACTCACATAAATTATTATTTTTAATCTATGGTACATGCAGCAACTGATTTAAATAAAATGAATGAGTTGGTGTTGAGAGAATAGTAGAACCAATATTTTTGATAGGCAAACATGCCCCATCGCCGACATGAGTTTGATCGTTAACATTATAAGGTTCTGATTGCAGTGTCAAGTTTCGAAAATCACTAGTGAGGTGATTTGTGGAACTGGTATCAGCCTACTAGTTAGCATCTTGTGGTGAAGAGGGCGATGTCAAATAAGCTACCATATTAAGAGGGGTGCCTTGGTAGGCATGATCAAAATGGTGATAGCATTGTATGGCCGTGTGGCCATTTTTGCCACAAACCTGACACAAAGGTCTTGGATTAGTGAGGAGTTTTGAGGTTGACCACCTCGCTCGCGATTACCACGACCTTGTCGTCTGTAG
This sequence comes from Juglans mandshurica, assembly GCA_022457165.1. NCBI lineage: Eukaryota > Viridiplantae > Streptophyta > Magnoliopsida > Fagales > Juglandaceae > Juglans > Juglans mandshurica. The sequence goes on along the minus strand of CM039625.1, from coordinate 28,331,332 downwards.
TTGGAGATGGAACCATAAGAAAATTGATTCTGAGAGGAATGCTGCTGCTATGGAATTTTGCCACCACGAGACCGAGAGTCATTGTGAGTAGCCATGTTCACCGAGCCAACTGAGGTGTTGAGAGCAGTTTGTTGCTGCTCAAGTCTTAACTCAAAAGCAAGAATCTGATTGAACATATCTTCAGAGGACATTTTGTCAATTTGAGTGGAAATGGACATGACGATCATATCATAAGAAGTATCAAGACCACCGAGGAGGTATGGTAGCTCTGAATTCATGGTTTTGAAGTGGCTGTCCAATTGCAGCCAAGTTGTTCGAGAAGGACTTCATTTTTCGGAAATAATCATAAATTGACATGTTTCCTTTCTTGGTGTAAGCCAAAAATTGCCTAGTCTGTATAGCTCGAGCAGAGGAGTGAGAGGCGAACATTCTCTCAAGGGCAATCCAGACTTCTCTTGAAGTAGAGAGCCTGACCATTTGTGCCAGGATGTTTTCAGACAAGGAAGACACAAGTACAGAGAGGACAATCTGATCTTGATCATACTAAGAAATATATTTTGCATTGGAAATTTCAGAGGGTGCTGATTGGGAGGTGGCTTCTTCGGGGTTGGCGATAGTTAGGCAAGAGCTGGATATAGTTCCATCAACAAAGCCAAATAGACGTTGACCACGTAGGTAGGGGACGATTTGTGTTTTCCAGAGGAGATAATTATCCTTTGTGAGCTTGACAGTAACAAGGCTTTGTATGTTTACGGGAGAGACAGAGTTGAAAGAAGGTGAAGCCATAGTGGTGGATCGGGAAAAAAAAAAAAAAAAAAAAGATATTTGCAATCGTGAATTGTGTAACCACCGCGTAATCGTTTTGAAAAAAATGAATAAAACATGGGACCCACAAGAAAAAAATTAATTTTTTAATAGTGGACCCCACTCTTTTTCAAAACAGTTACACGGCGTTTACGCACTTCACAGTTGTATATTGAATTATTAAAAAAAAAAGAGAGGTTAGGTTTAAGCTCTGATACCATGCAAGAACATGATAATGCTAGGAAACTTGTGCGTTTTACAGCAAGAGATCTTTGTTTATATATCAGTCAAAATTCCAAGTATACAATGCTAGAATCTTGCCATAGCAGATTTACAGGAAAGTTAAAAGGAAAGAATTAATTGAGGCATTACACAAGGAATGAAAACATTTTCAAAATGATCATATAGACATCGGCAAATCATGCTGCAGTTATTGTAACGCCCCGTCCCCGAGGGTCCAGAGAGTTAGCTCATAAACTGATAATCAACTCTAACAACGCTAGAATACTTCCAAAATCAAGAATATATATATATTTTCCAAACTTCCAATCAACGTAAATACTTCAAATTAAATAAACCATTTAAACTCATTTAACCAATTTTCAATCCAACAACCCAAATAAAAAGAATCAACTCTTCTTCATTTCTCAAATAACAAACTAGAAATAAGACAACAATAACATAAGTCTCCATAAACCATCTAAATCCACTGAAGCAAACTTAAGAAAATAAATAATCTCCAACATCAACACTAATACCACGAGATACCCAACAATAATTCACTGCTAATCTTCTCCATAAACTCTAATACTGATCCTCAGCTGAACCATCGATGTCATCTGAAATATTATGAAGATTAAAGGGGTGAGTTATCAACAACTCAGTAAGCAGAGAGCATATACTAGCATGTAAACATGAGCATTTATAACATTTGATAAGTAAAACAAAACATTTTATTTTCAGAATGCAGAACAAAACTTGGTACAAAAACATTAGAGCGAAATTTCCAGAAAATAAACTTATTCCCAAAAAGAAAATTCGTTGGCATTTCTAAACTGAAACATTATAATCATATCATCGCTTAGTATCACATCGGGACAATACCATGTTTAACCCCCGTGGTAGGGTTATAAACTACCATTATATCCATGGTTGGGTCATATTCCATGTTTCACCCCCGTGGTAGGGTTATAAACCACCATTATACCCGTGGCTGGGCCATATTCCATGTTTCACCCCCCGTGCTATGGTTATAAACCACCATTATACCCGTGGCTGGGCCATATACCATGTTTCACCCCCGTGGTAGGGTTATAAACCACCATTATACCCGTGGCTGGGCCTTAACAGAAACAGAACAGATTTCATCGGAATCAGATCACAATCATATACAGAATCAAAACTTCATGTCAAGGTTTTCAGACAACACATCATATCAGAATAAAATATTGAATAACTTCAGATCATTTCACATGTTCAAAATAAACAGACACCAAAACATCTTCCTTTATCCATAGCAAAAACTTTTAGACTTTCACATTCGCTCTTTTGTATAGTTTAGAAATAAAATACACAAAACTAGCTCATGTCCACACCAGTCATGACAGAAAATACTTTCTCTTCTATTGAATTCATACATATGCAAAATAAACATCTGAGGTCATTTTCGGAGTCCTTTTCAAAAATAAACATGCTTATTTTTAAAGTCAACCTCATTTATTTCTTTTATGCAAAACTAGTATATGAACCCCGCTTACCTGATTTCTTCGTATTATCAACACCTTGAGTCGGAACTCTAGTAGTAACACCACCTAGACAAAACATATATCCAACATTTAATAACCAATCCAGTAAGCTACTATTTATTGAGTAATAAATCAAAACAGTCATTTCATAACTCAATAACTATTACAACAATTAGACCTGAACAACTCTCTTCAAACCTTACGCATTTAAAACCCAAAATAGCCACCTTTTATTAATGTCGAACCAACCATAATCACTTCCAAAACCAACAACAACAACTCCAATGATTAAAACATAATCCAAATCCAACTTCACCTCCCACCTTCGAATGAAAAACTTCAGTGCAAGCATCAATACTCTAGTCATTCAACAATTCAAAACTTGCATAAAAGTTCAATACAACTAGCTCAAAACACCCATCATTTTACACCAAATAGTCTCAAATAATAATTCAAAACAGTCTCACAAATCATCCAAAATCATACTCCTCAACATCCAGAATTCCAACACACTCCATCGCAATCCAACAAATAAAACATCAACCCAAAAAATAAATTTCACAAAATCTTCTATTGAAAAAGCTAGTGGTCTGCGCAAAGAGGGATTAATGTCTAAGTGTATGCACGGCCAACCAAAGCAGTGTGTGTGTGCGCGATTGACAAACCAAAGGAAAGAAATAAGAGGATTTATGGAGTGTGTAACAGCAAGTATAGAATTAAGAGAAACTAAAGATTCAGTGGGTGGGCGGGAGTTATCGAAAATAATTTCAAGAACCCAGAGGAAGAATCCCAACCACGACGCCCAGACTTTTGATACCCACAGTCTGCTGCAAAGTGCCAAAACCCAAAGAACCAACTCACGATCAGATGGTGAAGCCAGAAAGAAAGAAGAAAAAAGAAACATAGAACGAGAGAGAGAACGATGGCTCACCTTCGAAGAACCAGAAATTTCGAGACCCACGGAAACAGAGATGCCAGCCAAGGATGAACCACAAGTCTGCGCAAGAGAGAGTCTGAGTAGTTCGGAATTGTGGTGAGGGAAACACTTCATGTGCAGAATCGAAAAATAAAACCGTGGGGACGTGGGAAGCAGTTGCACGGGAAAGGGAATTAATCGTGGAACTGCAGGGCAGAGGAAACCAGCAGAAGAAGATAAACAATGTAGAAGCAAAAAGGGAAATTAATCCCTCCCAAAACGACGTCGTCCGTCCCTCATCAAGTGATCATGGGCTGGCTTCATGCATCCGGTTGCCTTCAAAAGGGCTGGGCCTAGAGCCCGGGTATTACATTCTTCCCCCCTTATAAAAATTTCGTCCTCAGAATTTGTCACAAGCTATAAGGATCGTCGTCGAACAACTGTGGGTACTTGACTTGCATTTCCTCTTCTAATTCCCAAGAGGCTTCACTGATAGCATGATTATTCCATACCAGTTTAACCAATGGGATAGTCCGATTACGTAACACTTGTTCTTTTCTCTCTACAATCCGCACCGGCTCTTCTGTATAAGTTAGATCTTCCTAAAATTGAAAAGGCTCGTAATCAATAACGTGGGTGGGGTCAGGTACATAGTTCCTCTGCATAGATACATGAAATACATTGTGTACACCTGAGAGTACGGGTGGTAGGGCTACTCTGTAAGCCACTGGTCCAACCCGATCAAGAATCTCAAATGGTCCGACATATCTAGGGCTCAACTTGCCCTTCTTTCCAAACCTCATAACCCCTCTCATGGGTGCAATCCTCAAGAATACCTTATCCACAACCTCAAACTCTAATTGGCGACGACGGTTATCTGCATAGCTTTTCTGTCGACTCTGAGCTGCTCTCATTCTAGCTCGAATGGTCTCAATCTTCTCTGTTGTCTTCTGTATGATTTCTGGACCCAAAAGTTGTCTTTCTCCCACCTCGTCCCAATATAAAGGAGATCTACACTT